>CP092090.1:8900000-9500000 GCA_029203775.1 Neoneuromus ignobilis
ATTTTTTTAATTTCGTAAGAATAAAAAAACCTTCCTCGTAAATCTGACGTAACGTAATATTTTAAGAGATTATGTTTCAGCATAACTTGAACATTATTTACTGTTTGTATAATATATCTTATTTTAATATGAGTGTATAAAATTTAATATAAACGAGTAAATATATGAAATATTTACATTTTAAGAATTTCGTTTGAAACTTCTTCGAACTAATATATATCTATTTGGTGAATTTGATACTTTTTCTTTTATATCAATTTTGTATTATTAGTTGATTTATTATAAAATTTATATAAACACATATACACATTTTTTTTATTAAAATAAAGATGTTTTTATTATTTTCTAATTTTCAGATGTATTTTAAATGACATTTACATGTTTTCTATTTTATATACAGAATTATGATAAATTTTATACTTTATATTATTTAAAACATTTAAAATTTTGATATTTTAAGTTTGGTTTTTATTGTGATTGTTTTTGTGTAATAAATTACTTTTTGGACATCGATTTGGAATTC
Organism: Neoneuromus ignobilis; assembly: GCA_029203775.1. NCBI lineage: Eukaryota > Metazoa > Arthropoda > Insecta > Megaloptera > Corydalidae > Neoneuromus > Neoneuromus ignobilis. The sequence continues at coordinate 8,900,524 of CP092090.1, forward strand.
GAATCAGAGATAACTAACTAGTATATTCGATAATTTAGATATTTTTTAGTATTAAAATTGCAAAATAACTAAATATTATTAAATTATTTGCATATATATTTTAAGTGTCATTATTTTAATTGATCGATAGAGATCGAACTAAATTTATGTTCAGATAATTTAGGTTTTAATTTGAAAAATAGAGAAAATAGATTCAGAAAGTGATTATTGCTTTAATGTTATCAAATTTTTATTATTTTTATGAATTGATAATTGTTTTTTTTTAAAAGAATAGAAATATATTTTTATAATAATTATAGAATAATGGATGTTTTATTTTTATTTTTTTCTTGTTAATAAATATATTTAATGTTTAATTGTAGTAAAAACTTTGGAATAATTAAAAAAGTTGACACATGTGTGTAAATAGTAATTAATTTTTATAGAATAAAAATCTAGTAGAAATTCATATATAAATATATTTGTGTTTACATAGAGCTAATTATCCAATTATATATTATACGAAATTCGAATATTCAAAAATTCTAACTGTTAACTAAATTTAATTAAATACAGAACGATGAAAATACAACAAAAACAATGTTTTAAAATAACTTCGATCGTTACAACTATGTAAATAAAAGTGCAGCTGTATTAACACAGTTATTGGATAACATTAATCTGAGCGGTTTAATTTAAAACCAAATTCAAACAATAGCCGATGTAAAAAGTAGATATGTAGTAATTATAGAAGTTTGTACAGAACACGACAATTCACTGAATACGTGTTTTTCAAACACGTATTTTGTAAATGTTTATGCTCACACAAACTGAAAAGTTTTTATTTTGTTTTAATTACCAATGTTTTATAACAAATATTAAATATTTTTGGGGAAAAACTTTTTGTAATTTATTACGAAAATATTAGAAACATTTTTAAATTTCATGTATATATACATAGATGTATTTTATTTAAAAAAACATATAAATATATATATTTATGTGGAATAAATTAAAGGAAATTAACATAAATTAATGACAAATCCGATTAAATGGACATAAATATCAAATAAGTTCGTAGAAAAATCATTTACTAGAAATTATGTATAAGAGCGGTAATAATAATGAAAATAAAAATCTAAGATAATTAAAATACAATAAAATAATATAAACATACATCAAAATCTCATTTAATGACGGTTTTAAATTTAAAATTATACTTAACGTTTCAGTTTTGATCGCATTAAGAAGATTACAGACATTTTATTACGAACGTACAAGTGTTACAAACTTTTAGTACGGAATTGAAAAAAATGAGAGACCGTGTATTTTATTTTATTTTTTTATATTTTAATTGCATGTCCACAGTCTATTACAGACGAAATTCAAGTAAAACATTGTAATGCCGTGAATTTATTTAATGTTGTTTCAGCAGAACCGCAAAGTTTAGATAACTGGTTTCTTTTGTAACGAAGTAGACTTGTATTTTATCTTTTAACAATACACTATCCACCTTAAGCGTTTTACTTCTAAATTTTTGTCTTTTCTAAGGAACTTTTCAAAAAGTTTTAACTGCGTACATACATATCATATATTTATACATACATACATGCATATATATATATATATATACATATAAACATGTAGTTCTATATGTACACTCGTACATTTACCTTTAATATTTCATGATATTAATGTAATAGAAAGTTAGTTTATAACTTTGTAACTGTCATCAACTTTCACAAGTTAGATTTGTGTATGTGTATATTTTATGATATACATTAAATTAATATATATATATATATATATATATATATATATGTATATATATTTGTATGTATATTTTCGTTATTGTAAAATATTATTAGATTGTAATACGTAATATAAATAAAATCTTTTATGTATTATATTTGTTGTTTTAGATCGTTGTATGTTACAAACAAAACGTCATCAAAGCATAGTTCTTCTCGTTGCTAAATACATGATCAAAGAAATAAACTTAATGACTTTCTGTTCGCTATCCATTAACCATGAAAAATTATCCATGTTTTCATATGATTATATTTCGTATCGACAAAAAGTTCTCAATTTATAAATAATAAATACGCATCGCGAATAAAAAAAATGGTAAAAAACTAGGATATTATTACAGAAATATGAGAACACAATAACTTTCATACATATATATGTTTTATATATACGATCATCAACAAGAAAAAGGGAGCCAACGAACTCATTTCAAATACAATTTCATAAACATAACAACAAAAAGGAACACACGAAACGGACCAACAAGAAAATAATACGCACTTTAAAAACACATCAACACAAATCAAAGCACAAGATGAAAAGCAAAAGACGATGTTAACACAAGAAAACTGTTTACGTCGATTTCGTGTATGTTTCGATGCTTGCTGACCGTCAGTCAGTCAGTCAGTCATTGGGTTTATGTCAGACAGGGAAAGAAAAAGATACTATTGGTCTTCACTCAACAACTTTTTCTATGTCTGAAACTTTTCAACACATATACAAATATATATATATATATATATATATATATATATATATATATATATATATATATATCGATGTATGGATAACGTTCAACTGACTCTCCATGTTGGCCACATACCATTTATCTTTTTTTTCGAGTTTTAGTCTATTTGCGTCTTTTTCGTCTTTAACTTGTCAGTGTTAGCTGAAGACGGACGAACTGGTCAAGTGAGCTATCCACATTCGAGTGGTGCACTTGCGGAATCGTCACAGCTTTGGCGAGCTGTAAATAGATAGTACAAGTAAATTCGACATTCTAAAAATTATTAAATCATAGCGTTTAATACTTGAATTAATTTTTTACTTAGTCCATTTCATTTTTCTAAATCATTTATTCATTATAACATATTTTCAAAGCATAATTTATATTTCAGTTTATGAATTTGTATACAAATTGTTTTTACTTATTTCGTCCTTACGAAGATTTCTTTTATTCATTTTTTATTTATTTATAATATATGTATGAGGTGTTTTTCAAGTGTGATAGAATTTTTTAAATTGAATCCTTATCGAAAGTTCTATCTAACCTAAAAAAACTTAATTTATAATTATGTGTGAGTGTATAGAGTGTGTAAAAATGTTTTTTAGGTGAGATAGAATTTTTATTAGAGATTTAATTTAAAGTTTTATCACGTTTAAAAAACACCTATATATATATATTAGGTTGGCAAATATCTCCCTTCCGCCTTCTGGTCTTTTGAATTTCGCAGCTATGTACAAAAAAAAGCGGAAGGGAGATACTTGCCAACCTAATATATATTATAATCATTACAATGAATGTTATAATTTTTATTTTAATACAAATTAATTGTTCAACACAATATGACAAGATTTTACAAAATCACTTTTAATATATATTTTGATGGCTAATTTTATAAAATAGTGATTTGATTATTATGGCATAGGCATTGAAATACACATTAGTTAATAAAGTAAACAATAAATGATTATTGAATAATTATAAAATTTATAGTTTTGTTAGGCAAGTAGTTTTTTAAAGCTACCTTATTTCATTTTTATGAATAGACAATACAAATTGTCTTATTTAATGAAAATTTGTATATTATTTAAAAATCTTAATAATTACATATTCGAAATATATTTTTAGTTAATAATAAATTAATGTTAAAATGAGACTGACTAAGAATTAACGGAAAGGAAATTTTTCAAAGAATTGAACTTTTTCAATAAAAAAATCTTAATTCTTTAAAATTATTTTTTTTGGTATATTTTTTATTTTAAATAATTTGTTTTACTATTATTATTTTTATATATAGTGTGTGTCAGTACAATTGTGTAATATTTTTCGTTGTACACAAATAAAATATTATTTTTAACGTCTATCAGTTTTTAAAACATACAAATATTGTACGAAAGAGCAAGTTGATTCTTGTTGATTCGAGTGTTAGTCTAGAATTAGAGACGAGTCGTTTTGCACGTGCGTTGCAGCACCAGTTCCCACGAATAACTCTGAATGCAGTACACAGCATTTCACTAGATACAAGACACATTTATCAACAAGTAGAGTAACACAAGCAGACAAGCATACAGGCAGACAGGCGACCAGAGAGAGCGTTGTAGTGAGTCGATCGACTAGCGCAGCTCCGGTGTTGCTGTTGTAGAGGTTGAGCTGCTCAATCGCGTTGATTTGGTACAAATCCTGTCGACAAGTGGTGCTGCAACGGCCGACCAGACAAACTGCGGATAAAATCACTCCGATGTACAACGTACACGTGCTGACTTGTATAACACGCGAAAATATCAACTTTCGAAACGATTGTGCGATGAAGTGAAACGAGTCGTGCAGGAAATTATTTGCTGGATGTACGTGTGCGTTTTATTTTTAATCAAAGTAGGTCGAACTATATTCTTCGCGATGCTACACTAGACTATTAAATTCGAACTGTAATGTGGGAAATTGTGTTTTTATTTTTTTATATTCAGCAGAACGAACGAAATGTAACACAAATGAGAAATAAAAATGGGATAAAAACATTTTCCTCGACAACGAAAACTTTTATGAACGTATTTACTAAATAATCAATTGTTCACTTTTCTGCCAAAGAATAAAATAATTCTAGTTTTTGATCCAAAAAATGCTCATAGAGTCCAGTATTTGTGAAATATTTTTCAAATCCTTATTCTAGAAAAAAATAATGTAAAGAAAACTGTTTATTTGCTTTAGATTTTTCCTTTGGGAAGGTGCAACATTTTTAAATTTAATTATATGTTACTGAAAATATATTGGTATTTCATTATGTAATTTAATTAAATTTTATTTCATAGGTAATATTTTTTCATTTGTGGATATTTTAACATCAAATAAACATTTCAAATATAATTGTGTCATTCAATTATAAACTTGTCACAAATTATTACAACATACTATTCCAAAAAAGTATTAATAATTTATACTAAAGTACATTACTTCCCCAAATGTCAACGTTATTAAAGTGATCAATAATTTATTTTTCACTTTAAATATGCTTTTTGTAGATTTTATATGCCTAAATTTTGATAATAATCGAATTGCTATCGATGTTATTTAAAAAAATTCAAAACTTTTATATATATATATATATATATATATATATGTGTGTGTGTGTGTGTGTGTGTGTGTGTGTGTGTATGTGTGTGAAAGGTATTCAAAAACTTAGAAAATCAAATTAATTTAATAACTGCTATTTAAATCTGATATAATAGTTAAATAGATAATTAGAATAAACCGTGTGTAATTATTGTGCACATAAACGATCTACGCCACTAACAACTATGCGAGAATGTCTGCAGCGACCTTTAAAAGTGTGAGAAAATTAAAGACTCGTAACGAGACTAAAGCTGCATCACTATACCACCCTCCATTTTACATTACAGGATTTACATAACGAGTGGACGTGACGTATTAAATTCTCACCACTAATTACAAGACGAAGTTCTCTAAAATGTACACCGGCTGTGCTCGAGTAACTTTCCTGTAACTCATTCTATACCTTCTCTATCTTAGATTCATGTCATTGTCTAGTATTTAATGTATATGAGTATTTATCAAATTGTATCTTCCTAATATTATTATCAATATTAATAAAATTACAATATTTATGTTGTTTTCATATGCAGATTATAAATTCGTATATTCTACATTTTAAATATATATTTTTATATTAAAAAAGTACCTTAAAATATTATATATATATATATATATAAACATGGTTTATTTCACGTTTCTTCTGCCTATTGTTGCTAGAGCTTAAAAGAGAACGCGTTCACGAGCTTTGCTCCGTGATTGCTGATTTATTGCCTCTCTACAACCTTGCAACATCTACTCGATATAAAGTACAAAATTGTCTTAGATACGAGTCAATTATGAGCAAGGTTTTTATTTCCAAATTGATTCTTCAAGTGATTTTGCAAAATGTGAATGGTACTTCACTAAATAAGACACATCAATCTTTTCAATGATTTTTTTATTTAATAAAATTGAATGTAGATTTATATGCTTTTTAAATTCTTTATTATATTCATTAGTGTATAGGTATTTTTTTCTTGTTACTTATTAAAAATTGTATTTGGTATTATTTGTCTTGAAAGAATGAAATAATACTTTTATTTCAATTTAAAATAATTTAGTATATATATTTTTTTCGTTTTCTGTGAATATTAACATAAAAATTCTAAATTATCTTTAATATTTACAATATTCAATAGACGTTTATTATTCATAAAATTAGTTATAAAAATATTGACAAAATTTGCACGAGTTAAATTATTTTTTTAAAAAAATGTAATTTGTGCAAGTAATTGAAATATATTCTGTAAAATAATAATTTACATATCAAAGAAAAAATTCGTGAAAAGCTTAATTTTTTTCGCAAAGAATATTTTTATTACAAAAATATGTTTTTATTTTCAACGTTTATTTTTAGCATAAAATAAATATTTAAATATTTGTAAATAAAAAATTAGTATTAAATAAAAAAATATTAATTTTTAAATGTACAAACTCTAATAAGATAAGAAATAAATATTTTTCAGATAAAACCACAATGAAAAATTCTAAATTTTGTATTAAATCATTTTTATCTATGAAACTGATAGTTTTTCGTTTGAATTTAAATTTTTATCGAATTTTGTATATTTTTTTAATAAATAATTGATTTATGGTAAAATTTTCAATTATTTTTTAATTATTCATTTTTGACTAAAAATTTCAATCTAATATATGGAAAACCTAAGAAAGAATTGACAATTTTCAAAATTAATTTATTTTGCATAAAACTATAATTCACATACACACACACACACACACACACATATATATATATATATATATATATATATAATAAAAAATTATAAAAAAATAGGTTTATTTACAAATAAATAGTTTTATTTTAGGAGAAAATCATTGTTTAATTTTTATATTTATTTTTGGCATAATTTTTTTTTAATTTCAATATTATTATGAGTTGCATTTTCAATAGTCGTGTTTGTAATATTTAGGCATGACCATCGAAATGCACATTAGAAAATAAAATGAATAACAAATAATTAATTTTGTAAAATATTGTAATTTGTGATTAGTAATTCATTCTTAATTTATATTTTTATAACTAATAAATTTACGATAATAATATTTCATTTCATATCATAAAATATAGATCTTTATTGTTTTCCATCTTCAGTAACGTTTAAAAATTGATCAAATATTATATTCTTGAATTGGCGTAAAATCATTTCAAGTAGAACTAGTTTTATTACACAGTTTGTCATCGTTACGTTATTATTTCTAGAGTAGTTGCTTCTTCGTGGTTTAATAGATTAAAATCAGAGTATTTTATTGGACGTATACGAGAAAGAAGGTATTTTACTAGTTTCCACCTGTAGCATTTTGTAATGGCTATTGATTATAACTTGCACAATGTATATGTCCATTATAGAATATAGTAATATTTTCAGTACTTTGTGCTATATTTATTGAAACGTTTTGTATTTATATTATAGTGATAAAATCAAAATGATTCTGATTTCCTTTAAAATAATATATTTTCTTTTCTTTCTATTTATAAATAAAATGTTGTACGATAAAGTTTAATTGCTATGATTAAACAAGTTTATCGAGAATAGCACCTGTAACTAATTGAAATTCGCAGACTGTATAGTACAAATATTACAGTGTTGATATTGATTCAAGGCTCTATTATGAAATCCATTTTTCAACATGAATACAAATTAAAATTCTTATAAAATATTCGTGAATCATGATAAAACAACGTTTCACAAGTACAAAAACTTGTATATTACGTCGAATAGTTTGTTATCAACAAAATTTTAATTTATATTATACAGCAACATGTTCAGCTAATACCACAACTATATATACTCAAAAGTTTACATGGAATGTACCGGTGTATCGTGATAGTTTACACGCAAATATAAACAAAAAGCATAACTAGATCATCGATGATATGAAACGAATGTGAACATGTTTTTACCGGGTATCGTACTCTTTAACTGTATCATCGACTCACTCGTTGAAAATATTCAATTATGTTTTCAGAAAGCTAATTAATAATGGACGTTCACTATGTTGACAAAACTTACATCAAATGTTTGTCGATTATTCATACATAACACATTACTTTAATTTCCTGACGTACGTGGAACATTTTAATTATATGATGAAGTTTTCGTGTTCTCGAAAATACACCTGGGAGCACACGACGGTATCAGAAATGCTTACCGACTTTTTTAAAAATAAATTATATTGTACTTTAATTTAATCAAAGTATTTCTGATGTACTTGATATATTTTAATGAATGTTTATATATATATATATATATATATATATATATATATATATATATATATATATATATATAAGTATAAACGTTATTAAAACGTTGTAAAAAATAAATAACTAAAAATTTATATTTTCTTTCATTCATATAAATTTTCGAAAGGATTACACGCTTCATGCACTCTTAACAATGAGTAATATCCTACACTACGTTGGATTTTAATTATTTTGTTAATATTATTACACTCTATAATGATGAATTAAAATTATAATGAATATAAAATTTTAATAAAATACATTGATGTTGTTAAAATCATGCATAGTTAACATAATTTTATATTTGAATTAATATTTTATTTTGCTAATTCATAAAAATACTTCTTACAAAAGCATATTTTATTTTTAAAAGAGCTATGTATGATCAGACTTCAAATATAAACGTTATATTTATTATTACTAAAATTATTTTGTATTAAAATTCACTTAATATATATTATTTCATTTCTTTTAGAAAATAATTGGCATTAATTGAATTTATTTATTTTTTCTGTGAAATAATATTCTTAGAAGTGATTATATAATTCCAAATTTGATTTAATTAACACACAACTATAATTCATGCACAGAAACTAAAAAATTGTAAAAAAATAAGATTTTTTAAAATAATTGAGTTTATTCCGGAAATAAAGTCATTTTTCAATTATATATAAATGTATAATTTGAAAATATATTGAAAATTGATTGCAGATTAATAAAATTGAATAATATTTTAATTTATTGGCGTAATCAAAGTTAAAAATATCATTTAGAATAATATTTTTTCAAGTACTAACATAATTTTTCATTGAAAATGATCTTTTTATAGATAAATAAATTGTATTGTATTCTAGAAATCAATATATTTATTATTTATTAATATCAATATTATAATAATTGTATAAATAATAAATTATTTTATGTATATAAAAAATATTTATATATATATATATATATATATATATATATATATATTTGTGTATATAACAGTGACGTAATAACAACCCTTAAAAACCTTCCGGCTGTAGGGAGCAAAAAGCAACAAAGAGTTATTGATCAAATGGACAAAGTTTTTATTTATTTATATAAATAGGGACGCATATCCATGTTTGCGTAACGTGCAACGTTTGAATTGTTTGTGTAAGGGTGGTAGTAATTTTGAATTGACTTTACTGATGTTTTATATTAAAAAAACAATGAGTCATTTTTCAAATTATTTTTCAATCGTTTTTTGTTTGCTTTGATTTTTTTGATTTTGAATTTAAATCAATATAACAATTATACAGGATTCTGATTAAACTTCAATTAAATAGATTTCAATATATTATTTCCATTTTAATTTTGTTTTTGAATGTTTATATTTCGTAATAAAAAGTAGGATAATAGAGTTTCGTATTTAATTGTAAACGTAGATTGATTTATTATAAATGAAATAATTTGAATCGATTGTACAGTTTGAAATATTATTTGTTATAAAATTTAAAAATGTGATCGATAAGTAATTAGACATTTTATGGATTAATAATAATTTCTAAAGTTTAAAAATTAATTTGAATTCATAGAAAAATCAAAATTATGTACGAATTAATTTAAAGATTAATTAATTAACAAATTAAACTATTGTCAATGTAAAACACAATAAACATATTTTAATTTGTAAAAACTCAACATTGCTTTCAGTTTTTAAATTTATGGTATAAAAAGTATATTATTTGTAACATAACCCTTGAAGTCTATTAAAGTTGAAAAATATTAACATGAATTGCAATTTGTAAAAATTACTACTTTTCAATATTGTTTAATTTATATTTAAGTTGATTAGTGTGTAATTGACATTAGTATTATATTTTATAGATTTTAGTTTGCATGTTTTATATTTGTTTTAAAAATAATTTATTATTTTTATAGTATATGATATTTTAATATAAAAACGTGTCTTCCTCCTTTAAAGATAAGAGATAATAAAATAAACAATTTTTTGTTAAATTTTTCTATCCGTTAAACTTGTCTGCATTTGATTCACATTTTTTATTAAAAAATATAGTATTCAAACTAGTATTGACTATAAAAAATATTTTTATATAGCAGCTTACAGTATAACACATAGAGCAATGCTGTGAACGATATATCATTCTTTATTGCTTTATTTTTTAGCATTAAATGTTTTTTATATAAATCCATCTTATAAAACATAAGATAAGAATAAAAAGCAAACAAAATCAAATAAAAACAATATAATATTCATCTCTCCACTTACGTTGCTCTATCTTTTATCGTCCGTCCATTCTAAAATGAAATTTAGTAAAATGGCCGAATTTGTTTACCAGAACGGACGTCAACGAGCCAAAACGGCATAGGATAGAACAAACATATTTTATGATTTATGCGACAAAAAGTTTTTTGACAACATAACATCGCACGTTGTCACCCGTATATTCAAAATGCTCTCGAATAGCTTTTTAACTTTTACTGGGTCGTATGCACAATTTATTCTCAAACAGAAAGCAACATTTTTCTGGCGACACAATGAGTTTTAGACACAATAAGAGATGTACATAGTCGGGCTATGTAATGAAGATAAAAATAATTTGGACTCCGATGTAATTTTCATTTTTGTATTTTTTAAATATATTAATATGAATTAAAAAAAATATTCATAGAATTATATAAATAGAAGACGAGTAATATGTTAAACCCATTTTCAACAACAACGCTAATATCTCAAGTTCAATGTTTACATTTTTAATCTTCTGATGTTAAAAAATATACCCGTGTTTATTTTTGGTTTAAAACGATGTAGTAACGTTAATATATGATTTCTAAATAAACAGCTGTGCAATGGTTTAGTATTGAATAATATTTACAGGTTATAAAAAAGGGTTATAAAATATGACACGAATGTAAATCTTTCAGTCATGAAACATGAATAATTAATTACTTTATTTACTTTATCATGAGATTTTTCCAATTAATTGTATGAGTGAATATTTTTCAATTTTTAAATGTCTTTAAAATAATATATATATATATATATATATATATATATATATATATATATATATATATATATATATGAAATATTTATTGAAAATATAAAAATATTTTTGAAAGAATATTTTTCTTCATATTACCTTTTTTTGTTATATCACCTTTTTGTTGAAATAATATATTTTATTAAAAGAAAATAAGCAGGTAAAATGATATTTTATTTTTTATTTTATATGATATATATTTATAAAGAAAAATTTTCAGATTTGAGATTATTTATTGTAAAATGAAATTGAAAATGGATATAGTTTAAAAATATATATTTTAAAAGATCACATACAAAATATAAAAGAAAATATTTGATGAGATATGATTTTTTAATAATAATAATAATATATCTGCTTAGTACTAATATTTATAAATATATATTTAATAATAACAATAATACACCTGCATTACAACCTTAAAAGATTCATAGAAATGGTTTCAATTTTTGAATGTTCTTCAATAATAAAATATTATTCATTTTTTAATTTGAAAAATGTTGGAATGAATAGTTGATTTTGAACTGATATTTGAATAAGTTTTAAACTATTAATTTAAGTTTAAAATATAACATTGTAATAAAAACTTAACATTAGTATGAAAATTTAATAAACATTTTTTTAATAAATAAACATTATTAGAGTACTTTTTGAGAATTTTTTTATAAAAATGAGAATTAATCATAATATTAAATTAGTTATAGATAGAATTTAATTTCATTGAATTAAACCTAATTAATTCAGATAGTTTTTAATATTTGCATAATAATTATATATCTATGAATACAAACAATTCTAGGTGTCACTTTTAGATGACCCTATATATAATAATTTGATATTAAAAATGAAACAAATTAGGCTTAATGATACAAAATTGGTTTTTGAATATTTTTTTTTTGTAATTTCAAATGAAAGAAAAATATAATATCAATGTTTTATTTTTTATATATTAATCAGTTTATAAATCTTTTTTGTTTTATAATTTCAATAAAAGTAATAATTTAAAGTATAATAGAAGACAAATCCAAATATTGATTCATTTTTAAATATAACAGATAATTTATTTGTAATAAATTCTTGACCTAAATCGATATATTGTACAAAGTAATAGAATTGAATTTCGGTAAAATTTTTATTTTAAATTATAAACACAATTAAAATTTATCGTCTCTTACTGTGAAGTATAACAATATATTCTACTACCACTCTATATGTGATACAATTTTCAAGAAAATTACATCAAAACGAATCCGTTCATAAGAAAATTACTTAGTCTGTTCATGTTTCTTGTCTATGTTTGACTACAGAATTGTACGTCTCTGTATTTCTTCAACTTATTGAATTCAACATACATATATCGTATATTGAACACTGACGTTAAACAATAGTACGACATATAAACGTACAACTGCTCGTACTTGCATTAAATCTATCTCATCTCATATAGGAGATACAACGGGAAAATTGCTAAACTTTCCTCTATGATTGCTATTTATCTTGTCTACGAGTCGATGGATAAAGAGATGAAAATACATCTAAGAGAAGATTGTTTGCGCTCAATATTTTCATACTGTCGTTTAAAAGTTGACCTCTGTCTCATTCATATATTTACAAAGTGTATATATATATATATATATATATATATAAAATTGTTAAATGTACCAAAACTGTTCAAAACAGATAGAGTAATATAGTCTTAATTAAAGTTAAATTTGTTTTATATGTACAATGTTTCTTATTGTCGTCAACTTTATAATAGCGAAATATACATAAAGACTGTGACGATACACACGCACACACGCATATAGTAAACAGTATGCGTGCGTTCGATGTTATGTGTGCAAGTAGAATATGTGAGTGTGTAGGTTGCCGTCTTATGTAATAGCTGTTGGTGTTGCGGCTTCGCTTTCCGGGTATGTAAACCCGTACAGTTTCAATTAAATGCTCCGAATATAAATTAGTCACTTGACTGAAGATATATTTTGTTGCAAAAACTAACTGGTTTAGATCGGCTTGAAAACTTTAAGCGTTAATTGTCTTTTATATAAATAGCTGTGTTGTTCCACAACGTTACTGTGTTTTTTTCGAGGATTTAATTTCTACTTAAATACGAATGAGATTTACTCTTTTATGCAAATTATTTATTTTTAAGCTTCTTATAGTACCGTGCTTGTATTGTATGCTTAACAATAGGTCTGTGTTGTAACAAATAAAATTATAATACTTATGTTAAACTGATTTAAATCGTATTTTATACAATATTTAATTAAGAATAATATACGAAAATATTACAGTTTTATAAAAAAAGATTATATTCAATTTTTTTAGATCGTTGATCTCAGATTATATATTTATTTTGAATAAAAATAGAATAAATCGGAATACCACAAAATTTCAGCCAAATATTTAATACTTGGCTCGAATATCATTGGCACAAGTTCATACATGTATATATATATATATATATATATATATATATATATATATAGGCATATCTGCTTATATCAGCCCACTGTTGGGAGAAAGCCTTATTGAATGTACCATTTAGTAGTATTTGATCATATTTACCACACTAACCAGTTGAGCTGGTAATTTTTTTATTTAACTCCTTTGGAATTAAATAAAAAAAAATCTTTTTTTTGTTTAACTCCTTTGGATAAATTGTTTTTACTTTGGTTTAAGAGTCTCATCGCTTGTCTTATATATATATATATATATATATATATATATATAATTTATTTTTATAATACATTTTATATTCAAATGCAGAAAATTACACACAATTAATTTTAGATATAATTTATTTTTAAAGTTTTTCGAATTTTTTCTTAGAATTGTCTCAAAAATTATGATAATATATTTTATTGTTATTATAGTTTTTTTTTTCTTTTTTGTTAATATATATATATATATATATATATATATATACATGTGTGTGTGTTGTAAATATATGTGATAAAAATAATAGGGACCAAAAGGCAAGACTCGTCGGAGAAGTGTGTGTAGCTTGTTGAATTCGATTACGATATATGAGGCGAAAGAATTGTATTCACGTATTGGAATAATAAAAAAGACAAAAATAAAATTGTGTATAGTGAATTAAAATTAATGGCGATCTAGAAATGTCAAAGGCATTTATAAAAATTCATTTCGATATCGTAAAAATTCCGTTCGAGATTCTTTCGCAATATCCGAAACGGAAATATGGATAAATGTTGTTAACTCTTCGATGAACATAAAAATGGCTTCATTATTATTTATAAGTTATGTACTTATTGCTTGAACGTCTTTAATTTTAGATTGTCGTCGTCTTTTTGAGTACGACTTCCCTTCTATCATAGATCAGTGGTGGTTCGTTGGTTTTACCTTATGTTTAGCTCATTTGACAGATATTTTGAGAAATGTATTTATAATATTTTTTTTAATTTTAATATTGTCAAAGCTTTTTTTTTAAAAAATAACTATTTACAACATCACATTAGACATTTTTGTGAGTTTATTCCTTAATTACTTTTTCTAATATTTTAAAAACGGATTTTTAAAGTGTTTTTTTCTGAATAATTATCATATAAAGAAATATTTTGTATTTCTGAGATTATCATACTTTTCAAAAATTTAATATATGAAGCTATCTGAGTAAGTATTGAATATAAATATATGATAAGTAGTTGTAAATATTAAAATTTGAAATTACAATAAAAATGATTTTATTGTATATTTCTATTAAATAATAAGACTTTTTATTAATTAAAAATATTTTTTTATCAACTTACTATGTACTCTTAAATTGAATGTAATTTTTGTTTTGTTTGAAATTACTTTTGCATTTTAATTAAATTTCAATTTATATTCAAATACTTATTGATCATGAATTTCGTTCTAAATTAAAATCTTATATTTTTGTAAGAAATATTTATATGCTTATAGAAAGAAAATTAATTTTTGTCTCAAAAAGATACAAAGTAAATAAATTCTTTCTTGAATTATCAAATTTTTTTTAAAAAAAATAAAATTTATACAAAATATTTATATTTTCAAACAACATTTTTTATGTGATTTTAATACATAAAATAAATGTTAAAATTAAATTCCATTTTGTTATTCATTTCTACTGATACTTATTAAATATATTTTAAATTTATGAGATTATTAATAACGTACATATATGTAAGAATTTATGACTTGAAAGTATATAAGTTATTTAAATTGTTGTAATAAATAAGGAAAGTAATACTGTATCGATTTGCAATTAAATTTTTCCCAGAAATAAAAGAATTTGTATTTCCTTATATCCTTATTATATCAAGTACATCGTTTTCATGTATTAAATATTTCTACTACACATCTCGTGTACAGATCACGTACATGCTATACAATAAATCTGACATAATAGACTTTTTATAGTACATAAATTTGTAAAATAATTTTGAAGTACTTAACTGAAAATTATGACCGTTGTTAAAACAATATCATTCCATACGAATTCAAATAAACGAGTTACGCCACTGCACATTCTCGCTTTTTTTAATTCCATCGCCCTTCATTTTCTTTCCGTTCCATTTTACATCAACGAAGTTTTTCAAGTAATTTCGTCGAAAAACACGACGAACGACTCGCGTCCCTCACTGCTCATTCCACATCGGTTGCACAAGCAACGATCTTGAACACCGACTCCCCCTCAAACCAATTAAAATTTCAATAGCGCCTTACTTGAGGACCAGGTGAAGTTGTCGACAGCGATATTCAAGTTCTTCTGAAATCCCTTCAATGTTGTATACCATACTTATATATATATATATATATATATATATATATATATCCATTGACATTGCTGTTTTAATAACTCTCGTTGCCCGTCTGATGAGACTAAAAGGTCTGCACGATCGAAAACATCGTCGAGAAGTTAATAATCTGTTAATAAACAGTTAATGGCTCAAATAAGGCATTAAATTTGATGATTTAAGCTTAGGAAATTCATATCGGACGAAGTAACAATTAAATTTCATTATTTTCCGAGATGGCGGTATCGTTTTTAGGTGCTGTACGAAAATTTATTATTTTCATTTTACAATGTCATTAAATACATCAGAGTTTATGTATATGTATTTACATTTATATATATATATATATATATATATATGCGTGTGTGTGTACACATTTCCATAAAACAATTAGTAATTATGAAATATTTTTCAGTTTTATGAAAACATGTTTTTAAATTATTAATTGAAATGCTTTTCGTTTGTAAATATTTTAGGAATTAAAATTTACAAAAAATATTTTTGTTTATAAAACTGTATGATTTATAATATTTAATATTCATTTATTTGTTTATAATAAGTACATTAATTCTAGTATTTACATATATATTTACTGAAATTATAAAAAGAAAATTGAAAAATTCGGAAATTTCTGAATCAAATTAATAGGAATGGAAATTTCATTAACATAAAATAAACTAATTTAATTATAAATTATATTTTTCAAAGAATATATTTAACTACAAAATATCAAAAGAAAATTTTATATTAATTTAATTTGATTAAAAATTACTTGAAATAATGATCTAACATATTCTTATCAAGTGAACATTTAGGACATTGATTAATGAAAAAATGTGTATTTTTTTAAATTCTTTCAATTTTTATCACACGTGAATTCAGAACAGAAAAACATATGTTTCCTGTTATTAAGTCATATGTATGTGTGTTGTGTGTGTACAAATGTAAAAAAATAATTTACATATTTTTCCTACTATTTGTAAAAGTCGATCGAAAATATTGACGTTAGAACCTACAAAAAGTGTTTGATAAAGAAAATAGATTATTAAATGAATTTGTTTCAATGCTTGTACATAAATTTGTACATATTCTTTGATCTTCTTTTTCAAATGTACATTTGAGTTTTTTTACGTTTAGTATTCGAATAAAACGTTGTTACCGTCGACTAGGTTATAAAAGTCTTTGTACATACGTTCATATATAGATATATTCAACATTTTTATAAAGATCATATCTCTTTTCATGTTTGATGTATAGATTTTATCATATTTTCATTTTCGAATACGTTCAATGTACTTGAAGTATTGTTTAAATACACTCAAATAGATTAAAAAGTCATTATGTTCTTATTTTTGTATCGGTTGATATATAACTTTGTATATTTCTACTTTGATTAAAACGAAAATTAATAAAGGTATTGAGTATTTTAACAAAAGCGTTTGTTTTGAAATAGAATAGGAGATATTATTCTCCAATAATATTAAATTCGAGTATTGTATTTTATTATTTGATATTATTTATTTTTATCGAGTTCAAGGATGGTTATATAAAGTTTGAATTATATATATATTTGTGTAAATATTTATTCCATGAGATTATTATGAATTTAAATACGTATTGTTGTTTATACAATATATACTATAAATAAAATTTACGAGTCAAATGTTTTCAATATTTTTTTAATATAATGAATTTAATTTAATTTATTTTTTAATTATCAGTTATATAATTGTATAATTATAATTAATATATATATATAGGGCTTTCCAATTATTATATCAGAACTTTGATAGTTGGTAAAAGCCATGTTTGATTTTTTAAGCTCATTTTGACATTTCAACTCAGTATAGTTTGGAAATTATCATGGAATATTTAATACTTTTACAACGCTTAGAAATTGTAAAAACTTCAATAGATTTATTGAAACAAAAGTTGAGTCCATTATTTTACGAAATGGACCCATCAATTAGCTACCAAGATTATGTCATCTAACTCCATTGGATTATTTTCTGTGTGGTTAATAAAACAAATAAATAATATTTTTTAATATAACATTTTTAATATCGACTTGTGGTATAATGATTTGTATTACCGTCTGTTTTGCAGGAAATTGTGTTCGATTTCCAGTCATACACAACTTAAGTTGGGAGATTCGGTATGGGGCTGATAATATCATCTTTTTAAAAAATTATCATGTAATTTTAACATTTTTAGACAGAACTAGCACAATAAACATTGAATAATGTTATTATGAAATCATAATAAAAAATTCTAATTAAAAATCTTTATATAACTACTCAATGAGCCCAAATATAAACATCTATACTGTTTTCAAATAAACCGCTCTTTTAACTGATACCAACTATAACATAATTATTAATTAAATTCAGCTACGGAACGTCATATCGTCAACTAATTCCAATAGTGTAAACATCATTTGGAGCACCGTTGACATAAACTTTTCAGCATCCTTTATGATATCAAGTACAGCGTATGTTCGTAAACATTACAGCGAGATACCAAAGTTTATATTTGGACATGTTAACACATAATCCAGAAATGTGTTGTCATATCGGTTAACCTGTATGTGTCTTTTATTTGTAGACTGGTCAAATATATGGTCAGTTTGTCCGCATGTATTGATTATATAGGTAGTACCAGCAACATTGCTAATAAGGTTTTCATATTGATTTATTACAAGACTTTTATTTAATGTAAAAAATGAGTGCTTTTAGTGACTTTATGTAATACTATCTCTTTCTCATATATATATATATATATATATATATATATATAATATTTAATGCTGGAGGCTCAATAAAAAAATATAGTGAATTCTATTGATGTCAAAACCGCAGTAGTTAGTTAGTAACGTTTGTATATTTAATGTGTAATAAAACAACAGTTAATTAATATGAAATTTCGAATATTCAAAACAGAAAAAAACGCGAATTGCTAAATGAAAATAAGCATGCATACATTACATTGTTGACGTTTGATTATTAACAATTCGTATTTGTAAATACTCTTTGTAAATGATATGTATAAATTGAAATGTTTTATGAAGCTTGACGAACGTTTTCAAACGGATTTAAATGAACTCTCGCAATGATTTTTAATTTACATTGTATGCTTATGCTTTTTTTAAAAAAAAACTAAAAGAGAATACAATTGTTTACAACTGATTTGACATGTTTTTTTATTTGATTTGATATTCATGAACTGTTTTTTGAAAATTAATAATAATATCATAAGTACTGAATTTGTTACTGTAGGGAATTTTCATTTTCATTTTATCTTTCAGTATAAATTATTTATAAATGCTTATATTTGAGTGATAATATTTTTGTCATTGTTTGAAATTTACATAATTTTAATTAATTTCATTGGAAAATCATTGTAAAATAAAACTCGCTTATTTTTATATTAAATGTTACAAATAAAATATTTTTATTTGTAACATTTTTTTAAAGTGAATATATATATATATATATATATATATATATATATATATATATATATAAATACTTTTTTAGAACCGGTGACATTAATTAAAAAAAATAAATTATTTGAAAATAAACAACTCTGTGATGGTAATGTTTGTAATTACCAAATAATGTTATTTTTCCATCACTAATGGTAATTGAGGAATTTTAATGTTGTTAATGTTATCTTATTTGTTTTCAAAAGCTCTAACAATAAATTATTTTGGTGATAAAGTTTCTATTATTACGAAACTACGGAATGTTAATAGAATTTAGTATACTTCTTATCCATTAATATAAAATAATATATTTTATTATCCATCTAGACATTACTGATTTGGGTTAGAATAAGTAAATGTACTGTATTATTGTCGACAATGTTGTAAAGGCGAGTGTGACGGTCACAAGGGGAATGTAAAGGGGTTAGTTTGTTGGTGTCGAAAGTGAACGGTGGGGGAATGACGGTTAGATGGGAAGTTGTAGCGACACCGGCTACCGTAGCGGTGTAAATGGGGTGTAGCGAACTGAATGAAAGCAAAAGTGAGAAGTGACGATAACGGATATATTAGAGGGAGCATTAAAGCCCGACGATAACATTAAAGATGCGGGTTACGCTCTAGGACTTTTCGAACACTGCATCTACCTATCGTTCTGACGTCGTGGACAATGTAGGTCAGACGCATGATGATAATGATTTTAACTTTATTCTATTTGTTTTTATATTAACATGA
The DNA here is from genome assembly GCA_029203775.1 of Neoneuromus ignobilis. Taxonomy (NCBI): domain Eukaryota; kingdom Metazoa; phylum Arthropoda; class Insecta; order Megaloptera; family Corydalidae; genus Neoneuromus; species Neoneuromus ignobilis. The sequence goes on from CP092090.1 coordinate 8,920,916, forward strand.
ATTAATGTTTGACAAATATATTTGCACTGAGTAATAACACGTTAAATATTTCTGATAGTATAATTTTGGTTTACGGTTGTTAGACTGATCAGTATTGATTAATAAAAAAGCATTACACATATATACATACACGCAAACACATATACAATAAATTTATATATAATTAATTTAAATGAATAAATATTTTATATTGATAAATAGTAATTTTGTACGAACTGTGCGTGTATCGTGTATAAAAAGTTAAAAATATGTTTTTATATCATGTTTAATATTTGTATATGTTTTCACTTGTCTGTTTGAAAATATTCGTAATATTTTTCTATACATTTGTCAAAAATATATTTTTTGAAGGCGAAAACAATAACGAAAACACTTTCTCTTCGTGTAAATCCTCTAGCGGCCGAGTATTGTACTCCGGCGGCGATGGTGGCAGCGCCGGGTAGCGGGGTCGATTGTAGCGTCTGTACGTCACCCCCGTACGTTCGTTATACCCATCGCATCCGGTTTGTAGTTGAAAACGGTCACAACATGCCCACCGTTGGCTAGCTGGCTAGCAAGGTGGCTGACTGGTCCAGTATCTAGCCAAAGTTATGGAGTAGGGTCACGTGGCAGATTTAAAGGTGATTCGTTCTTGACGCGATTCAGTACACGCTGGTGGTGATTGTGTGAATTGGATGGATGATGGCGTGTGGCCCATCCCGTAGCACGAGGGATTTTCGTCTTTCTCTTTATTGTTGTATCTTCTTCGGTGCATGGATTCGCGTCTGATCCTCGTGGCCTTTTTCCACCCGTTATATATTTTTTATTACGTCACACAGTATAGAAATATATTGAAAAGATTACGGCTCCGGGCATTTTTATTCGAACATAAAGATGATGTAAAATGAAAATATTTCTCGCTGAGAATTTATAAAGCAATCGAATAAGACGGTGGCGATGCTAGTTTTTCGTATGTATTCTTCTTCAATCTTCTTTCATTTTTACGAAGATTCACGTGAATATTTACGACATGTAGTTTATAGACGTAGACGTGTTTCGTCTAAAACATGCAGCAATTGATTAACTATAAACAATATACAAAAATGTTTTTCTTTTTGAATTTATTTTTATTTTATTACAAATATTTTATTTATTTATAGTTATCATTTAATTCTATTCAAAAACTATCAATTTTTGTTTTTGAACAGACATTTAAAAAATATTTTTTGAATCTACACTTGCATATATATATATATATATATATATATATATATAATGTAAGAGTGAAGAAGTTTTTATAAATTGTCTGACATGTAATTGAGTACGACGCCCTAACGATGTTTTTTCTTACCCGTATTGACTGAAGTAAATTTATACTGTAATATCAATATCAAACGGTAACCCTAGCAAAGTATACAATCAAATTAACCTAAATACCCTATAAATCACCCAGTATATCAAAATGCAAATCGCTGTGTATAGGAAAAAATATTGCCGTCTCGTAAAAGTCAAATCAAATTTGATGTTTGAGTCAGTAACATCTTAAAGGCGTTTCGCTTTTACAGCAAATTGACGGAATAATGCTTCCCTCTTACCCTCACTCGTACCTATGTCTTCTATTTCGCCCCACCGGCAACACTATCTATAATACAGTTTCGTGTATATTTATGTAATGGCCTTCGGGGGATTTGTAAAGGGAATTGGGAATTACCTATACATCAGTCAGACAATTATAAACACTTGGTGTATGGGGGCTAGTGTTCAGTCATTTACAGGCCTTTAGATAGACTCTCACCCTTATATACTCATAGGATCTTTGTGTTTCAGATGGTTTTAACAGTAAGTTCGCTAATACATTTAAAAAGGGGAGAACATCTATACATATCATGGTATTTGTTCGTCTTATTATACAACAGTGGCGTATGTTTGTCGGGAAATAAATTTGATCGGTAATTTGAATTTCAACAAGATGTAATATTGATCGGAAATAAGTTTAAGTTTCTATTTTAAGTCATGACCTTTTATTCCATAATTTAAATTATTATTTATATAAATTTCTTAGTAAATATACTGAAAATAATATTTCACAAGTATTTGAGTTGAATTGAAATAGTTAAAGTACATATAAATACCTAAAATATATTTATTTTATAAAAAAATTACAAAATAATAGTTAAATTTTATGTCTTAGATTGATGATTTAAAGATAATGGTATTTTTTTATTGAATTTATATAATAAATAATGCTTTATAATAAATTAAGTTATTACATCTCATAATATACTAATCTAATCATTTATTTATGCTGTGCAATAATAATTTTATATTTTTGTGAGACAGTGGCTAAGTTAAATGAAGTTTTTTTCCTAAAAAAACATCGTAGTTGAGATGTTAATACATATTTATGTTTATTTACAGTAGAAAATAATTAATCAAAGTAAGTAGTATATTTTTCAGACGTAGTTATAGCAAAAATATTCAAAACGAGTTTGTTTACACGATGTTAAAGGCAAATAATTTAAATAGAAATTGAAGAATAAACACTGGAATAAAAGTGTCTCTTAAAAATAAATATGTTATTTGATAAAATCTTTATAAAAATTAAATTAAACTACCTGAGATGACTACAAATTTGTTTCAAGAGAAGATGAAGATATTTTTAATCTATTTTTAAATAAAACTATATCTTGATTTCTACAAAGCAAACTTGTATGATAAATTCATATTTTAATTAAGTTTGAAAATCAAAAGACTTCATACACAGTGTGGATTTAATTGAATAAATCTTGAATACTTTGTGTAGGTAAATAATGATATATTAATTGAGTAAAATTTCTATGTTGTTTTTCTTTGTATCGTTAGTTTCAACTTAGAATTTATTGAAAATATAATTGCACTGATTTTATAAATTCATTTATGTTAACAAATATATATTTATTGATTAATAAATTAAAAAAATATTTTTATATAATTTTAAAAAATATTTATCAAAAATAGATAAATTTTAAATATTCCAAAACATAATTTCAAAGTTAGAATGTGTAACGTGTCTTGTAAGTTGCTCGTTTCATTTAAGTTCTTGACTTTATCTTAGCTGCATTATTATGCATAGCATTTCAACCCTTCAAATATACGCCTTTGATACAAGTATAAACTAATACAATAATAATAAGTATTGAAGGAGGGTTATAAGATAACACGTTACTAAATTCGCTTCACATAATATGTTTTAATTTTGATAAACGATTAATAATCCTTTATAGTTCTTCGGAGAATTTTGTTTGATTTATGTTGGCTTGTTATGTAGAGGGAAGTAATTAGAAATTGTAATTTATGCGATACGATAAAATGGATATATTTTAATAATAATTTTACGGTGTATTTTGTGTATGAAAATTTATATTCGTAATTTAACTTCGCGGAATAATAAGGGTTCCTTTCATAAATGCTCGTATTGTTATAGGGTACGAACAGACGATTATTATATTTTTATATAGCAGTTTCTGTATACATGAATGAATTTATTTTTTTATTATTTCGGTTTATGCTAATTTCGCTATAAAAAACTGTATTGTTTTATAGGGTATATTTGTAGATTTATTATCTGAAAAGTTGATGTTTTTATTTCGAATTTTATTTATATTATTACTTAAGTTTATTGAAATAATTGCTTAACAATCGCTTAATTGTTATTTAGGGGAGTTGAGTTTTGTTTTATATTTAAGTTTAGCAAATTTATAATACAGTTATGGAATAAATATTGTTTTATGATACGAAAACAATGAACTATTAAATTAAAAAATACAATACCCTCGTTAAAATTGTAGTAAATACATATTTGATTTCCTCAATTTTTTAAAAATAATACTTTTATGTGTTTTAATCTTTTTATAAACTGAAAGCGTTTAAAAATATTTTTGTATTAAGTCGATAATTAAAAGACTACCTTATCACTTTTCAATTATTTGTTTAGAAAAGTGGCATGTTTTTTTATGACTTGAGATGAAAATAATTTTCTGATATTTTTTTAAAAAAAATAATTCCGATTTTAAATTATTAAAAATAGCCAATATTCTGAGATACTTGAAAAATATTAATTTGATATTTTTGTGTATAATATTTTTCGATTAATTAAATTTTCTCTTGCATTTAATATTTTATGGACTTTTTTTAAAAAAATATTTTAAAAGTATTTCACATAAATCTTTGTTTGCACTGAAATTTTATCTAACGAATAGTTTTTATGTATTTTATTGTGAACATATCTCTTTAAGATACTGTTAACTAACTCATTACTAAATAAAAGTATCTCTAATTATTTTCAGTTAAATTAAATCATTTATTATTTACATTTTTCATAAATTTTCAATAATATCTAGAATATTCTTATTCTATTTTTTTTCTATTGAGTATATATATATATATATATATTAGAATGAATTAAATATTGATAAGAAAAAAACAATTTTCATGTTACAACCTTTTCAATAATATAAAAATAAAATAATATTATATATACGAATGTGAAACTGATAAATAATATATTATTTGAGTTGTTAAAAAGTATAACTAAAAAAAAAACTTCATTGATATAATTTTGTCAAGGGAGTTATATAGAACTAATAAAACATGTAAAACAAATAAAAGTTTCAATGACGGTAGTAAAGTATGTTCTTGTAGGCGCTATTGTTATTTGAGAAGGAGATACATTCCAAGTAACCTTCCCATTACATAGAATTTATATCTTTTAGAACAATGAAACTACGAATAAAACTTTACGTTTAATTCGAATAACCCTACGAGAATCTCTTTCAACTTTTCGGGAAAAATATCGAACCAAATCTGACTTCAAGAACAATGCAATTAATGCAACATGACGATAAGCTAAATTTTACATAGTCTGCTATTATAATTTATTTAAAGATATATATATATATATATATATATATATATATATATATATATATATATAAATGAGTGAATAAGTTGAAGCGATGTAATCTAAAATTCTGTTTGTGACTTTGTAAGTCCTTAATTCCACAAGCAAACGTTGTAGAAGTTATATCCTCTTCTGCAGCCATCGTTTATTATGGAAACTGAAGATACTACGTTGTTACAAATTACAAGGGAGACTCGTTCTCTGCGATACGTGTTTCTCTCGCATAAATAATTTACAAGAAATAAATTGGTGAATATTATATTTTACGTATTAATAATCTTACGAAATAAAATGTATACGTAAATACACTAATTACGTTTATATTATAAACTTTTCGTAACGCGTACAATTATGTCTAAATAAATAAATCATATTTAATTTATATCATTCCATCTGATATTATCACGTTAATGTTATTTATCATCCAGCATACATCATTAAATGCAATTTGTCTCGAAAATTTTAAACGTACATACCGGATTCCTATTCTTTTCTTCCTCCTATATATATATATATATATATATATATATATATATATATATATATAAGTTAAAAAATATATATCAAAAATGCTTTTATATATAAAAATAACTTTGTTTATTTTTCAAATATGGAGCAAAGATATGTATTTTTTATTTGTTCTTTAATTAGAATTAATTGAAACAATAAAAAGTATGTTTTGTAAATTTTCTTTGAGTTGAGATTTATTTTTTCGCGAGATATTTATGTTTACATAATTTAACATTGACATTTTTATATAAAAAGAATTTGAAATGAAACTTATAAATATTAGAATTTGTTTTATATATAAAAAGCTAAATTAAATTTCATAAAAATATTCTAAAGTTGCTGTGATTTGTAAGTACATTTTGATTGATGAAAAATAATATTTTTTGCAAATATGAAAAAGTAAAAATATGTTACTGAAACAATCATAACTGGTTATATATAAAATAATGAATATAGTATTTTTATTGAAAAAATAAATTTATAAATAAAAAATAGACGAATATCAAGCTTGAAATATGCTAATTATTTATACAATAACAATTAAATAATCTTGTTGATTTATAAAGGTTATTATTTTTATTTTTTCTACTTTTATATTAATTTTTGGAAAAGTGTAAGAACTTTTGTTAAGAATCGATTCCTTGAAAATATTAATATGTGATAATGAGAATTATGTATAATTTGAAATTTAAATAGAGTATTTTTCAAATAATAGGGAAAGTGTATAGAAGTTAAAAGATTAGAGTTATTAGTTAAGATATTATTAAATATTATTTAATTGAATTTTTTTTGTAAAAAAATGTTTAGTCAATAAAATATTATTTATAAATGTTGTGCAAAGAAAAATTATTATTTTACAGTTAGGTAAAATATTTATGAAGTTATTTTTATTGAAAGAATTATTAGTCGAAATATTTTCTTTCAATTTTTTTATATAAAAAAATCAATAATAATGTTATTATTTTAAATAAGTAAGAAATTTATTTTTAAGAGAAATTTACTTCTATAGTTATTAAAATTAACGTGGTTGCTTTTAATAATTTAGATTTTTGATTCAATTGAAGATTAAAAAATCATTTAAAATTTTTGACCAACGAATCTAAATATTTTTAGTTCTTTTAAAGTACGAAATATTTTTAATTGAAATATTTCATAAATTAAGTTGTTCCAGATATATAACATATTCAAGACAAAAAAACTCATCTGATATAAAATGATTCTCTAACAATAAAATTAAATTGGTCGTTTGTATTTCAATGAATAATTTAAACAACAAAATGAATAATTATTTATCTACAACGTCATTTAATTAAAATGTGTACATGTACATATATATAAAACATTTCTGTGAAAGTCTTGTCTTGATATACGATACTTTCTTAATAAATAATAATTAACGATTGTAATTTTAATTAATTTGTATCTGAAGTCTTGTGTTTACTGGATATCTTTTACGATTTATTGGCTTAGATATTTCCTATATTATATATATATATATATATATATATATATATATATATATATATATATGTGAGTGTGTGTGTGTGTGTTGATATAAATATATCTGTATTCATTTTCTTTGTCGTTTTTGCTACTTTCAGTATATGCACATCCTTTCAGTACTGAAGAACACAATTCATTCGAATTGTTTTGTTTCTTACGGTAAATAAAATTGTTCAATGAACTGAATAAATGAAAAATTTGTCGATCAACGCAAGAAAGTTTTTATATTAACTTAAATTATGCATATACGAAATGTAGTTTATGTAAACTTTTACGATAAAATATATTTCCCTTGTTTTCATTTTATGTTTCAAGGTGACAATATTACATATAGTTCAGTTGAACTTGTCTTTTATTTATAATATTTATATAACAGTTGTATTTATTGCAAAACTTTTTATATTTTTGATTATTGTTGAAAGTAAACATTAAAAGCGTATAAATGTTTTGATTATAAGAAACTTTTAGAAATAGGTATATATTTATATATAAAATGCAATGAATTTTTAGTGTTAGAAGATAAAGAAAATATTTTTTAAAATTGGAATTTCATAAATAATTTTTAATATTATTCTTCAGTGATATGATGATATATATTATATATTAAAAAATAAGTTATATTTTAATTTAATATTCTATCTTCGTATAAAATGTATTATTGATTTTAAATAAAAATGATGAGAAAAGTCATTTTTACATTTTAGAATCTATTTTTGAAATGTCATAGTATATTTTTCTTTATCTATATCAATTAATCTTTACATTAAATATCAAAAAAATATTATTTATTTAGTCATTTAATTAGTTTTAAAAAAATTATATATCATAATTAAAAAATAACTTAACATATTTCAAAAATTAAAAAATATTTTTCAAAAATTTGTTAATTTTTTTTGTTTAATATTTAATTAAATTTCTGGGGATACTTGAAACTGTTAAAGATTATATATATGAGTGTATGTATGTGAGAAATTCCTATATGGAAATTTTTCTTTAAAATATGATAAACTAAAATCTAAAAAAGTACGTAAAATTATCAAATCAAGTCTTAATTTAAAATCTATAGATATGTTTAAAAGGGATGTAGTTTAAATTTTCTAGTAATTTTTTAAATACCAAAATAAATTAAAAATAAAAATCTAGAAAATGATATTCATGTAACAAGCATAAAATAAAATGACAACAATAAAAAATAATAATTTCATAAAGAAGTACAAAAGAGGATTTTAATAAAAGTTCAATTTTTCATAGAGCTACTTATGCTTGAAATATTTTTCATTTTAATATTTTAAAATATTAATTTCTTTAAGATCATATTTTTAAAAATCAGATAAAAGGTATAATTGGAATTTATATCATCAGACTTGCAATTTTAAGCAGGTGTATTATTACAATATTATTATTATAAAAATTAAAATATGCTGAAAATAGCAAATAATGATTAAAATGAAGAACATGATTATTTTTTATTACTTATCTTCTTCAATTGAAATAGAAAGAGGTCAAGAAAGATACTGATGAGGAGGTAAAGTAAGAATATTAAAACATCTTATAAATTTTTGTGAAAAAGAGAGAAAATGTGTGAAATAAATTTAAGAAATTTAGAAAATGTTTTTTAGTAGTAATGTGACAAAGGATAGAAGTGTTATCATTATATATATATGTATATATATTGTGTCATATAATTTTTCTAGAGATTTTTGAAAACAGACAGTAGTAACAAAATTATTAAAATATTTCATTGAAATAAAATTTATTATTTTAGAGGTAGTTAAGCTTTCAACATATAATTTTCACTACATTTGAATAAATCTTTCTCGAATAACATTTTTAAAACATGAACAGTTCGCACTGTGCGTTATAACTACATCGGTGTCTTATTATATTTATATTATAAAATATTTTGTATGCATTCAATGAATTAACATTGATCTGAATTTTCAATTTAATTTTTTCCATCAATTTTTTTATACAATATATATATAAGTATGCGCATGTATTTATAACAAGCGAAATCCATTTTCATGATTACCGTGTTACGGAACGTACCGACATTCAACAACGTTTATTTATTACGAAAATGTTTTGCATTTACTTATACGAAAAATCCATTATTGCAGCACAATACATTTTATAGATTAAACGGTACGAAACTTTTTAATAAAAATTCATATCACAATGCTATTGAAAGCGAAAATATATATTCATTGGTGAACGTAATTCGTCATGCATTGTGATGTAGAATAAAAGCGAAAGAAAATAAGTAAGGCCTTGTTTGAAAAGCTCTGCTGTTTTCAGCTTAAACATTAAAGGCTGTCATATAGACAAGTTGAAGGTAGCGTAACAACGTATACACTGGTACGTTGCTATTTGATTTTTTTTTTGTAATTTACAAATAGGACATAAGTGTTGTTTAATTATTTGAATACTTTCGAATGAAAGAAATAATTTTCGCAGAGGTTGAGCAATTCATGTTTGTAACAAAAATGGGGAATTCGGAGTACAATAGAAGTTCATTCATTTATAAAATGTACACAGTTGATTTTTTCAAAGATTGTTTTCGGAGAAAAATAACTAATGTTTATATTTCATCAATATTATAAAACAATACGATTGATTTGAAATAAGTATTATATTTATACAGCATAAATTTTTAATAAAATCAAAACATTCAGAATATATATATATATATATATATTTTCTTGATATATCATATTTGAATAAAAATTCATTATTTAAAATATATATGAAATTATTTAAATGTTATCTTTTTATATTTTTCTAAATTTAATTTTTTTGAATATCATTTATTGTATCTTTTAAACAGTTTTATATCTATTTTTTAAATATTTCTGTATAACAGTTTTATTCTATAAATATAATTTAACATCAAAACGAAATTGCATATATATAAAATTTTAAAACAATTTAAAATTTCTCAACTTTCTATTTTCGAATATGATTACATTTATATTCACTAATTTATGCTTCATTAAAACAGATAACGAAATAGGAATGCGTACAAAGTTTCCTGTATTAAAAACAAAAATAAATCTAGTTCAGTATTCGGGTCAATGAGTTTATTTTATTTATTTGCTTACTTTTTATACTCGCTTTTTTATGTATCGTAGTTATTGTTTCCTGAACGTCGTCTCTCTGAACATTTTTTAATATATAAGTAAATAAATAAACGTAAATTCAAAACAGACTACGACAAGATGAGACATGAAATTCGCATAAAAGTGTTATGAAGCATCCTGCTTTAGTGAGATTTGTTTACATCGAACCATCGTTTATCCACATTTCTATCTTTCATTCGTTTCGTCTACCTCGTGATAACACTTTCATACTGTGAACTTAACGATATCGAAAAGTTTCTAGTAACTTTTAATATTTTCTTGATATCTGCTGAAAACATAACAGTTTTTAAATAACTATACATTTTATCTCATACCTTATAAATATTTGAATATAAAAACTATCATAATTTGTTCTTTTTTTTTAAAAAAAAGTAAATTTGAAAATTAACTATTTTAAACATTCTATAAAAAATTATATTTTTTTTATATTTTTAATTTAACAATTTTTTTATTAAAAATAAATAGTTAAAAAAAATTCTTTTTGAGTTATAGTAAAAAATTCTTATTTTTTATATCTTTAAATTTTCTTTTAATTTTTTTATAATATATTTAAAATAAATTTAATCATATATTATAAATATACTTAAAAAAATTAGTAAACAAGTATCGATAGAATTTTAATGGAAAGAAAAGGTATTTACATAGAAATAAAATGAATAGATTGTTAGTTGTAGATATTGAAATGTTATTAGAGTATTTTCTTGTAATTAAATTTAAAAGAATATTCATATATATATATATATATATATATATATATATATATATATATATATATATATATATATATATGGTCAACCAAATGTGACGTTAAGATTTCTATTTTATTAGAAAAAACATGTGTATAAAATGGTGTAATGGGAAATATGTGTATATTTTCTTTTGCTCCTTTTAATAAAACACAAATTTAGGCTTCACATTTCGATGACCCTATATATTCATATAATAAATATATGCGTGAATAAAAAAATTCTGATTCGAAATATTAAACTTTCTTACATACTTTAATAAAAAATAAAAACCTGCCTATTTCTAATCGCAATAAATTATAAAAAAATCAAAGAATATCCGCCTCATAAATTATGAACGTAGAACAAAAAAAGAGTAAAAAAGTTCTAAAAACTGTAACATTTCGTCAGATTCTAGACCGATAAAATACGTTTAAGAATTTTTTCTAACGGGTATCGTAGCTAGCCGAACAAGAAATCCGTCCTCTCTCTCTTTCTCTACGCCGTTTTCCTTCCGGTTTCTTTTGTAAACAACTTGTCGACTTGATTGAACAAAACCAAACAACTTCTCACATAGTATGTAGACTTCGACAAGCAATAAAGGAAAATTCACTAGGGGTTCCTCTATACATTCACTTGTCAAACGATAACGCAATGAATGTACCATGGAAAATTTACGGAAAAAAGTTTTTTTTTGCTTCATTCAGATTAATAGACGTTTTATGATATATATATATATATATATATATATATATATATAAATAAATGATTCAGTGCTTTCAAAATAAAAAAAAAAAAACTAAATTTTAAAAATCTAATATTTTTATATAATAAAAAATTATATGTTAAATAATATAGTTATTAAAATACAAATAAATATTAGCAATTTACTAACAACATGATATATAAAATATTATACAGTCAATAGATTGTATTTATTTATTTTGTAAATATTATAGTAAGAAAAAATAAATATATATATATATATTATATATAAGAAAAATATGAAAGTGTAATATTAAAAGCCAGAAAGAAGTATTTTTTGCTTGAAATAAGACGATGAGTGGTGAAGCTCTTGGATATATGTCGAATACTGTTGAGTAGTTCACATTTCTATTGTCACAAAGAAGAAAATCGATTCAGTTGCTCATCAGTCAACAGTTATTGATTTTCGGATTTGTTAAATGTGAGGACAAATTGCATTTTATTAAGTTAAAATAAACTAAATAGTATACATTATAACGTAACAATTTCTCTCTCTCTCTCTCTCTCTCTCTCTATATATATATATATATATATATAAATCATTATATATATTGTAATTTTTTAAAAAAATTAAAAATACTTTATTTTTGCTTATTAAATTGTGCAACTTTTTCAAATAATTTTCACTATGATACACTTTGAGGCTGATTGAATAGCAATCAGTAAATGTATTAGTTTAAGAAAAAAATAAGTGGTATTTGGACACTTGTCAAAATCCTTTTAGTGTTCGGATGAGTAATTTTTTTATTAAAAATAATGACATTTCCTAATATATATAAAAACGTGTCACAAATATCACAAAAGGATAGTAAATAATAGTAAGCTAAGTTTAAATATTTTATTTTTATATGGATCATTTTTTATTTTTATTTTTATCACCCTGTATATATATTAATATAATTCACACACATCCTATATATATTAATATTAATAGAATTAGATTTTATAATTATAAAGGCAATAACATAAATATTATATATTTATTTAATTTTTAATTTATAGAACATTTTTTACAAAAAGTATGTTTTTTTCAAAAAAATGTTTATGTTTGATAAGCTTTAACAAGCAGATTTTATTGTTCAATGATTTCAATATTCTAAAATAAATAATTGATCTAAATAAGATATGTATTATATCAAGAAAGATATTCATATGTTAATTCGAAGTGGTTATAAACTTAAATAGAGACGTGTGCTTATTTTATGGATTATACAATAATGAATATAATCTGCAATCAACATGTTAATCTCAATCATATCAACGAATAAAATAACACGATATTATTCTGTCGTATATACTAGGTGAAGGAGTCGACGGACAGTGTTCGCATTAGAACTATACGGTTTTTATGCGATCGTGAAAACAACCAGAGATATATCTTATGCCGTCATTTTGATATGAGTAGCTTGGTTATGGCCAGTAAAAATATCATTAAAATGAAATAATAAATAGCATAAAAAGTTTGCATATTGCTGTGCTCATTCGTAAGCTTTATGAGTTATATGATGGTCGCGGCTATGAGTTCTTCATGTACTTATGGGTAAATGTATCTCAGTGGCGGTTCGATAACGAAAAATATTTGAATTGTAAAATATATATGTATATTCATTTAAGGAATATTTCGTTCGACTTAAAATAAACAAGCGTATCGAATATTTTATAAAGTTAATGGGTTCGTCTGAATTGACAATTTTTAGTAGGTAAATTTTTGTAGATTTTATTTTTATAGTTTTTTTTTTTAGATTTGTCTCGTCTTTGAAATTATACTCTCGTAACTTTTTTATGGTTGCATAGAAGATTACGAATCACCGAAAAAATTCGTGGAGAAACTGTAGACAAATAGAATATATAATGAATTTTGTATGATTTTTCATAAAACAAATAAAAGAAAATAAATAGTTTCTCATATATTTCGTTTATACTCATAAAAATATAGTAAATTTTTTTGTCTATAACTTGTTATTTAGTTATAATTTTTTTAAAAAAATGAATATAACTATATAAAAAATTGATATATTCAAAATAAATCAAATTATTTCAAATTGTAAATCTGGAATAATTTCTAAATTCCAAATTTTTTTATAAAATATTTATATCAGAAATTTGGATTAAAAAAATATATAAAATTGAATAAAAATATTATATATATAATTTTTATTTATTTATTTATAAGTCTGTGAAGAAAGTTATCTTTTTTGAATATATATTTAAATATGGAATTTCTGTAAATATTAAATTTATTTTTAAACATTAGTTGAGATCTATTAAAGAAATTCGATAAAAATAATGCTGAAAACAAAAATTTATTTATTTAATGTATTTAAAAAAACATATTTCTTGAAGAAAAAGTAAAATATAAGTAATTAGATAAGACCCTTCCGCTATATATATATATATATATATATATATATATATATATATATATATATATATATATATGTCACGATTATTATAATATGTTTAAATAAGAATTTATAATCAACATTTAATAAACGTTAATTAAAATTTTGAAAAGTTCCTTATATATTTCCTATTTTAAATCATATCAAAATCTAAATGCATATTTACAAGGAGATTATAGTTTTTATTCTATAAATGTGTATGCATTTTTCTCTTCATGTTTTTATAATGAATTTGCAAAGGATTTACTTTTTTCTATACTTCTTTCATATTTATCTTCACTGTTTTTAGAATTTTATATGTACTGAATGATATTAATTTTTTTAAATTCTATTCAAAATAATATTTTTTTCTTTTAAAAATAAAATATATTTATAAATGTGTATGTTAATAAATCTACAGTTTAAACACAATTATAACATATTTTAATAACTTGTATTTCATTCATGACACAACATTAATCATAGAAGCTACAGACCACAGAGAAATAAAGTACTGATTCAATATATCTATATTAAATTTTCTCACAACTTATCTTTTTAACACTTTGTATAAAAAATGAATACGTGGTTTTTAAATAAACAAGTCTATTATTTATAAATAACATTTTCTATTCAAAATTAATATATATATATATATATATATATATATATATTTGTGTGTGTGTGTGTATTTTTATATGGTATTTTCCGATAATAAAATAATATAGTAATTATTTGCATATTTCATAATTTTAGTCAATTATTAAAAATATTATGAAAATAAATAATAATTCTATTTAATTATGTTAATATTAATTAAACATTATATTATTACATTTTGTTATTATTATTTATGTACATTTAATGTTTATTATTAACATTTTTCATTTTAAAATAGTAGTGAGATATCACATCAAATTTTTACGCAGAAAATAAAGTTTCATGAAAATATTCAACAAATATTACTTAAATATGAAAGTATATATATATATATATATATATATATATATATATATATATATATATATATATATATGTTTATGTATATCTTTGTACGTATTTATTTATTTTGACTCCCATATGTAACGTAAATTATTTACATTTATATTGAATATTTTGATAAAAATTCATAGATTTAATGCATTCATTTTTTATATTTTTAAATAAATCAGTCAAAATGTCGAACAATATAGAGATATTTAGAAAAGATTAATATTTATTCATATGTATTGAAAAAATGATAGATACTTTACATATCTTTATGTCCCTTATAAGAAAAATATTATTTTATGACATTTACTGGTAAACATATTTTGTACAAATTAAATGAGTTTTTAATATATATATATATATATATATATATATATATATATATATATTTGTGTGTATATTTAAAATTATATATGTTTAATTTACATTTTTTTTTATTTCAGGTAAGTTCTTCATAAGCGTGTTAAATATCTGAAAATTAATAGTAAGTCAACAATTTAATTACTAATTCGTATATTTAAAAAAATGTTTTCTATTAAGAAATAAAAAAAAATTTAAATTTAGTATTAGTTATTAAATGTATTAAATTATATTTAAAAAATAATAGAATAATTTTTATAAAATTAATTGCACCAAATTTTTAAATTAATTATTATATTATATAGTTTTTAGATTATTAATTATATTAAATATTTTATTTTAATTTTTTATGTATTATTTTTAATAAAAGTTTTTTTATAACTTCTAATTAATTAAAAATTAACATTTAATAAAAAATGTGCAATATTTTATATATAAAAACATAAATATGTATTTATAAAAACAAACTGTTTTAGTCTCTCATATTACAATCACTTTTATCACCTAAAAGCTTTTTATTTCATCTAAAAAGTAAAAATCATTGGTTGTAACGAAGTATTATTTTATTTTACTACATTTAAATGTATTTTATACTAACTTGCTTAATGATTTAAAGAATAATATAAAACTAGTGAAAAGATCAGGGTAATAAAAAATATATACAGTTGAATCATTTTGCATTTATATCAAATAAATATATACGTGTGTGTGTACGGTTGTACGTATGGACGGTTGTATATACTATGAAGTTGTCAATATATCTATATGTGAATATAAATATAATTATTCGCTCTGTTATTATAACAAAATTATAACGAAATTGAAACCAAATACAATAAAAACGCAATTTTAAATAAGGCAAAAAATCGACATGAAACAAAAACATACAAAAAAAATGTTTCAAAAACCTGGTAGTGAACTTGGCCATTTGTAACTGAAAACGCATTGCTTCCGGCTTTCAACATATCTGCAATTTTAACAATTATTATGGTTGTGAATGTGGTATATTCGAACAAAGGTTTGATATACTCTCGTATGTGTGAACAATAGTATACGCATTTGTATGGATTTCCTCCATAATACACAATGCTTCTCGATATATATATATATATATATATATATATATATATATATATATATATACACGTGTGTGTTTAGTTATATGTAGCCATTTTCAGATCTTCCAGTTTATATATATATATGTGTGTGTGTATGTGTATGTGTCGTATATTGTTATTATTACTACTACGCCTAGTAATCAACATTATTGTATTATATGTGTAGAGTCTGGACACAATATAAGAACTTATAGTACAGATAATAAAAAAATAAAATTCTATTATTAATTTTGTTACAATTTGTAGGTTTATTTGTTTGCGTGTACGAGAATATAATTTGAATAGAATTCATATTAAAATTGAACGAGTTATTTGTTTGCAAAAACTGTAATTACATTCTTGTTTTAATTAATGCTTTGAATAATATTCTTACTGTTAATGATTATTTACAGAATAAGTAGTTTGTACTATATAATTACTTATTAAATATTAAGAAATTTAGTACTAGAATTTCGTTTAATAACGTAGTGTTTATTTAAATTTTATTTGTTCTGTTTTTCGTACAATTACAGTGTAAATAATAAATAATATTTTGAAATACAGTTTCAATTTTATATTAATAATTTATACTATTATTTGGTGAATGATTTTATATATATATATACATACAGATAAATACATGTATATATTTGTGTACAGAAAAGATTCGAATTCGAACCGCTACGTTCATAAAGCATGCAGCGTTAGTATTGTTCTGGCAGAGGCGCGACTTCTCACCCAGAGCGCGAGCCAATAAAATACGAGCTGTTATCTCTCTGTATACCCCCGGCTGTGAATTATAATCGGTGTGGCATGGCCACGACACAACACGGAGATACACTACTACCCAGGGTTGGATTTTTGGCTGGAAGTGTATTTTCATGTTTAGAATAATATATGATATACATATTTTAGAGATATAAGGTCATTTCGTTCCAAGTATAGGTAATACTCTGCGTTGAAGTAGCATTAGAACACACACACACACACACACACACACACACACATATATATATATATATATATATATATATATATATATATATATATATATATATAGACTTTAAAAAAATTAACTATTGGATTTTAAAAAAATATATAAATTGTTTTACTTTGCATAAAATTCTGTTTGTTTATTATTTTCATACAAAATAGTATCAAAATAATTTATTAATGTAAAAATCTGTTTTTGATCTATTAGATAATATATATATATATATATATATATATATATATATATATATATATATATAAGGTATGTTAGAGTAAACAGTAATAAAATATTGACTAATAATAATTTTAATTTTTTTTTATAAAATTTTTGATAAATTCATTTTCAATATTTTTATATAATCCATTGCCTTCATAGTTTATTAAATACGTAGAAAATATATTTTTTTTAAATTATTTTAAAAATATCAGTTCTTTTGGAATTATTATATTTATATTTAACACTAACGTTTAGTTATAAAAAAAGTTTTCAATATGAGTTTAGTATAAAAGATGTTATTAAAAACAGCATTGTTTCTAAATACATTATTTTGGTTATAAACTGTACAATTTATAATAAGATGATTACAGACAAACTTATTGAATATTGTTGAATTTTCTTATCAAAAAGTAATTAAATATTGTTTAGATATTAGATAAGTGTTAAATCTATAAAAAAAAGTAATTACAGAAAGCATGTTATATATAAAAATGTATACATACAACATTTATTGAGCAAATATATTTTAATTGATAGAAATTGAATGATTTTAAAATTTTTTAGAAGTTTGTAACACATACATAGATTTAGGCAATTTACATCATAAATTTTTAGTTTGTATATATATATATATATATATATATATATATATATATATATATAATCTCTGTCAATTTAGGTTAAAGTTTCATGTCAAATAATCCACTGCTTTTTTTCACAAATCTTTTATAAATTTCTTTACAAAATTTTGCTTATTCATTGTATTTTTTCCTTTATTTCATTAAATTTTTAGGTAATTATTAGTAATTATTGTTTATATGCATATATATATATATATATATATATATATATATATATATATAATATATATATTTATTTATTATTGAAGGTATTTCATATTTTAAATATATTGAATTACAATTTAATCTATATGCCTATATTTATATGATAGTTTATAACTTGCTTGTATTAATTTGTGTCTCCTTTGTTCTGTATATCGTTATCTCTCGACAATTCCACTTGATATTATATTACATTATAATCGACTGACTGAAGCCAGTGTGAATCGTTTGACTGTACAACGACTTCTAGGTCTTCTTATTCTCCAGAGTGTATGCATTCAACAAAATAGTACATGCGATCTGTACTTTGTGCGTTATATGTGACTGAAGATCAGACCTTTGTCGAGGATGACATCTAGGAAGTCCGGGTTCGTTGTCTCATGAGATCTGATCAACCGACTAACCTTTTTATATGGTCCGTTTGCATCACTAATCGCTTGTGATTGCAGCACGTGACTTCGTCGTTATGCTATATAAGCTAGGATTAGAAATGGATGTCATTACTGTACGAATCTCGCTTAAAGAAAGTTACAATAATAGAATACGAATTAGAAATCAGAACTATTCGTTTTCTTTCTTTTTACTTTTGTAATTACTGCCATTCAGTACTAAGTTGGATAGTAGAGTTTCATTTAAATTCAGTACTAATAAAGAATAGAAGAAATATTTTTAGACATTTATTTTTCAATTAATATTAATTTAAAATTTAATTCGATATTTTTTTATAAACATCAATGAATTAAAATTGATGAAATAAAAGATAATTTTAAAATAGATTTTTATATTCATTCGAGAAATTTAATAATTAAATAAAATATATTGTAATCATTAATAAAATTGTCATTAGTTACTAACAAAAATATATTAGATTTAATTTATTTTATTCTGAAAATTTAATTAATATTAGTATTTTTTTAAAAAATTGTATTGAATTAAAACGGTGAGAAGTTCAATAATAATATTAATAATTTTAGAATTCGTTTCAAAGTGTTTAAATTGTACAAAAATAACTTTTTATTTGATTATTTATTTTTTCTCAGTATATAAAATTTCAATGAAAACATTGAATTCAAAATATTTCTAAATTCATCTAACAGAATAAACGAGTATTTCCATTAGTCCTAATTTAAAATTCAAAAATCAATATTTTTTATATTTTTAATATGCTACCCTTCAATATACTCATTTCCTCTTTTATAGAAAATTTTTTTAATAACAGTCAAACATTTCAATGTTGTAATATAATTTTGCTATCCATGAAAACAAGTTATTTTGCAGCGAGAAATATGAATTTAAATTACATTAAAAAATAGAATTGTAGAGTTATTTAAATTATTTGCAGCCATAAAAAAATATGTTTAATTATTTTTCTATGTAAGTGGTATTTTTATATTATTTATCTCGAAGAATATCGAATTTTAAAATAAGATATTGTTATATTAAATATTAAAAATGATAATCTGTATTTTTTAAATTAATAATTAAAACGATGAAATTTTTAAAGGTAAAATTCGTAATATATTTTATATGAAATAATAATCAGTACATAATTAAAACTAAACGTCTGTTAAATTTGATAAAAAAATATTTTATTCTTAATGAGGTATTTTCCTTTATACGACATTCATTTAAATCAACCCACTTACATGTTTTTTTAATAAGATGAAAAATATTTTAAACAGATACTTTTTGAATTTTTCTTGGTATTTTATTAAAACTTGTATTGGATGTTTGAAAAAATAAACGTACATGTATTTATTTATACTGAAAAATAAAAATTCGTAAGTTGTCATTATATATCTTTAATATTAAGCAAACATCCAGTTATATTAAATTTGATACAATGTCTTAGCTTCTTAAATATGATATACATTTTTTAATGAAGTATTTATTTCTTTATAACTTTGTAGTCTTTCTTACTTTAGAATTTTCTTTTCGTATACAAAGATTTATTAAATTTTTAAAAATAATTTACTTTTCAATTATAAAATAATTGAAAGTTATGTTGTGTATATACTGTCTGTTAATTGAATTATATTTTTATTTTCGGTGAAAAGCGATACTAAATTTAATTTAAAATTCGATACAAATTCAAATAACATCGACAGAAAATCGATCATATATCATAGCCAATCTTTAATCTATCGATGTGGTGTCACATATACATAGATGTGAAAAAATTTAATAGTGTCCGTTATTTCTGTGTCAATACACTTTTTTCTATTTGTTTAGATAACCGTGAATGCACAACAAGCGATTCACCATTTTATTTCATTTTTAAAATGCTATAAATAAAACGATAGAGTCGTATACGAAGTAGACAGTTGTTACAGCATTATATATCTAGTGTAAACTGCATAAACCTAAAACGACAAAAAAATAAATGACTAATGGTCATTTCGTGCTTTGCTGACTCAAAACGAATGAATGCGAATAAAAAATCGACATTGTAAATGGGTTTAACGTTGATATTATGTGAATGTTATCAAACTGGTATTCATTGATATTTATTTATGTGCACATTAAATGGCCTGATACATATAAACATACATACATATTATATATATATATATATATATATATATATATATATAATCAACTTATTTTACTTAAAAACATTCCTACAATGAGAAATTCTTTGGATTCATATATAAAATCAAATATTGTTTCAAATCGAGGTTGAATTCTATTTTGATAAATTGACTAGATGTGATTAATTTTATTGCTATGCAAAAATGATATATATTATAAAATTACTGAAAAAAATAACTTTTTCAATAGAAATTATTTTAATAATAATTCATTTTAAGTTATGAATTTTTATCAAAAATATTATTCCTAAAAATTAAGTTAATACTGCTGTAGATTTCAAAATTATTGTTTGAGAAAATATTGTTCTATTATCAAAATTGAGGAAAGATTAGACACAATTTTTGATGGTTGTTATCCAAGAAAGATACTATTGGGATTAAAATAGTTAAAAGAGATTGAAATTAAAAAAATATTATATTTTTTGATGTAGAAAGTTATGTTTTTCTGGAGTATTATCAATTTAAAAGTAGAATTATGTTTCAAATATTTACTTGAATAATTTATCGTAAAAGGATTAAAACTGAAAATAATTAATAACTCTTATTATACATCCAGTTAATTATTTTAATTATAAATTTCAACAAAGTACTATATTCTTCAAAACAATAAGTGTATAGAAGTTTTATACAACAATAGTAACAAATACATTTGCTTCGAACGGCAAATCTGAGTTCTTATTAGGAACAAAGCTTTTAACTATCACAAATTCCTCGTTTCAATCTATTGATGCACGGCTTTTATTATAGAAAACAATGTTTCCAAGGTGCAAGATTGCAATTCATTGCAAGCACTAATGAAATATTGGTTAAATATTGATCTTGTCTTGATTTTCATTTCCTATTTTCTTACTGTTGTTTGTTAATTAATGTTTTAGGTGTTAGTTTGGTTTTGACTAATAATATTAAATTAATTAAAAATTAGTAAAAGTTATAATAGTTTTTTATTGATTGAATTTTTGAAAATATTAAAAAAAAATATTTACATATAAAAATGTTATATGTACTACCTTTTATATTTATAGTTATTAAAAAAATTCATAGTAAATAAAAAAATATTTAATATAGGAGAAAAAAATAGAACAACCAGTATATCTTTTATGAAGTGGTAATAAATAAGGATTTTCTATTATTTTTAACTCATTTTGAAACTTTGAAATTATGTAAAAAAATATTAAGTTGTTTAGTGAAATTTCTTTATATATATATCCTTATTTTTTACCCTTGATAAAGTGTAGTGTGGAAGATTTTAAATATATTTATGATATTTTTATGTAAAAATATTAATTCTTTTCAAAATTGAATATTTATTTTATGATCAATATTAATTGTTTGTTAATCACAATACCATAATTGACATTGTTAATTAATTATTGATTGATAATTAAAGTATGTTTAAAAAATTGTTATCCATTTTAAATTTGTTGTTTTTATTCCCTATCATTGACAAGAAATGTAAATAACTTTAACTAACGACTGATCTGCAACTTTATCGAGTACCAACTAATACTAAATCGAATATAGATATATAACATATACGGTTTAATTCATCTTTGTTGTCAATTATACATACATTTTAAGTTTAACGATCTTATTTCCCTCCAGATATAACTAACCAACCAAAAGCGTACAGTTTAAAACTCAATTAGCATCAACAAGATGCTGTGCACAAAGTTGAAACTTCTGTATTCGTCGACTAAAAGAGTCTCGCTTGTGATATTCAATTAACAAGTATACTAATTTTCGACGAAACTTTGTTTTATTAATAAATATGTATGTATAGATATAAACGCCAATCTTGATTTTGAAAGAGGAACGCGATAAAGTCTCGACACAATTTCGAATAATATTCATTGAACATATTTTCGTTAGATTTTCAATGAAATGTTATGTGGTTTGTATAAATAAAATTTGAGGTTAGTGAGTGAAAATAAATTCATCGTTATCCTTATTTGTAATTCGTATTAATTTAAAAATTATAAAACTAAATAAAACCTTTGATTAGCAAATTATATATATATATATATATATATATATATATATATATATATATATATAAATAAATTATTGACTTATTTATTAAAAAAATATATTTTTAATAAATTTAATAGTTTAAATATTAAAATGTGTTTTGTATAATCTACAAAAGCTTTCCATTTTGTTATAATATATTTTTTTATAAAATATTATATAAAAACTAATACTTTAATACATCATGTAGAAGTTAATACTTTGGATTACGAAAAAGGTACCTCATTTATATTCATATTTCCTTTCGACATTTTTTAAAATTATTTTTATAAAGGCTTTTTATTCCATTTTAATCATTTGGTTAATTTTTCTGCTAGATTGCGCTTAAAATATTTTATATCAAACTAAAAATTTGAATAATGATCACACATACACATCTAGATTATGTTACATTTTTTTGTCATATATATATATATATATATATATATATATATATATATATAATAAAATAATTTAAAAATAATTTTATGATTAATATTCTGTATTTATATTTTTATTTTTATTCAATTGAAAATAATAATATTTAATATGGGTATAAGAGGTAGAGTTTATTACAATTTGTATTTTAGAATCATTTTCATATATTTCTCTCTAGTTAAACCAAAAAAGTTATATGCAATAGGTGTTTTATTTATTTTATAATAAATATAATTTATATGATTAATATTATTATTATTATCAGACGTAATATCATTACTGTAATTAGTTCAAAGTATTTTTCTAATATTATATTTGAATTTAAAAATTATTTTTAATATTTTAACAATATATGTTACTAGAATTTACTAATTACAAAAGAAACGTTAAACATAATTTTAAAAAGCGATAATTCATTATGATTACATTTATTTTTAAAATTTTCTAGTTATATGGATAAAAACCATTTGTGTTATTTATAAAAAAAATAATAATTATATTTTTGTAAAAGACTTCTATTTTTCAAAAAGAAACATTAACTGTATTAAAGATCTTATAATAAATATATCTGTATCATATATGTTCTGAATTATGGTAAAATGTAATACTTTTATTTGGTCAGAAATCGACTAGTTTTATAACATTTACATCATATTTATGAATGTGTTGCAAACACGACTTTTTCATCCACTCGACAGTACGTTTTTCCGTCCGTCTCTATCCAAAGAAAAGAAAGTTTATATATATATTTTTATCTTTCATCTGTATACAACGAAAAACTTTATACTTAAAATACGCGAGATCTTTTAAAAAGTTGGATGCACCGAAAGAGTGGATGGATAAACTCGTATCTCTGGGAAGCAGCTATAGGCAATATGGAATGGAAATGAAAATTGTTGAAAACTGTAGATCGCGCTCTTAAATTTCGTTCCCTTTTTCTTTACTACTAAGTTAGAAGAATTTTGGTTAAATATATTTTCTTGATTTACTTAAAAATTGTTTTAAAGTTGAAATGTATTGAAATGCATTATTTTTTAAGTGTTTTTTTGTAGTATTTATTATTTTCAAACACTCAATAATTTTTTAGACAATAAACTATATTTTAGAGAAATTTGTTTTAATCAATTGTAAAAACTGGCGTATTTCATTATAATATATTTTTAATTAATTTTGTATGAGTATATATATTAACATAGAAAAATATATTATTATGAAGAAAATAAATTTTTGTAATTATATATGAATTTTTCTTTCAATAATCATGAAATTATATAAAATTGCATTTTTTGAAAGTTGGAAGTTGAGAAATTGAAAAAAAAGTTTTTTTCTATTAAATGTCATTATTTATATAAACAATTTATGTTTTTGTTAATTATACGTCATTATTAATTATTTTAATACAAAATAATTCATTGTTAAGAGATTTGATTTTTTGACAAATTTTCCATACATAGGTCGTGTTTTTTTTGGGCCAAAAATATCGAATTTTTTTAAACCAAAAATAATTATTATTTTTGTTTATAAAACCGTTATTTATGACAAAAATATTAAGTTTCGATTAAAAATTGCTGCTGTTGTTGATTTTATATAATTTTATAGACGTGAAACCATATTTTAGAAATATCGGTTTTTAATCAATTATAAAAATTAGCTTATTTTTATTTTAAAATTTTTTTTAGTGATTTGCATATGTGTATAATAAATTGAAAAAAACATATATTTATACAAAAAAAATTTTTTTTCCACTTATATTATTGTATAAATTTTTGCAACAGAAATGAAATTAAAAAAAGACTTTTCGTAAGTCGGAAACTGAAAAGTTGAAAAATATTAATTTTTTTCAATAAATATCCTTATTTATACGAACAATTGATGTTTTCATCAATACTACGTTATTATTTATGATTTTAGTGCAAAATAATTCATTTTTAAAACTTTTGATTTTTTGACAAAATTTCCATACTATAGGTCGTGATTTTTTTAGGTCAAAAATATCGATTTTTTTAAAACTGAGAATAATATAATTTTTTGTTTGTATAGTGATAATCTATGATAGAAATAATACATTTCTAGTAAAAATTATTGCTATTATCTACTTTATGTCATTTTATAGACAATAAACCATATTTTAAAGAAATTGGTTTTTTAATCGATTGTAAAAACTGAATTATTTTGTTTTAAAATTCTTTTAATTAATATTGGATAAGTATATTAATCTATAAAAACATATATTTATTTAGAAAATAAATTTTTGCATCTATAAATAAATTTTTCTTTCAATAACGACGAAATTATAAAAAAATGAATTTTTCGCACTATGGAAGTCGAAAAATTGATAAAAAAATATTTTTTTCTATTAAATATCATTATTTCTATTAACAATTGATGTTTTCGTGAATGATACGTCTTTATTTATGATTTTAATGCAAAATAATTTATTTTCAAAACTATTGATTTTTTGACAAAATTTCCATACTATAGGTCGTGGTTTTTTTAGGTCAAAAATATGGAATTTTTTTAAATTAAAAATAATTCAAATTTTTGGTTATATAGCGATAATTTTTGAAAGAAATAGTGTATTTTTGGTAAAAATAATTATTATTATCCATTTTATATCATTTTGTAGACAAAAAAACATATTTGAGAAAAATCGATATTTCAGTCGATTATAGCAAGCGGTATATTTTTAGTTAGAAATTATTTTGATTGATGATATGTGTCTACTAACTTAGAAAAATGTATATTTATTTAGGAAAAAAAATTGTGCATAGAATATGAATATTTCCGTCGACAGATATGAAATTATGAAAAGTTACATTTTTTTGTATTTTGGAAGTCGAAAAAGTGAAAATACATTTTTTTCTAATGAATGTCATTATTTCTATGAACGATTAATATTTTTCGTCAATGATATATCAATAATAATGATTTTAAGTGTAAAATAATTCAATTTTAGAATATTTGATTTTTAGATAAAATATCCATCTTATAGGTCATGTTTTTTTGGGGACAAAAGTATGGAATTTTTTAAAACTGGAAATAATTCAATTTTTTAAAAAAACAACGACTATATATGACAGCAATATTACGTTTAAAAATGTTGCTATTATTTATTTTACATCATTTTTTAGACGAGAAACATGTACATTGGAAGTGATAATTCATTTGTATGAATATATATTTTTCTGTGTAGTGTTTGTATGTTTGTGATCTGTTTTCCATTTACCTATTAGTTATATTCTCTTTATATATTAAACTTATTGTTATTTATTTCGTGTTATATTTTTTAATGAAACCATTTATTAGTTTTGAATTGAAATGATTAATTTATTCGTTATTTTACATCATGCAATATTTCATTGAAAAGAATGATTAGTCTGTTGTTTGAACTTTAAACTTTAACATTTTCCTCTGCACGATTTAAAATTACTCAAAAGCTTTTCATTACAATTGAAGTATAAAACAGTTATAAAAACCAAGAAATAACAATTAGCATTTAAAATGAAAAAAAATAAGAATAAACGAAAATTTATGACATGGAAGTTTTATGAAAGAGTATGGGTATGTATATATAAATTAAAAAATGAGAAGAGAGAGGGAGATTTGAGTAATTTGTAACGTAGAAATAATAATAGTGTTTGTGAAGCAAAAAAGACCACTTATTGATTTTTCCAAATGTAAAAATTCGCATACACACAATAGATGTAATTACAGAATGCGTCACTAACAAACCACTGACCAAAATAGCCTCTATCCATAATAGAATAAAAAACAGACAAAAGAGGACAAACACCTGAAAGTCATTATTTCACACAGATATCGCGATCTTTATTACAACAGAATTATCGCCGGCTGATAATTCAACGTGTCGTAACGACGTAACGGACTTCGTTGCCCGACCAGGTTAATGCGCTTGCTGAACATAAATTTTCACGTGGGCCCTGCCCGGCCAGGGTTGGCCAATAATAACTTCCGGTTCATTGTTCGGAATTTGCATTCATCCGTCTAGATGTTATATTCGGCAATGGTTGGTAATACAGTGTAGATGATTGTCGAGGCGAACGACGGTTGGTCATTATTAGGAACAATTTTTTTTACTCGCCGTTATATAATACGTCAGTAATGTGTGTTTGATAACAGGGTATAAAACATTCTACAGTTGGTACATGCAGAGAAGGTTTATTGTTTGCGGTCGGTCTACGGTGTTTTATGATTGGTTAATAATGAATAGTGATTTTTTTACTAGTTAAAATGACAAAGACTTATACAATATTCTTTATTAGGAATAAATGAAATAATTCATAATTAATGATGATCAATAATTAAAAAAATACTTTAATCACGCAATTTACATTTATATATTTAAATAAAAACCATTGAATATTATTTTTTAAAAAAATGTTCATCATAGATAAAAGTCGCTACCAGTGCTTCAGGAGAAAAACCGCCACCATAGCCCAGACGTTTTATTATTTAAATATGATATCAAATTGTCATTAATTTTTGTGAGATGTATTTATAACGTTCTAAATGAGTGAAATTAGCAATTTTACAAACCGACACACATATTGTTTTGAAAAATTTTTTGAAAAATTTTCGGAAATTTTTTTTGAAAATTTTTTTGGAAAATTTTTTTGGAAAATTTATAAATAAACAATAATTGTTTATTTATACATTTTTATATAATACAACTAAAAATATTCCAAAATCATTTTTTCGTAATTCAAACGCAAACCTTTAAATATTCTCTAAATCTGAAAATTTATTTTTATTAAAATTATATTAAATTAATCAAAAATTAAATAGAGTATTATATACATAAATATATCTGACTTGATGTTATTATTAATACATAACGACTATTATATGTATTTTTTTATATAGTGTGAACCAAATGAGACTAACGGATTTATACTCGTATATACATTTATTTATAATCCTTTAATATTTTCGAGGCCTATTTCAACCACCCTATAAATCTATTCTAAAATAAGTTGAGTTTTGATTATTTATTACTATATTCGGTTTATTATATATAATAAATTTTAAAAAAGGAAAATTCATAGAAACAAAATATTAAATAGAAAGAAACATATGTAAAATATTTTTACTAATGAAAAATATTTATACTGTTGATGAAGATACTATATATTAATTGAAATAATTATTAAAAATGTTACTATAAAACTTTAAATATATTTTTTATATTCTGAAAAATGTATAAAATAATAATAATATAAATGGATGTTATTACAGAAAAATTTTTTTTTCATATTTGAATCAATAATATTTTTTGATAAAACAGTTTTTTATACATATTCATAAAATGTTTACTAATTTAGACTAAATTATAGTTTATCTCATCTTACATTTCTAAAAAGTTAATAAAGAAAAATGTATAAAAATACAAGATATTAAAATATATTTTTTTTAGATCAACACAAAATCATTTTCTATATAAATAGAAGTATAATATAAAGAAATTTAAAGTCATCTGACAGAATTAAAATTATCTTGTTTTAAAAAATACAATAAGAATAATACATATAACACAAAATGTTAATTAAACAGCTTATCTTCTAAATCTCGTACGCAGTTTTAGTACGCAACTGAATTTATACCGGGTTTCGTTAAAAGTGTAGTATTGTCTCACTGATTTTATTATACTTATTATATATATGTATATAATATATAGTTTTGTATATTTGTGAAACGCCACTGGCTAAACAAGCAATGAGTAGGACCAATGCCATGTATATATTATTGAATATGACGGCATCTATTGTGATCTCAAAGTCAGGGAAATTGAATCGCACTATGCATATACATATATACACATAAAAAGAGATTCCTAATAACTATGTGTATATATATATATATATATATATATATATATATAAAACGTGATATTAAGTTGAGCTTTTTACCCATAATAGGAATATATATCGTGAAATGTGTATATGTATGTATGTAGTTATGCTACGTAATCGTTTCTAAAAATTTTGCTTTATGTTCGGGATGTATAGTTAATTACACCAGTTAATGTTCTTATTTTTTTAAAAAATGTATAAAATTTATTTTTTCTACTTTATTTATATATATATATATATATATATATATATATATATATATATATATATATATATATATATATATATATATATATATATATATATATATTTATTGTAGTGAGATAATGGATATTGTGTGTATATTTTAAATTTTTATTCTATCAATGTAATTAAAACAGTATTAAAATTTTATAATGATATAAAGTGAAAATATTTTAATTTAATATTCATAGAATTAGAGAAAGAGATTTTTGTAACATAAATAAATCATTCACTCATTCCAACTCTACATAAAATTATTTAGTAATCATTTATTGTTGACTTTATTTGCTGATACTCATTTCGATAGATCATCATAAAAGTGTAACCTTATAAAATCATTTTATATTACTGAAATACAATTTTTATGTAGCTCTGTTAAATTTAAAACGTTATTATCAAAATGAGCATTTGTGAATAAAATAAACAATTAGTATTATTAAACACTTTTATAACATTTTCCAGTACTGAGATGAGTGATTAATTTGTATTAAACTGAATTTACACAAATGAATTTTCATCCCAACACCACAATAATTTAAAGTGTTCAATAATCACTTATTGTTCACTTATTATTTATAATTATATCGGCTGATGCATTTCGATGGCGACGCCATCATCGTCAGAGCCTTTCTGTTAGAATCTAAACTAACTTTCTTATATATAACTATACTAATTTGTGTTTTGTGCCTTTATTCAATCCATCTACAACTGGGAGTTGTATCTTTCTTTTCGTCATCTGGTCTGCAAGCATGAAGTGCTTTCCCTTATTTATTGTCTTTGCAACATGCTCTTTCTCATAGATTTGTGACCTTTTTTGATGACATGGATTGACTTATTTTTTACTTGTGATGCTATTCGAAAATTTTTAACGATTTGTGAGATCTGTTCTAGATGAATTGAATATCTACATGCGTTAGTTTTGTGATTAAATTTTTTTAAAAAAGAATTCACATAGTATTAAAATAAGTAAAGTAGGTATAATTTTTAAAAAATAATTTTCAAGTATTTTTTAATTTTGATATGGAATAAAATTTATTAATTCGAAAAATTGAAACGAAAATTGATTCAGGTTGGAAATAGAAATAAATTGATAAATAATTTCCATCAGTTATTTATTACATTTCAAATTCTTTTTTTAGTATTAAAAATTATATGATAGAATCTAGTTTGTATATTTCTTGCAATAAATGTTCTAGAAAATCAGTCTTGCTTTTATAGCTGTACTGTGTGTTATATATGATCATGTGTTATAAATCCATATTTAGAATTGGAGGATAAAACTAAATGGTATATATATATATATATATATATAATTTATGGAATAGATAGTGAAAACCTGTAGGAAATATTTATAAATTATTTAAATATAATGGCAATAAACTTGAAAAAATTGGTTCAGAAACACATAAGAATAATGACCGAATGAAAAATACATCGCCATAAATAAAACAAAAAGTCATAAACATCGACCAACATAACTAAAGTGTATCCATTATGATAAAAGTTTTATATGACACCTACATTGTTTTATTGTTTCCGCAATAGTTGGCAACCGTGTCGTTATATTGCATTCTTTGACCACTGTATGGTAATTTAAGATGACATATTATCGTTCTTTTCAACGTGCCGTTACTTATATCTACTTATATATCTCTGATCAATATATATATATATATATATATATATATATATATATATATATATATATATATATATATATATATATATATTCGAACAGAATAGTAAAAAAAATAAACAAAAATTTTATTATAAAGTGTTGAAGTTTTATTTTATATTAAAAAAGTTTAATTAATTTTAAATATGTTTTAATTTGTTTTGAAATTATGGAGAAACATTATCTCATAAATAAATTATCACCTTTTCAACACTACAAAATATTAAAAAGTGTTCAATAATTACTTATTGCTCACTTTGTTCATTTACAATAAAAATAAGCTATATGCATTTCGATGACGATATTATTATCGTCAGTGTTGTATTATAAAATATAAATTTTATAACATTTAATTTTAATTTAGATGCATTATAGAATTTAATTGTATTTTATAAATAAAATAACAATATTGAAAATAAGTAAGTATAACTTTTTGAAAAAAATAAAATAGTATATATATAAATATATGTATTGCAAGAGAAAGACATTAGGTTGGTCAAAATGAAAAATTTTGGGAGAGGCCTTCATCCAGCAGTGGATTAAGAAGGGTTGGTGATGATATATATATATATATATATATATATATACAGGGTGTTCTAATATAATTTATACACAATTTGAATGATTTAAAGTCAGTGTTTATTTATTATATATTAGGTTGGCAAATATCTCCCTTCCGCCTTCTGGTCTTTTGAATTTCGCAGCTATGTACAAAAAAAAGCGGAAGGGAGATACTTGCCAACCTAATATATTATCCATTTTCAAAATAATGTGAGTTATCAGCTATTAAAATATGTACACATTTTTTAGAACACTGTGTGTATATATATATATATATATATATATATATATATATATATATATAATACAGAATTTTGTATCCTCTAGTTTATATTTTGGTATGTCAACAATTGTTATCTATACAAATTGTAGAAATAGTTTGCAATCTTCATAAATGAAGTAATGTTGCCAGGATGAAAATATTTGTACAGATTTTATTTACATTGTTGAAAGTTTTGTAAAAAAAAGTTATATTGTTTTTTAATATCTGTTGTATAAGCTCTCTTATAATTTTGATAAAACATTTTTGTATTATTTCATTTTTAACATAATTTATAGTTATGCTTCGAAATATTTTTTTTATAATTGCAACATTAATTCCAAATATTTGTCCTGTAAAAAAATGTAAGTAATCATGTTATAAATGTGTACCAACCTTTTGATATTAAAGAAAATGATATCCTCATATTTTAAATATTAATTTTGTATTTTAAGTTAAAATACAAAAAATGGTTTTGTTAGAATCAAAAATAACAGTTAAGAAATATAAGAATTGATAACATATAAAATTATTAAAAAATAAAACCAGATAGTTTTTTTACAAAATTAGATCCTCTGATTTCAATAAAATAAAATTATCTTATAATTTTTTTTATTTGTACTTAGTAATTATCCCTCATTATTTTATTTGCTAAATGATTTAACATTTTTTGTTAAGAATTGTTAGTCGCTTGTATATAAATATCTTGTCAAAATTGTTTTCATTAATGCTAGTATAAATTTGTTTAAAGAGATTTTTCAAGCAAATATATATATATATATATATATATATATATATATATATATATATATATATGTTTGAATATTATCGCATTTAGTTTTGTATAAAGTTAACAGTCAATAAATAAAAAAAGGAAAATTTATTTATTTGAATTGTATGAATAATAATGAAGGGTAATATGTTTGTTAAGTTAAATTTTTCCTTTACATACGCATTAAAAAAAATCAGTACGATATCTACATGTGTATTATAGAAATATACATAATACATGTACCAAAGATAATAATCTGTATTTTTTAAAAAAAATACGCTATAGAAATAATGAGAATGAACGCCACTGCGATTAGATAAACTCGTGATTTTCGACACGAATTTAATTATGTTACAACGAAAAACAATAGTTGACATAAATCAAGATAGAAATTTGAACAAAAATCGAAAGAACAATGTTTGTTCACAACAACAAACTGACATTTTGAAATATTAAATCGGCGTGTACGTGTATAAAGTGCGGGTGCGCGCATGCCTCTGTTTGTTATTTGTGAAAATGTGTGTGTGTTAAAGCATGATTGATTAATTGTACGTTTGAATCAAATTGAATTCAATGCATGAAAGTTACATCAAATATATATAGCGTGATGGTGAATGAGTTAGGACAATGGCAGGTCGCAGCGTGACTTATAATAACGATGTACTCCTCAAGCTAACAGTTCAAAGTAATTACCACAAACTGTGCAAGTTGTAATTGTGACGCCATACTAGTTCATGTTATAGCTTTGATCACGCACATTTAGAACGAATGCACAATTGAATCATTATCAGCGGATTATTTTTATCTCGTCATTTGTATTTGTTTTCGCTGTCGACAGATATTGTGAAAAAAATCAATATGAAGAAAAATCGCTACTTCGCTTATTGAGCTGCTTTGCATTCACTTCTATTCTATTTTCTTCAAGGTGGTGAACATTTTATTTTTTTATATTACATTCGAAATAAAATTGCCACGTAATTTAATAAATTACCTTAATCAAAACCACTCTGATAAAATATATATTGTTCAATTTTAGATACTGATCTATTCAAATATGAATCATTCTTCTAATGTAGTAAAAATCAGATGAGTATTTGACAAAAAATATTTCAATATAATTTAAAAAATATTTCATTAATTATAAATATAATATAGTTATCATTTTTAACAGCCAGTAATAAAATATTATAAACAATTAAAAATTAATTATAGAAAGTTTTCTGCTTAATAATAATGAGATATTATTTTTTTTTCATATATATATATATATATATATATATATATATATATATATATATATATATACATACAAATGCATGTATGTTTATTAAGGGTAGGGAAAATAAATTCATTAGTTATCAAGTGTGTTATTACCCTGTACGCATGGGTGTAATATTTATGCTTTTTGTGTTAAGTATGAAGCCTATGAGTCATAAATGTTTCATTATATATATATATATATATATATATATATATATATATATATATATATATATATATATATATACATGAACAGATAGTAGAAAAAGCTTTCATTTGGCTTAAATGTGAGAGTCCATTAACTCAAAGAACTTCAAACATATTAGTCTCAGCCTTTTACAAATCCAAAAAAAACAAATCATTATTCATTTAAATATTGAAGGTAATATAAAAAAATAATGTAATGACTTCTTTTTCCAGTACAAATTTTGTTGGATAGTCTATTATTAGAGATATTAATAAAAAAAGAATGAAGAAGTAATATTTTAGTAAGTTAATTTAATATTCAACTATAAATATTTTAACGTGGTATTGAAAGTGATTCATTTTAAAAGTAAATAATCTATATTTTATTTAATGAAAATTATTTCTAAATAATATGTTATTCAAATATATATTATTAAAATAATATACAATAATTATTATTTTTTTAAATATTATATCTTATAGTTTATTTTAGAACCTAAATTTTTTAATTAATATTTAATAAAATAATGTTTAATTTTTATACTAAATAAATTGGATCTTAGAGATATTTTTTAACTGTAGTTTATTAAAAAAATATTTTCATTAAACAAATAATGATCAATTATTTTATAAAAATAAAGAAGAATTTCAATAGATTATTAGGTTTATAAACGATCTAATTGTTTAGTACTGTTCAAACTGTGTATTTTTATAAAAATTCCTATGCTTATTTAAAAAAGAAAAAAATTGTTCTCAAAGAGATACAATGTTTAGAAATGTGCTGAAAAAATAGAGGTAATTGGGTTACTCGTTACTGACTATAATAGTACTTAATATGTTTTTAAACATTTGATAGGGGTTTATTTAAAAGATAAAAATAAATCTTTTTAAGCATTAAAGGTATTTTTAGTTCACTTTTTTTTACTAAAAATTTATCTTATATATAAATAAAATAATTTATTTTTGATTAAAAAATAATATTTACAAAAAAGTCATAAAATAATATCAGAAATTACTCAAGTTGAATTGAATTTTCAAGATTAATTATTTAAAATGGTGTAATATTATTAATTTATATTAATAAAAATATCAATATATAACACTTCTTATGTAAGGTTATAGAAATTCTCTCTCTCTCTCTCTCTCTCTCTCTCTATATATATATATATATATATATATATATATATATATATATATATATATATGTGTTTATACATTTGATGTTTTAAGTAAAGTATATTCAATTTAATTGCACCCTTTTATTTTCATTACTCTATTACATAAAACCCAAACTAAATAGTATGCAACAATACGCCCCATATTGCTGCAATGTTTGCGCTGTATGTGATAACACATTTCTACTATTTCACCACTTATCTAGCCATTGTGCACACCAAATGTTAAGTACAATCAGATAAACTACGCATAGACATATTTTCCATGTTAAGTGTGGTCTTTTTAATTGAATTTTACCCTACTTACTAACTGTCGCATGTTTACGATCCCTATTGTTTTCATAACGTGCTTCTTATCTTATTTCCACGATCCAAATTCTATTCTCTATCTTTATTATTTTTAATTTATACTAATTGAATTGTCCTTCCATTATTTTTTTATTAATTAAATCGTTTTAATTACTCGATAAGTGTCTTTTTATTATTTATGTATTTAGCATGTTGTTGATTTTATTAGCACTTTTACTTGTTGAATATTTGTGTTTAAGGAAAATTAAATGTTATAAGTATAACATGATAGGTTTTTAATCTTTCCAGATTTTTAAAATGTCTCAATTTATTTATTTTTCGATTATACATTTTTAAATATATATATTGTAAAATTGTTGAAATTTAATTTATTAAAATATAAATTATAATATAGTCAATAATAATATATAAAGATAAATAATAAAATCAATTAATTTTAATAATTTATATCAATTGAAAAAATAACAGTTATTTTTATTTTAAATTCATCAAACATTTTCAATGATATGGAAGTTATATAGAATATCAATAATTGAACGAGAAAAAATATTTTATAATCTTTTCAGTGACTCTACAGATACAATTTTCAATCACATTCCAATTAAAAATTCTTAACGTCAACAAGTTTGCATAAAAAAAAGAACAGATTCGTGTGCATGGACGTGAATACTCTTTATATAATCGATGATTAATCAATAAATAGAAACCAGCTGTTATAAATATTGCTGTGCACTAGTTGGTAGTTGCTGTTATTTTGTGTTCGTTGATGGCTGTAATGCCTATAATCACGCGATTCGAGTATATTTCATTTGAGAAGTTCTTGACACCTCGTACACGATGTATACATAACAGTTCTCACACAATTACTTAATGTGGGAATAACTTACAGGCCGGTCGTATTTATTCCTCATATTATGCCTTGTTGAGTTTCATTTTTATTACAAGTAAAAAAAAATTGAGATAATTTTGATTATTGTGTGAGGATTATCCATTCAGTTTTATTATATAACATATTTTAATTAATTAAGAATAGATTTTAATTACACACTCATTATATAACTATATATATACTATTCTTCTTGAATTATTGAAATTTAAAATACATTTACAATTTGTTTTTATCTAAGATAAATCGATTCATAAATTAACTAATTTTTTCTAAATAAAAATCTTGAATAAAGTCTTTATCACATATTTTATTTAACTAATTTATGAAAAAAAAACATTATCAAATTTTAAGACAGAATGTAGAGAAAGTAAAAAAAATATTATTTTAAAAAAAATTGTACACTTCTAATTTAGTTCAATTATTTTTTCAATTACCTTTTATTTTTTCCAATTCTTGTTCTACTTATTATATATTTTTTAAGTATATTTCGTAAAATTATAAAATATGGGCATGTGATTCTTTACATTAACACAATATAATTCAATTAATTTTTAATAATAATTATTATTGATACTTTTTTATTAGCAATATTTCGATAACAATGCTATGAACTTTAGCTTTCATGTGTACACAATTTGAAGAATTTTTTTTGTCTTTTGTGAAAATTAAATAAAAAGAGTATGAGTACATTTAGTGTATACATATTATTTACACATTTATAATATTTGTTAGGTTTTAACAATATTTTAAGTTTTTTTATATTTTTGTTAAAAATTAAATTTTATTTTAGTTAAAAAAAATTGTGAAATTAAAGTTGAAAAAATTTCAATATTTACATTTTAAAATAATATATGTGTCTATGTATGTTCAAATTTATATAGAGTTTCTATTTTAATTTCAAACTTTTGTATAGAAACGTCAATAGTTAAAATAAATAAAGAATGAAAAAAATTCCCGTTGAGAATTACCCAAGAGAATTTCCAATTAATTTTTAGATCAAATAATAATATTTAAATAATAACATTTACTGAATTTTTTTTAACCTAATTAACAATAAAATGTGACGATATTTGTTAAACATAAATTATTGATTATGTTTATAAAAAATTCACAATGTACTTAAAAACTTGAATAGAACAAAAAAACTTTCTAGCACATAAAAAATTTGCTTGTACAAAAAGTTTTGAATTAAATTCAAAACAATGCGAAAGCAGTATAAATTTCAGATTATTTAATTAAAAATAATTCAAGTTTCTCTTTGGTATTTTTTCGTTATGTATATTTTTTCATATCAAAGAAAAGTATACAGTATAATTTTCTTGCTGATTAAAATTTAAATTTGTTGTTGAAAATATTATTCTCATTATATGTAAGGAATATTAATTAAAATTTATGTTTTCGTACGATTCCTCTATAAAAATTTAAATATGTTTAAGATATTTTTAGACATATTTAAGGTTAACATTTCTTGTCAATTTATGTTTCCTGATGCATGGATTTGTATTTTTTAAATAAAAAAAATAGTGATAAATTAATAGAGAATAAGAGTTGATTTAGATAAATAAATAGATAATTATAAATAGTAATAAGTTATTTATAAGAAGAACATCAAATAAAAAATATATTTTGTTTGTTTATTTTATTATTTGCTATATTATATTTTTATTATAATTTCCTTTATTTGCTATATTTCAACGTCTGTACTATTTTAAGTTAGATAGATATTCACAAGTTAAGAAATTACAGCTTTTGAATATTTAACTATGTTAAAATGATATAAATGTTGAAGTCA
Organism: Neoneuromus ignobilis; assembly: GCA_029203775.1. Lineage (NCBI taxonomy): Eukaryota > Metazoa > Arthropoda > Insecta > Megaloptera > Corydalidae > Neoneuromus > Neoneuromus ignobilis. The sequence goes on from CP092090.1 coordinate 8,959,384, forward strand.
GACGTAGTAGACAGAAAAAATAGTAATCCTAATTAAATAAAATATTGTTATATATTGCATATTTAAAGGAATAAAAATAAAATCTAAAACTAAATTATTATTCATATTTACTGTAAATATATTATTTTTAAAATATAAGTTAAAAATATATAGAAAATAATTGTTAATATTTTTTCCATAATTAAAGTTTAATTAATTTTATTATTGAAAAAAATTAATTATTTTTAATGGAAAAAATATGAAGTTATGAAATTAGAAAAATATAATTTTTACTTGTAAGATTTTATTATTTTGTGTATTTTTTAAGCGTTTTATTTATTTATCAAATGCAAATATTTTTTATAAAAAAGATAATTGACTTAAAAATTATCTTAGTACTTGATTTAGACAATTTTGTACTTTATTTATAAAATTTCCTTGAAAATCCACAGTTTATTTTTTTTCAATTTTTTTAAGAGACTGGAATTTTTGGATCTAATCCTTGGATTATTTAAATATTTTCTTTATAAATTTATTGATTATATGTATATGTATGTATGTATGTATATAATGTGTCTATATATATTATGATTAAGGTAACCACAACTGTAATTAGTTTATAGTTTATTGCAGTTAGGAATCGTAACGTTAATGTCTAACATAATAACTCTTCTATTAACCACGTTTTAGTTGAACCATAAAACATGTGACACAATCGTCAGCCGTGCATTGATTTATACTCACAACTTAATGGCCGTTGAGTTTTGCGACATTTGACATTAGTTCTGTGTGAATTATGGTCGAGCGTTCGATTCGCAAGGCAAACGTGTGCGGTGGTATGGCCGACGTACGTCGTACAAGTAAAATCTTGTACGTACGGTTACAAACGTCTCGGTTTCGATACCCGGCTGTGTAACAGATGCCGCACCGTACCAAGTTCCACGAACAGAAAGACGTCTGTGCACAGTTATTGGTGGTTTTCGTTGAACTTTGTGTCGTGTTGAATTTAAACCGGTCTAACATCCATATGTTCTTGTTATTGGTCTTCTATTTGTTATTACTTCTCGTATGTTGTTCAACTAACGTACGTTTTGTATCAACGATTTGTTTATTTTTGGGAAATATGTTAATGCCGTATACATTTGTATGCTAATTTTGTTTAGATTTAATTAAGTTCGTGTGAACTTACATCTTATACTACAATAACAGTTTACCATTTCCTGAGTTTTACTTGAAGATCGTAAAGAATAAATAAATAATTTATTTCATTTATAACTCTCGTTTATGAAAAAAAAATATTATATATATTTTTCTTCATTTATAAAAACCATTAATTTTTCTATTAATATAACATTAAAAAGTAATAAACAATATATATATATATATATATATATATATATATATATATATATATATGTATATATAATTATTTTTCCGATAAAGTTAATAACTTATTCTATTCTCTATTATCAATAGAGAAAATAAATATGTTCGTAGAGCATGGAAAGTAAATAATAATTTCCTATATTAAATTTTTACGCTGCGTTTTATTGATATTTAATTCACCCCGAAAGTAATTCTTCTCGGAAGGGTCAGTTGGCTGCAATATATTATCTGCAAGGGTGTGTAGCAGTTCTACTATCTCATACTGTGCCGAGTGGTATAAAAGCGCTAGAAGACACCCTAGTAAGCGAACAATCCCTTCCCAACCCCCGACCATTCAACGACCTGCAAATGAATGCGCGATATGACCCATCACGTTTAAGCTCTTACTTGCTAATATCTTGTTAACAGCGTCGCATATATTGATTTATTGTTTGCTTATGTTGGCAACAATATTTATTTATGATACGTTTCATGTTCTGTTATTTACGCGGTCGCTTTTTATCGGAATATGATTCATTTTTAGAGCTATTTACGATCAGTTTTATCGGAAAATGAGAATATCTATATTAACGATTCAAATATTTCTTTTTCATATGTGTTTTCTTTACTGAAAATAAATGAAAAATATATAAAGACTTTTTTTCGAAAAATCTTCACTCTTTTTGTCTATATACATAATATTGATGACTATTTTAAAAATTTCAAATACAGTACTATTATTAAGTTAATTAGAAAATTTAAAATTGCAGATATACATTTATAAGTTTCGATTTTACTATGGTAATATGAAATTTATTATATTTTTGTCATTTTTAGTTAAGAATTGTATATAATGTAATTAATAACTTATTTAATAAGTAAATAAATAATTATTTACATTCATTATCATAAAAATGTGTATTTTTTATATTCATTATTTTTATTATGATTTATTTTAATTAATTTAATTTAGAATAATTAGGTATTATAATTTACTATTTAAAACTATTACGAGTTGATTTTTACATAAATGAATTATCACCCTAACACCTCAAGATATTAGAAAATGAACAATAATCATGATTAATATACATTTTTTAATATCTTGTGGTGTTGAGAACGATAATTCATTTTTGTAAATATTACAAAAAAAAATAAAAAAGAACATTTTAAAAGCGTTTATCTTGAATATTTTTGAAATATATTTTTCCAATATTAACAATCCATTTTACACGATATTTAATTAAAAAGTATTAGTATTTGCATATTATGGTGTTATATCAAATGTTAATATTAAAATAAAATTTAATATTTATTTAAACATTGATAATCTCTGAAACATTGCCTAAATTCATTAGTACATGACAGGATTTGTGTATACGATGGCTATTTTGTTATTTCTCTGAAAAGTTAATAAGACAAGTATTGGTTCGTGCAGTCCACTCTTAATTAATGATGCAAAAGGGTTATTAACTACTCTTTATAATTTTAATTAATGATGCAAAAGGGTTTTACATATGTTTCATGAGTTTTCTACTGTAAATAGGAAATGTTTCGTGATCCGAATAAATTCAAACATATGAGATATCACGTTGCCTGAAGGGAATGTGTTAAAAAACATCGATTTAAATCGAATTGTCAGAAAATTCAAATATCACACATACACCAAGAAAACTAAATGCAAACTATATTACAATTCATACGTTATATACATATATATATATATATATGTATATATATATATATATGTATATATGAAAAAATAACTTAGCATAGAAAGAGAAATTTAAATTTTATACGAGCCTAAAATAAATCGAAGAAAATAATTGACTAAAAATACCATAATTTTTAATATTATTTATTAATGTATATTTTATTGATAAAATTATAAAACACAATTTAAAATGGAATAATAAATCAATAATAAAAATACTAAATAATGTATTTTTAACATCGAGTTGTATATTGTACAAAAGAATAATTGATTAATAGATTAAAAAGGAATTAATAGAATACCGAAAAACGATTTTAATATGAAATAATGATTGTATGTGTTTTACATTTGAAATAAACGATTTGATTAATTAATATTACCGATCTACATTATAAAAACATATTTTTGTTATTAATTAATTATCTTGTTTACTTGTCATGTATGTACGTATATATATATATATATATATATATATATATATACATACATATATATATATATATACATATATACTATATGATCATATAATAATTTAGGAAAATAAAATTATTTTACATGACTATACGTAAATAATTACGGAATATGAAAACGAAACAAGGCGTGCATTAAAAATATAAATCATTTGTAAACATTGTGAAGTCACGTAAAAGATCAAATAGATATACGATTCAAAACGTCCACAAAAATAATTACATTACTTTTGATTTTTTTAAACGTAACTGGGTGGTGGTACGTAATATAAACGCGTTTTTTCTGTAATCTGATATTAGAATTGCGTTAAATCAAGCCGAGGTACAATAAATTATCGTTCTGTCGCCGCAATTTCATCATACTCTGTCGCATTTCATCGCAAATAGAACATCATCAACGAGTATCACTTGCAATCGCAATGATTTCTGATGACGAGCGACTGATGGGCGATACGTTTGCGTGAGGGGTGTGGCGGGCAATTAGTCTTTAGCAACCGGTGATTAGTGGCCCTGCAGTAGTGTGGCTAGCGCGCGAAGCGATTAGGCCACCGCGGCGCTGGCCACAATTCATCAGCGACGCCACTGAAAGCTTGATAACCAAATCACAACGCTATGCGGACAGTCACCACCCTCAATTACAATCGGCGGTCGTAGTGTTTCTAACTAGAATAGCATACCGAAGCTGATTTCCTCTATATGATTGTGAAAATGCGGGTGTACTAATGTTCTTTGTTACGGTAGGCAAGGGATGGACATCTACTTTTGTAAAAGATATTACTGTGAAGATAAAACGCTTTTAATTGATGCTCATGAAAACGGTTATTTATTATGTAATTTTAAAACGTTGGTGTATTTTTTTTGAAATGAAATTGTGTTTATAAATATAGAATAATATTTTCACATTTTATTTACTCATTTGTAAATATATATAAAATTTCAGTAGAAATAAAATTAGTTGATATTTTATTTAAATGTAAAAATAATATAAACTATGATTTTTCAAAAAATTCATTGCCTTTATAAACGAACAAAAATAAAGTAAGACTTTAATTGAGCTCTTAAAAATAACATTAAATGTATTTATTATAATTTGCTATAAAATCATATCAGCAACCTCTTAACTTTTCATAAAATTATTAAAAAAATACATAAATTTATTTAATGAGTGAAAAGTGAATAAGATTATTAAAATAATACTTTATAGCTAATATATTATATAATTAAAATTATTTTTAGTGAAATTTTGAAAAAATACAGTTTATAAATGAATTAGTAATAGTTTTCGGCATGAATTTTACTAAATTTCAATGTTATTTCTTCTAACAACCAACGACGCTCTGTGTATATTTAATAAATAAGTATAAAAATAAATAAAAATATATCTATATTTTATTATTAATTTTAGCTTTACTCCAAACATAAATATACTTAAAACCCATCTGATAATTGTAAAAAAATATATTCAGCATTAATTTTTTTATAAAATATAAAAAATTACATGAAGTATAATTCTAACAAAAAAGTTCACCAAAAATAAAATGTCAGATTAAAAACGGACAAAATGACTGGTTTCTTAAGAGGATTTCGTACGAAAAACTCGACTCGTGCCCATAAAGTTTATTAACATTTTCACTCGGATCTAATATACCGATCAGTTTTTTTTTTTTTTTTTTTGAAACTTAAATGTGAATTTCATTTGCGTTATAAAGCAACTCGTAAATCAGATACGGTTCATTCCAAATCTATGGCAAATTGAATGTGGCGTAACATTCAGAATTCATTTAATATCAGATTGAAACTCTTGTAAAACGTTCACATGTTGTATGAAGATTGGTTTATATTGTAACGTTGAAAATTCAAATTTCTTATATTTATATATATATATAATTTTGTATATTTTATTAATTTATATTTTTTTGATATTTTTTCTATTCAACTTAATTTATTTAATTTAAATGATAAATAATGTTATTATATCTATGTTAATAGTTAATAAAGTATCCGTTTTGATTTGATATAATAAAATGTTTTGTTATTATAATATAAAAAAACAATTTATAATAAATATTTTCCAATTGAATCTTTTCAATATAGAAAAATGTACACCTAGTTCATTCATTGCATGTAACTGAACGTAAAAAATCAACCAGTCAATCTACAACTTTTGAGAAGAAAATAAAACTCTTTATAAAATAAATAAAGGAAACGAAACATTCCGTACACATCCACTACGGAACGTCAAGAAAACCGCTTTGGCGTTTTGATGTGTGTACGACTAGTGTACGTTATAACTACATATCTCCACATCCGAATGGCATTTATTAAGTCCGCCAGTCGATATTCCCGTCCAATTACTGTGGCCGTGTTGTTCCCTTATCGCAGTTTACCTCAACGGCGTTGTAACTTCTAAGTGGTTCACCAGTTGATCGACTGAATGGTGGTTGCCTGTATCTGTCATGAGTGTAATTGATCGTTTTCTTCGCTGATCAAAGTTTGTTCACTCACCGTGTTGATTGATGGATTGACTGATGCAGGGGGAGGCTAACAGGGGACCATATTTCATTTGAACACCGTCCTATATACGTACTTGTCTGCTTGCATACTCTACATCAGTCACTTTATATACATTATGATATTGTAATGCGTACATTGTACACTTGCTTTATAATGTATGAATGCATACTTTTTCATACTGAATATTCTTTTGTATAGGATTTTTGACGAGATTCGGAAATATTTGAATACATGACAGTAATTTTTTAATATTCATAGAGTATTCATATAAATAAACATTGTACTTGAAAAAATAACATTTCTCATCTCATCATTGCAAAAATTATAAATTCTAAATACATTTTCAAATTTATAAAATTAAAAAAGTAAATTAAATACATTTATTTTTTAGAAAAACCTTTATTAAATTATGTGTAATTCCTTTTTTGAATTATTTGATAACTAGTATGGTTTTTTTCTTAAAAAACACATAAATATTTAATATAGACAGCTTATTAATCAATAATTATTTTTTGATAAATAAAATCAGTCTTGAACATTTTATTATGAGTTTTAATATATAACATTATATTAAAATAAGCAGTCTTTGTTATGATTTCAGTTAATAAAAAAACATCTTCAAGAAATTACAATAACGATTCTATTAATTTTCAATTAAAAAATTACAATTCTTTCTTCGATTCTATAATTCAAAAATTCTCTTTAAGAGCCCTATTTTAAATGTTATAATTGCTATTTTTTGATACCTGTAATTTTTAAAGATTTTAATTATTGTCTAAAAATTTGAAAGGAGTTAAAATTATTTTTTGAAATATAAGAAAAATGGCAACCTTGAAATTTGAATATTTTTTAAGAATAAAATTTGAAACTAAATGAATATTACTGACCAAATCCATATATTTTTTAAATAACAAATAATATATATATATATATATATATATATATTTATACATATATTTATATATATAAACATAAAAACATAATCAATCGATTAGAACATTAATTTTAATTTTGAAAACGTTATTAAGAAGTGTTTGTTCTATTATATATCAATATTTATAATTACATGATAGAAACTAAATAAATGTAAAAAAATATTTACAATTTTTTTAAAATTGAAATTACGTCTTAAAACTTTTAATATATATATAAAATAGTTTGGTTTTTTTATAAAAAAATATTAATTTTTTTCTGAAAGTGACCAATTGTTAAAAGAATAAGTGTAGTATTTATTTTTATTCTATTAACGATTTTTCAATATTTCTTTTGTAATTTTTTTATTTATAATTATTTTCTTCTACATAATAATTTTTAAATATTTTTCCATGCGAAATAATCATTAAGTATTATTTCATTAGTTATAATTTTTTGCAGAATAAAATTTTTTTACTTGTTTGATCTTTTTATTTGTAATTTTTATGTAATGTAAAAATGTTTTGTTAACTTTTATGTAACAATTTTTATATACATATATGAGTGTACGTTGTGTGTATGTTTACTTGTATTTAAATGTAAATTTCTCTACTATAAAAAACGATTTATATGTTCGAATTTGATATATGTGGTAGTAATTGTTTGTGCAATTGATGTGGTATAGATGGCAATTTGCGATAACCTGACGTGTCTATGGCGTGACTGACAAAAGAGCTAACAGTATGCCATAAGTACAGGTGATGGTGGACATTCGTTGCACGACGGGGCGTTAGTTTGACCCCAACAGTGGCGGAAATTATAGACAAGTTGGTGCCATTATTTTGGTCAGGTCATTCACTGAAACGAATGTCTCGTTATATTGAAATGAAAACTCTAATGCATTCGTAATTTGTGTATTACTTTCACTTTTAAAGGTACTGGTTTTTGAAACTAGCTATTAAAAAATCTGTTAAAAATTAATATAGCCGTGCATTTATATTATACTTGAAAAAATGTAAATTTTTGTTTTTTTTTTAAATTAACAATTTTTAATTTTAAATCAAAAGATAATAAATTAAAACTTATTTACAATAAAATATATTTGAATGTAAATTTATGTCGTTAATATTTTAATTAAACATTCATTTACAAAAATAATTTCTTGAAAATATTAATAATTCATTTATCTGATTTGATGAAACCAATTTTATTTCAAAATAGACTGATTGTTTTCATTTAGAAGTAAAGAATAGATTTTAAAAAATAACATAAAACCATTCTATCAATTTTAATTGAAAAATCGAATTTATACTAAAATTATGTAAATAAAACGTGTTGGAGGATAAATAAATTAAAAATCAACAAAAAATCTACATAAAACATACTATTCAATTTCGTTTATATCTTTTCGCCAATAAAATAAATATTTCAGTCTGCAAATCGACAATCGATGTGTTTAGACATGCTATCTGTTCACCACTACATTGCTACAATTCCGATAAAAGTGTAACCTATTAGATATACACAATAAAACATAGCCTTTAATTTTCAGAATCTGAAGGTTTATATATATATATATATATATATATATATATATATATATAAATGTACCTATTAATATACATAATTTTTTTCCCTAGAATTATTTGTAATAAAAAGAGTATAAAATGTTTGTATAGCTTCTTTATTTTATTTCATAAGAAATTCAATAAATCCTCATTGATTTTTTTTTAAAGTTATTAACATTTTAATTTTTAATAGAATTACTGTTTTTATATATTTGAAATTTTTGTTCATAATTACAATTTAATTTTGTGGATAAATTTACATTTACAGTGATTTAGAATGATTGATAAACACTCAGTGAATAATTTAATAAACTAATTTTCTAATATTTATATACTTATTTCTTTTTGAAAATAATTTTTGTATTTTTTATACTTATTTATATTCTGAGATATTTTAAAATATTTAATAATAATTTGCAACTTCATAAATCTGGATTATATTTGTCTTAAGTAAGCGATTTAATCCTCACCATTTTTTTTTAATATTTTAATATAAAATTTTATATAAGATTTTATAAAAATATTTATTTTATATAAATAATGTGTTTCTGTATTTTCCTCTGAAAGTATTTAAAAATAAGGAAAAGATGAACAACTTAAATTTACATTCACAAGAAAGATGATAAAATTAAATCAATTAAATTTTAATCATAAAATCTTCCTATCTTTATTTATCAACTAGAAAATATTGAAAATTCGTTATAAATAATAGTTTAAAATAAAAGTAATTTAAAAAGTTGAAAGAATATTTATGAAATTTTCTTAATAAAAATTTACAAAATGTAAATAAAAATAAACAAATATAAATATTATTTGTTAACCTTGTTAAATAAACTAGTTTTTTTAAATATTTATGTAAATATCTCACGTTAATAATTTGATTTGTCGCATTTTATATTTGAAAAAGAACAAATATTTTATTGAAATTAATGTACCTAACATAAATTATTTTAATATTGCAATACAAATTTAAATATTTTGTCCCTAACTAATTATATTTAAATTATTCTCTCATATTTCTCTTTATGTATTCAAATTTGAGAGATAACCAAATGGGAAGTCTCTTAATGGAATCTAACGAACGAAAGATTTATACTAAAATGAATATAAATATAATAAGTCTGTGAGGCGAATAAAATTTATATCACGTTCTAACCACTAGTAATCATACAAGTTTATATTTATCTTCGTTTCAGTTTTTAGATCTTCATTAAAACAGACAATTATTTATTATTTAATTAAAAACTGTCTACTACGTCACGTTCTTCTTATTTGACATTTTTTATCTATTTGATATATATATATATATATATATATATATGTTAATTTAATTTCATTAAAATGTAAGTACTGAATCTATTAACTGGAATGTATTTCACGCCGGTAGGTCAGTTTAATTATTGCGTATAATCCTTCGGGATTTTCATTTGATAACATAGTTCTATTTAATTTTAATATCAAACGTATTAATAGTAATAGAAATTTAAGCTTTCCCATATACATGGGTACGACGAGTAGAGCTATTTGAACTTGATGAAAGGATTTTATGATAGTGCTTCAAATTAAAATTGTTAAATTATTTACGATCTTATTTGCGTTTCAGGGTATATATATCATTCAGTTTCTAGGAAAATTTTAAGCAGTAAATCAATATACAAATTGATGTATATATATATATATATATATATATATATATATATATATATTGATTTGAATGAAAATTGTAGGCATATTTTAATTATTATTCATTTTAAGTATACAAATATGAGAGATTTTTATAAGTAAAAATATTTTCATAAAATTTATTTTTATAATTCCGTAAAAATAACATTCTTGTAAAAAAAATCAGAATAGTGGACATAATTGGTTTTTGTATAAAATAATTACTTGAAAATTCAGTGTTCGTAAAAATTTCGTCGATTAACCAAATATTAAAAAAATAATATTGAGGTAATATTAGTAGATTAAATTATTAATAAAGAACTAAAATATGATCATTATTTTGAATATTTTGCAATTTTTATCAGTGGACTTGTTTATCATTTCAAAAAGCATATTTTGAGTTTATTTTAATTATGCATAATATAATTGTTGCTATATTCCATTTTTTATAAAATAACAATTGTCATTTAATAAAATATCTAATAAATAACAAAAATTTAATTAAGGTATTTCTTGGGGTTAGCCATTATTAAATAATATATTAGGTTATTTATAGTATTAAAGTTTATTATTTTTACATAAACGCATTTTGAAAAATCTAGGTATAAATCATTTATCTTGAAATAATTCAATTTAAGTACGTTTATTTTAATAACAAATCTGATATTGAATAATATATTAATTTTGATTTTATATTGATTTCAACTGTAAATCTGACTAAAATCTCTGATTGAACTAAAAGTTTCAACATGTACAGTAATCTAGTAATTAAATTTGATTCATTCATGTTTGTATTAAAACTGAAAATGTTATATATATATATATATATATATATATATATACATGTTTGTACGTTAATATATAACAGATTTGAACCGTTCATTAAGTCTATGAAAGCGGTATTACTGTTCAAAATTGAACAATTCATAATAGGTCACTGCTGTGCAGATAAAGTTTATCTCTCAAACACAGTCGATTTTGCTAGCACACAGGTGCAATACAACGTACAATAGACGATACGAGAATAGTGTAGGTCTTCTTATCAGATAACAAGATCTAATTCAAGCTTATGATGGAAAACAGGTACCATCAACAGTTCGAAAGCAACAATGTCAAACAAACATGTTTATATTTTCTATCAAATTGTTTATTATTTTCTCTTTCATTTTACCAAAATATTTATAAATTTCTCTCAGTTCATTTTTATAAAGTATTATATAGAAAATTACAAAAATTGTAAACATTTTTTTATAAAAAATATTTTCTTATAATAAAATATTATTTTGTTAAAATATTTATTTAATATTTTATATTTATATAACTGGATAATTCTTTGAAATGAATAAATGTTTTATATAATATATATGTATATATATATATATATATATATATATATATATATATATATATATATATATATATGGTCATAAAAATGTGATGCTTAGATTTGTGTTTTATTAAAAAGAAACTATATACATGTTTCTTTTAATAAAACAAATCTATGCGTCACATTTGGATGATCCTATATAATCTCATTTTTTTATAATTGAAACTATTCAGTAAATATAATAATTAATAGTAATTACAATATATCAATGAACTAGTTATTGTATTTAATTTTCAAAATTAGAAATAAATCTACAAATTCAAGAAACAGTTGTATTAGTAAATAAAAACTAACCTTCATATTATAAAGAGATAATCAAATCTATTAATAAAGTATTTTTTGGAATTTTAAAAATGTAGTCATCTTTTAAAAATAAAAATGTTCACGTCTTTATTTCAAACTGGTTAATAATTTTACACTATATTATAGAACATTTTTTGAAAAAAATGCAACTTATTACAGTACACTACACTCTAACACATTTCCTATATTTTTTCATATACTACTCTAGAATGTTCTAGAACAATCTGCATACCCCTCTTAGACCACTTATACTTTCCTCAAATAAAATACAAGCAAATAAGAATTAGTTGAATAGCAGTAATGAAATTTTTGGCCAGTAAGAAGTTACCCCCGCGGGTAACTTGGAGCTTCTCTGGCCAAACATCGTGCAACAGGCCCACTTCATGAGACCTGGGAAATGCTCCACAAAGAGATTAACATCAAACCAAGAAACAACCAAGTTATTCAAGCAACTAGAGTAACTGCCTCAAACGAGGTAAAAACTCTAAACAACTGACCGGAAGGAAGGTCGTTGCTATTGTACAAGGTAATCAAATTCAACAAAAAAAATCATTTAATTTTAAAAAATATATAATATATAATTAAATGAATATTATATATATGTAAGTTATGTTAAAAAATTGAAACTAAATGTAATATAAATATTTATATAAATTATTAATACATAAATTGAATATTATTAAGGTGGTTTAAATGAGACTGAATGATAGTAAAAAATAGTAAATAATTGTAAGCAAGTAAATGCATGTTTAAATCATTCAGTTTTATAATGATCAAGATAAAAATTAATCTCTTTTTCAAATCAATGATTTTTTAAAAAAAAACTCAAATAGAAAAATTTCATTGAAAAATATATATTTCTATTTGATATAAAAACTTTCTTTGAAAAAGATATTCTGTATTTATTAAAAATGTATACTATTGTTTATTTATGATCATTTAATCGAATTTTTTTCCAGGAAATTATATTAATCTTTAGAATATCTTTAAAAGTTTTAAATTATAATCTAAATTAATTTTAATATTAAACTTATTTAAATTTTTAATTTCTCTCGCAAATAATTATGATTAAAAAAATCTTTATTATCAACAAAAAATAAAATAATATGATTTTCTGCATAAAAAAATATACTAAAATACATAAAAATGTTTTTTTTTATTTTAGTAGTCTTTATGTTTTTTAATTTAGTAAATAATGATAATAAAAATAGGAAGATGTGAAATAACTATATTTAATTTTATTTCTAAATAATTGAATTAAGTAGGCAGAAATTGCCTACAAATGGATATTAAAGTAATTTTGAAAGAAAAAACCGTCCATTTCAGCAAATAAGTAGATGGGATAATAATGGTCTGGAATAACTGTGCCCTTATTTTAATCACATAATCATCTTTTGTTCCTCATGTTGTTCTTCACAAAATCTACTACAAATATATATATATATATATATATATATATATATATATTCTATTAAAATTATTGCTGTTTGTGTAATGTTGTTGTAATATTGTCACCGTACACCCCCGGTGTAATATCCTGAAAGCAGCGGACTGTGTTTGAATCATTGCACGTCGTTAAAGCGAATTGAATGATATCATAACCGTGGAACAAGAGTACGTCTGTCTCTGTTTGAAAGATTGCAATTGCCGAAGCAACTGCTCATTAGTTAGTTGCTATGCAATTACATTAGTGGCGGTCTGTTGTTTTAACCGACTAACGTCCTGAATTTACCGTCTCTGGAAGCATTACATGTACAACGTGGTATTAAGATAAATTTAACCCAAAGTTACGAGCGTGTATAGAGGTGTATACATTAAGTTACGGGCGGTGCAAATAAATGATTGAGAAATACGATATATCGTGTGTATCGTTGCTTAATGTTCCATTATATTTATAATGCGACGTATGAAATATTTTCATAATCTGTATTCTTTTCACTTTTGAACCATGAAACACATAATACGAGTTCATATTTGTATATATAGATATTTTTTTAAGCGTGAACGAATTTTAAATTGAATCCCTTTTGAAATTTCTATCTAACCTAAAAAAACAGTTCTTATATATATATATATATATATATATATATATATATATATATATGTGTATGTATGAATGCATGTATGTATGTAAATATAAAATCATTTTCATGTATATGTCTATAATTATCTTTTATCTTTAAAGTTTTGTGGTAATTAAGCTGAAACCTAAAAAAGTAATCATATTATCTTCCTAACTATAAGATTACAATTACGTTAATAACTGTCTTTAAAATGTCATAGAAATATGTTTTGAACACTTATAAGTTTTTGCTATACATGTTTATATTAGAGTTGCCATTTTTCAGTAATATATTTGTTATATAATTCATTTATGCTCATATATACGAGTATATATTAAAAAAACACCATTTTCCTCAATTTTAATTTAATGAATTATCTATAATTTATTTGAATAAAGACGAAAAATTTTCTAAATAATTTATATTTTTTTTAATCTTTCTGGATGTTTTGCTCTGTTATTAAAAATAACTTAAATTTATTAAAAAAATGTTTGTCATAACTGTTAATAACTGATTTTGTATTTTATGAAAAAATATTAAGTTCATGAAAGTAAATTTGCAAATAATTGAGAAATATATTGATTATTATATTTTGTGAACACGTTATATTGATTTAATGAAGAAAGAATTTAAATTCCGTTAAGTAATAAATGAAATTATATTTTTTATTGATGAAAAATATATTTAAAATTACTAATATTTTTTAAATTTGATTACAACATATGAATACATTTTTAATAAAGTACAATTTTATATATATATATATATATATATATATATATATATATATATACAGATTGATTAAAATTCAACTCCGTGTATAAATTGAACTCCATTATATTTATCGAAATATAAACGTGTTGGTAGGGTTTGTCGTTAAATAATGTATTGTAAACTTTTTTGTCATTAATGTTACATTGAAATTAGTGATGACATGCTTTCAAGTCGACAAGTCATTTTCATGACCTATCAGAAGATTAAACAATATATAAATAAATATGACTGGGAAAAATGTCAACGTCAATACGTACATGTACATACATGATACGAAATAGAATGATTGATAAAAACGTACTGATATGGAATATGAATTACTGCGGCCGAAAACTTTGAACATTAGCTACATATATGTAATCAAAATTGACTAAATGTATTATATATTACATTAAAAGCGCGTTATTTCGTTGTGACACAACAAAAGTTTGATGTAATGGAATATTTTTTTGATGTAATTTTATGTCAATATCATTTTATATATTACTTATACATCCTAAACACACACACACACACACACACACACACACACATATATATATATATATATATATATATATATATATATTAATAGATAGATAGATTTAGGAAAACTTTTTATCGAAAAATCAAAATTTAAAATATAGAGTGGCACAAATAACAGTGAAGAGCTTATATATACATTTACTTGCTTACTATCATTATTTTTTTTACTATCCTTTTGTCTCATCTGGTTCAACTGTATACAAATTGAATTGAATAGATTTGATGAAATTTTTCTTTTATTTTTTAAATATTTTCAAATATTTTTTGTGTAAAATTTGATTTTCAAATCAATAAATAAATTTGATGTCAGAAAAAGGTTTCTAATTAATTAGGCAGTGTATTAGAAAATATTATAATCTTTTTTGATTAAAAAATGTTACAATATAAAATATACTTATAAATAATAAAATATGAGAAATTTTAAGTTGAATTTTCAGTTATAAAGAATAAGTGTTTTTGCTAAAAAAATAATAACAGTTTATTTTATTAATTAATATGTATCATGATTTCATTTAATAATTAGTTAAAAATATTTATTTTACCTATATGTGTGTGTAAGTGTTGATATGGATTTGTACATATGCATTTATATTTTATCAGAAAATATTCCATTTATTCGTGTGCATTAAATAAATTGCGTCTTATATCGTTAAAGGTAACATTAAATTTGTTAGTGGTCTTGTTTTATTATAAAGTATTTTTTTCAGACACGTCATATTACAATTATTTCATTTTGTGCTTATGTATAATTTTTTATTGAGTTCAGGTCAGATTAATTTTAATATTCTATATATTGATGGTGTCTATATTACTTTATAGTTTAAGGGTAATAATATTTTATGATAGTGATAATATTAAAGTCATTATACATATCTATACACATTTATATATATATATATATATATATATATATATATATAATGTTATAAAAATAATTATGGTTAGATTGATAGTTATTTTAAAAAAGCTTTTTTCTTCGGAAATAATTACATATAATGAATATTTTTATATGTTTTCAAATAATATTGCTGTCATTTGAATGTGTATGATTTACCGAGAATCATTAAAAAGGCATTAAAAACTTGAGTATTTTATAAGAAATTGTTATAAAACGATGGGAAATAATTTTTAGACTTTTATACATATATAGAAAAATTTAAATAATTTAGTCTAATTTATTTTAAATGAACATCAGTGAAATGATATACACAAAAGTTTCTAATAGTATATCAATCAAAATTTGTAGTATTATTAAAGGAAATATCAACTTAAACATGTATTTTTCTTTCATGTTAACTATTTCTGAAGTTATTTTAATATTTACATTTTTTAAAGGAAGAAATTAATGTCAAAGTGTAAAATATTAGACATTAAAATAAGTTTTACTAACGGAAAGTTTATTTATATTAAAAAAAATATATATGTAATAAAATGTTTGATAATTTATTTGCTGAATTTAGTGTTATAAATATTAAAAATGTGTTTACGAATAAACCGAGAAAAAAATTAAAATAAAACAATAAGTTTATACTATTTTTTTTTAATTGTAGAATTATTTAAAGTGCAATATCATCAAGTTGTCAATATAAAACATTTTTTCTTTATGTGAAAACTAATGATTTTTTCGTTTAATAATGCATTATGTTAATAATTTTTTTAAAAAACTTATTACATTGTATTGAGTTCTATAAGGAATTTTCATTAATTTAATCAATATCATATTGCTTAAAGAAAAATAAGAATTGTCAATACATGCAAAAAATATTTAATGTATTATCCAAGTTAATTCCAATTCTACGAAAAAAATAAAATTGGTTTTCATATTATTTCTAGGAAATCCTTTTCATAATTACGGTTTATATAAATAAAATCAATTGTTCCAGGAAAATGACTAATTAATTTGTATCAGTCGTTCGCTAATTGATATCACATTTCAAAATATACAAAACATATATGTGAATATATATATATATATATATATATATATATATATATATATATATACAAAAGTAGGTAGATAAATACATAGATAGAGATTGGTATTAATAGTTATACATTTTTATAAAACAGCATAGTATGTAATTTTTTCGAATAAATATTATTTTGTATGGTGAAATTATTATTCCTGGAATTTTTTAAAAAAAGTTTGCAGTATTTTCATGTACATTATTCCATGTAAATTTTATTTTTATAAAGTATTTTGATTCTGTTTTTATTGAAAACTGATATTAAATAATTAAATCAAAATAATATTTTTTTGTCAAAATATTATTTTTTAATCTTTTAACTTCAAAATAAAAATAAGAATTTAAAAAAAAATTCACGATTTTCAATTGATTAGTTTTCTGTAAAATGTTTTTTAAATGTATATTTTGGTTTTATAAAATAAAAAAAATATTATTTATTTTAGTTTATATTTATTAATTTAAATTTTTAATAGAAAAATATTGTGTATATATATATATATATATACATATGTATGTGTGTATAAACATGTATATAATCGGTAATTAGTAAAACTTAAAAATAAATTCAGCACGTTAAGAACATAATTGGATTGACACATGATGAAAGTTTTATTTCTAATTTTAATAAATTCAAGAAACCTTCGATGAACAACACTAATCCTCTTACAAAATAGCGCAAATCCTATACGTTAATATTATTAAATATTTAAACGAATTTAAATTGAAAGATAGCGAAACACGATATAATTAATATGAAGAGAAAAAAAAGGCACGCTATAATAGTACAGCGATTCATAGAAATTTTATTTACAATGTAGCTATCAAATAGACAGTACGGTCTCTGTTAATTAGTCTCGCATGACCAATTTAAAAAGCTGTGACCTGAAATGTATACGTGATATATTTGTTTGCCATTGTTTAATTCACTTCCATGAAACAGTCATATCGTGTTTCATAATTAAAGTGCCAAAATGTATCTTTATTATATTTATTACATTATTTAGTTTTTATCTTTATAAACCAAGCGTTTAAATAGTTTTACGGATGTTTATTATCATAAAATGATCGTTTATAAACCTTTTTGTTAAATAAATATTAATACTTGTGATATAAATTATAATGGAATAGAAAATTGTTTTTATGAATAGAAAATTATTTACTAAACGCTTTCAACATTATATTGTGACATTTATTTATTAGTAAATATTTTGATAATAGCATCGTACTAACATTTTTTTATGTAAATAAGATCAAGATTATTTTCGAGGATTTTTTTAAATAAATTAACTATTAGAAATTATTTTTAGAATTTAAATTATAGAAATGTCAAGGAAAAATTGAAAATACAAATTATCCAAGACCCAGAAAAATAACTATTTAGAAAATTCATTTATTATTTAGTCACTATGTTTATATTTCAGCATATTTATATATATATATATATATATATATATATATATATATATATATATATATATAGAGAGAGAGAGAGAGAGAGAGAGAGAGAGAGAGAGAGTTCCATCAGGATCGCACAACTTAATTTATAAATAAAATGCATCTATTTTTGAATGAGTAATGATATTTTTTTGAAAGATGATGAGTGTGTGCTTCTGATGGAACACCCTATATATATATATATATATATGTGTGTGTGTGTGTGTGTAAAATGTCAAGTCTTATAGACAATTTATAAATAAAATATTTAACTATATATTTTGTAAGACAATTTCTAAGCAAATACAATAGATTGAATCAGGTTTATTGAATGCTCAATTAAGTATCTAGTTTGAATTTCTATTATATATGGTGGTTTCAAAAAAGACTAAAAGGTTCAGACAAATATTTATTTGCTGATTATCCTTTAGCTTCACTTGAGTCACCTATAAAATATATTTTTTTAAAATTCTCAAATCAGTTATTATTTCAGTTTATATATTGCTTATTTAAAAAATATTTTTTCTAATAGCAACAAAGCATTTAAAATAAACATACATATATGTACATAAAAATGTGTCCTACATGTATGTATATTAAATTAAAATTGTATTTAATTTAATGATAGAATATTAATACGTCTGGTAATCGTACGAGTTTCAGTAAGCACTAATAAAAAGCTTATAAACCGGCAATTTCATTATATATTAAATGAAAGCTCGTCTATATCCACTAAAATTACATTGAAATAGAGTAAAAAATGCATACACGAGACCGAAACGAGATAGTCTTTCATTACGGATTTTCTCTCCTGCAAGCCTTGCAGTTATTACATGCAAGACTCATGTATTACTCCTGAAACTCTGTATACGACGGAGTTTGTATTAAGTTGTGATATAAGGCAAGTGATATACAATGCATATATATAATATTCCGCTGTGCATACATGGTATACGTATGTAAGAATGTGCACATTTTGTAATCTATTACATATTTTATGAAGTGAGCCTTTCATATTACATCTTACAATTGAAATATATCTTAAGACAGCGTTCTTTGAAATTGTAGTAACGTTTATGTCTATAGATACATGTATTTATAAACGTAGTAAAAACATTTTGCGTCTACTTCTATATATAAGTTTGTTTGAATTATTTATGTATTAATTTCAGTTTCTCTTCAAAAAAAATTCACACGTATCTCTATACTTTTCATTGTTACAAATGTAATTTTATTTTCTAAAGAATTGTAGAAAAATTCAATTATCTGAGCTTTAATTCGATATGAAGATAATTTGTTTTTAAATTATTAAAGCCCCTTGCAACCTGCGGCTCTCTGACTTTTTTGCGGCCTGCGACATAAAATTGAATATTTTTTTTAAAAAAAAGTACAATAAATTGAGATAATTTATTTAGATATATAATGTTTGTCTCAAATTTATTTCTATTAAAAACACATATAAAATACATTGTTTCTTAACATAGGTGTTTTTTTTTGTTAGATAAAACTTTCGATAGGGATTCTATTTAGAATTCTATCTCGCTTAAAAATATCCTATATATAGGGTCATCCAAATGTGATGCCTAGGTTTGTGTTTTATTAAAAAGAAACAAGTGTATAGGGAAACATGTGTATAATTTCTTTTGTGTCTTTTTAATAATTCACAAATCTATGCGTTGCATTTAGATGGCCCTATACAAATATATTAGTGTTTAATAATGACATTTCTGTGGAATGATTATACCAAAGAAGTGTTTTTTGTTCAATTTTCTTATAATAAAATTACAAATCTCAATATTAATGTATTTGCATTTAATTATTTAAAATATCTCTGGACCCATTATATCTAGGAAACATCATATCCCCTGCCCTTTAGAGAAAATAATGTAGCTCGCTAATATTTCACAAAATTTGTAATTGGCTTTTTTGCTTAAAAGGTTGCACGGGTTTGTAATATTTTTTTTATTAAATTTCAATTTATTTTATATTTTCTGTTCTTATTACCAAATGTGTTCTCAAATACTTCCACGACGTACGAGTATTTAAGTAAATATCTTATCAGAGTCAAATAATTTTTTTCTTGAATTGCGATATCATTTCTCTTAATTCTTGTTTTTATAAAGAAGGAATTTTATGGGATTTTTCTAAAATATTTAAAATTTTATCATGATAAAAATAGAAAAAGATTTAGATCAAAAAAACTATAAAAATAAAATATACATAATAAAATTGATGTCCATTAACGATTCTCATCATCTGAGATATTATTTCTTCGTTTAATTAATTACTGCAACGTTCTTTATTCAAACAGATACGCCACTGTCGATGACATGTTCTTTTATTTCACGTGTCGCGTGTCTATTATTTTCCTTATATTTGTATATAGAGTTCGTTGTGTTTGTATGAAAAGCATTGAAATCAAAAAAGAAGAGATGTAAGAGGCTTCACAAGTTGTGGAGTACACTCATTTGCCATTGTGTTAAAAAGTAAAACAGAAACCAGAACCACGTACTGGTGACGTTGACACGTCTACGGTCACGTTCTCTCTCGGTAAAATGTGAAACTTTTCGAGCGTTCGGTGCGAAAGACTAATTAACTTCCGGTGTGTTGCAAACAGGAAGAAGAACGTTATGATCACTTTGAATGTATATTAAGCATAACGTTTATTATATCTGAATGTGCCTTTTTTACGTTCGTAATCTGTCTTGTTTTATTTGTGTGCGTGTTTTTTATATTTCGTAAAAAAATATAAATGGAAATTACAATACTAAAAAATAGGAATACATTACTCATACATTTATATATATATATATATATATATATATATATATATATATATAGTGATAAAACATTTATTATAAATCCTTAACGAAACAATACGTGCCCATATAAAATACAAGAGAATAAATCCAAAGTTATAACAATGTCAATTTCAATCGAAATCAAAACATCAATTGACGAAAACACGTGATCATCAAATCAAACAGAAATTGCAATAGAACACGCCACCCCCGAAAAAATGAAATAGAGTTTGGTGTGTCGTAGACGACTTAAACTGTATAACTCAAACTTTGTTAGTTTATGTTGACAGAAATCTGATTCGAATTCGTCGTCAACAGACATAAAAACAGAACGTAACTCTTTGTTCTTGGAGCGACCGAAAGTCTTCTTATATAAATCGTTTGATGTATCGCCAGTGCAAATCAACAATCCCTCGTTTGGCTCGAGGCGATCAGAAACAGAAGGCACAAATATCATCTTTTACTACTAGAATCTGACTTGCGAGCGCCTCTTCATACGTGTTTAATCGGCGACATCTTTATCCTGTTTTGGTTTTATGTTGTCGTTGTATATTCGACTCTTTCTTTTATATGCATCGTTTTCTATGGAATTGTCAAGCCGATTTTTTTATGCCCTTTGATATCAAAGGTTGTCTCATATATATATATATATATATATATATATATATATATATATATATATATATATATATATTAAAATTTAGAATAATTTATATTCATTAGGTATATATTTATACAATTAAAATTTTAATATTTTTAGTACATTCATTGTCTAGATGTTTTAAAAAAATATTTTATAAAAATGAATAGAAAAAAATTAATAAAACAATTTATTATAAGAAAATTTTAACAATATTTGAATTATAATGAGATTTCAAAATTTTTTACTACAATTTTTTTATTTATAAATATTTAAAAAAAATAAAGAAATGTTTAAAGTATTTATACAAAAATAAAAACAAATAATAGAACTTTAATTTTTTTAAATTAAAGTAGGAAATCGTATAAAAATTTTATTATATAATTGTATAATATGATCGTATGAAATTGTAAAGGGTCATCCAAATGTAATGCCTAGATTTGTGTTTTATTAAAGAAAACATGTGTATAGGGTGGTATATAGGGAAACATGTGTTTAAATTATTTACTTTTTTTAATAAAACGCAAACCTAGGCGTTAAATTTAGATGATTTTATATATACTAGTATGTTTTTTGTGTTATATTCTTTGCAAATAAAATTATTTTTTAGAATTGTCGTGAATTATAATTAGAAAAATTATATATATTCCGTTTGAAATATGCTAATAATTTATTAACTTATGATTTTTTTTTAAATTGTATTAACATTTTTTTGAAAAATTGAAATTTGTACAATATTTATTTAAAATGATAATAGATAACGAATTAAGCACCTAATACTGTACATACACACACACACACACACACACACACACTGATTTAATTTAATCGATCAATGAATTATTTAAAAAAATATAATAGATCTATAAATAAAAATAGTTATATTTTATTTTAGGTCATAAGTTTTAAACATTATTGAATTTATAAATAATTTTGAAAACCATAAAAAATATATTATTACTGTTAAAAAATACTTTTTAAGAGAATTAAGAAAAAAAATGAAAGATATTTTCTTTGATTAAAATAAATTTAAAAAACATTCATAGATTATAAAGATAAAACTGGATTATTAGTTTTTTTTAAAAAAAAATAATAGAATGAATAGAAAGTATTTTACTCTAAAAATTAGTAAAAAAGGTCGTTATTGAGAAAAGTATAAATTATATATGAAATATAGTAGTACATTAACGATATTATTTTTTAAAAAAATAATAAATTTCATTACAAAAAAGGTTTAAAATAAACAGGAAACATCTGATTAGATATTCCATATATTCATTCGAGTTGAATGTCAGACATTTTACATATTTCATTAGCTTTTAGACTATGTTACTATGAAATAGCTGCTTTTGACTTCATGTTTATACAATATATATATATATATATATATATATATAAATGAATGCTTATATAAAGGTGCGAGCTTATGATACTTTAAAGAAAATACGAGTAAACGAGTCAACCTCTTCGTCGAGTAAAAATCGTGCCTGTATAGTTCATTTTGGATTCTAGCCAAATAACTGGCTATATGTCATTGGGAAAAAATCTCATCAACAATGAACGCAGTTACAAAGCTTTCGTGAATAAGCAATATAAATACCGATTTGGCGAAATAAAAACATCAAATCGACGTGCAACGATTGCAAGTGAGATAGCATCAGATGAATCTATCTTCTAGTTACGTTGATTCGATATACAGACTAGAATGTGCTCTATCACATGATTCTTATACAGTAAGGGAAAGGACACTTTGTCAAATAAAGCCTGTTACAGGATATTTTGTCAAGATTTTTTAAAATATTGTCTTGAAAATATCTTAAATCTGTTTAATCCTATATATTTTATTTGAACAATCTTTTTTGGAAATATAGAAGCGTTGTCAAATTAAGTTATTTATGTTGTTTTTATGTTGATGTTTAAATATTAACTATGAATATTGGAGATTATGTACTGAATTGTGAAATATAGTTAATTTTATTGATTTTAATATAAGGACATTTATTCAATATTATTGGTTATATTTAATATATTAAAATCGTGATAGTAAAAATTTACAGTGATATAAATTAAATAAACTGAATAAAATTATTAAATATAACAAAAAATTCTTATTTTAATAATATATTGAATTTAAAGTTTTTTGAAAATAATTTATTACTTGACAATCTAAATAATATTAAATAAATTTACAAAATTAAATTCTCAGAAAATATAGACACAAAACATTTAAATTATTATTTTACATAAATAGAAAATATACATGTTTAGAATTTAATTTGAATACAGTTTTCCAAAATTTAATATCATATTTAATAATAATTACTAACGTTGTACATTGTTCTGATTTTATATAAAACAAGTAATAATTTTATTGGAATGAACTAATAAGGACATTTTGCAGATAATATAAAATTATTTAGCACAGGAATCAAATTGCAACGTACTGTCAAGCAAATTCCAGTTGACATAACTTCAATTGTTGAGAATGTTTGCTTGGAATCATGAATCACTGGACGTAAATTGTTTACTTGTACATCTACTTCGGAATTTCTAAACGAAAACAATAAAAATTATATTGGAACGACGTTAAAGTGAATTTAATACGACGATTTTATTTGAAAATAATTTACGTTAAGGATTAGTTTGTTGCTTTTCAATAAGTGAAGTTAATTGATTTGTATAATAAAAATTCAAGTCTTATTTATTAATACAATATTTTTTTATAGAAAAATATGAAAATAAATAATTTTTAAGAAATTATTATAGTTTAAAAAACTGTGATATTTGATTTTAAAATATTTGATAAAAAGACAATTTATTACCAATAAAATATAGTATATTACTTTTTCGTTACTGATAGTTACGATGTAAAATCTACCTAAAACATAAAAATAAACCCAACGCGACCTGTTCTTCTTAAAATAAAATATAAAAAAATATATAGAAGGTCGAAGTAAAAGAAGTATTTTATGCATCAATAAAACATGGAAGTGTAGAGGGAGTTTTACGATATTGAAAATTATTTATTACACGTTTTAAAGGATTGTAATCGAACTGTCAAAAAGAGTTTTCATCTTAAATAAGAAAAGACATCGTCTGAACAGCAAAACACTTTCATAAAAGTTTCAAATTATCGTATCAATTATTTAAAGTAAGTAGAAACATAACGGAGCAACTAAAGAGACAGTGGAGAGGACAAGCAAATAAACAACAAAATTACGTAATATAATTCTTCACAAAGTCTGCTTTTAATTAAAAAATTAGTGCTTCGAGACGATGACATACCGTCCTAGAATCTCATAGCCGATTCGTTCTCCCTCCTGTATTCGAATCGTTAAAGTCTTTAGAGTCGGCAAACTATCTGAAATTATTTTCTTTAAAACGCCAACTGTGTACGTCCTACGACGCTTCCAATATTATAGTAACTGATGTTTGACGGAGACGCACAATTCGCCTCGAGCTTTTTCTTTATTTCACTCGGATCGAGTTTATTCCATGATTCTTAATTTATTCAGTGCACAGTTTTCAACTGAAAAAAAATAATTCGAAGGGATCTGAAACTGTGGCAATAAACGAACGAGAATGGAGTGGAACACTGAGCAGATGACTGTGACTTTAGTAAATTTTCTCTTTCGGGTTACTTTATAAGGGAGTTGAGGCATGGCATCACGACAAAACTTTTCACATTCGGTGAAAATAATTATAACATATTGGTTTCTAGAGTTTTGTTCGTGATTAGTTTATTAAAATAAGAAGAGACATCGTACTCTTTTAATCCAACACATAAATATTGTCGTCGAATTATTTAAATAAACGTTATTTACCAGTCAAATCATTTCCAAGTAAAACATTTTCAAACATCAAATTAAATTCAAATATTTTAAATTATTCATTTTTCCACAAAATAACAATATATTAATTTAAAACTACATTTGATTTGATTTTTTATTTCTCAATAATTTAATAAGTGTTATAATTTTTGTTTCCATTTCTGTATAATTTTTATTGTGTATAGTTTTTAAATTATAGAATTAGTCAAAATTCTTACTGAGATTTTTCATAAATTAGTATAAATTATTTTTTTAAAACTATATCTGATTTTTTAAAATAAAAGTACTTGAATTTCAGATATGAGAAAAGAAATAAATAAAAATTAAATTAAATTTCGAAATTTATATATGTAAAATAATGAATGTGTAAAAATGATTGCAATAAAAGGTAAGTAGTTTTAGGAACCGAATTTTACTCTATAAAATATAATTTTTATTATGAAATCAATTAACTGAATATCTAATAATTAATGAAAAAAATAAAATAAAATTCCTAAATTAAAACTGTTTTATTGTATAAATAATTCAGTTATATATATTTCGAAAAAAAATAATAAAAAAAGTTTTAGGATGAACTTCTGAATTTATTAAATAAAAATGATTATTATTTATTTTAACTTGAATAATGAAAAATAATTTGACTTCTATTTAAAACATTAAATATATAAAAGAAATAAAAAAGTAAATAATACTATTTATATTATTTTATATTCTATAATTAAGTTACAAAGAAATGGGTAATATTTTTAAATGAAAAAAATATTATAACACCCGTGCGATTAAAAATATCTTGAAATTAAATATTCTTATTTTTATATCAATGCTCATTTGTAAGAAAAATAAATTTATTTGGAATTTAAGATTTTTTACAGGATAAGGATTTTAAATTTTCCGAATTTTTTTTACATGTCATTCTTGAGATTCCTTTCGCAATTCCATTTAATAGAGTCGAATCAGCGAATTGTGGAATGATCGGTTTGTTAATTAGTGGAAGATAGTTGTGGTGGTATCTGATTGTAATGCGGTCGGCATGAAACGGATGTCGGAAGCCACGTTCATCCAGACTCCTTGATTACGCACCCCAATATTCATCTACTCGTTACACCCGTCCAATATTATATATTATCGAGGGTTCGAGACTCGCTTATAAGATTTCGTTCAAAATTTATATATATATATATATATATATATATATATATATATATATATATATGTTTACATGTATATATACCTCTGGTAGTTGATGAAGATTATAATATCTATTTCGGAAATTAAAATATTCTCTCTGTACTGTTTTCACGATATACCGTCGTATATTTTAAAATGTTGGTCACGAGTTGCAATTATCTGCTTCTGTTAATCATAATTCTCATTCTGCTTTCGTTTTCTGCATAAATTTTATTTCGGAAACAGGACTCGTTCAAGTACGGTTGTGATATGTTTTGACAATTTTTATCTTCATAATGAAGAGAAGGTCACTTAGCAAGTAAAAGTTGTATAAATAGCTTCAGTTTACGTCTTCCAAATTAAATATAAATAAGTAGTTAAATTTTCCTTTGTATAAATAAATTACAATTGTACATTAAATACTTTAATTTTCTGTTTCAATGCAACAGTATGGATTTTATATTAAATAGTTATTTTAATTATGATTTAGTTATTTAAAAACAGATAATGTAGAAATATGAATAATTGTTTGAAAGAATTTTTTTGACAAATTAAAATATTATTATTTTTAAGTTTTATGATAAGAGTAATATACCGATTTTAATTTAATATTTACTAGTTTAATATATAGTCTGAAAATTAAACTAAATCGATTTCGGAAATTCATATGAAATAAAATCCAAAAATATATTTCATACCACCATATTCGTTGTCAAAATAATACAACGTAATTTATTTTCACATATATTATTACAGAATACAATTTCCTATCCACAACGAACTTATGTATTACGCAGATTGATTAACATAATATCGTATATTCTATTTGTTACAGAGGCCTCCTGTTGCAAGGTCGCGAACAATACGATGAGGCCATCCGCAGCTACCAAAGAGCCATCCATTTCCGACCATCGTTGGCACGTAAGTACCATAAATCACTTGTTTATGTAGCATGTGTTAACCGCACAACGGCTTGCAGCCAATGTTCATCACTTTTGAATTTATTGTATTCTCTTGTTGCCAACAATGATTTGTCTTAGGTTTTTGTCGTTTTTATTTCATTTTTGGATCAGACATTAACAAAAATATATTACATCAAACTAACAAAGTACAACACACACAAATATACATATATATATATATATATATATATATATATATATATATATATATATATATATATATATATATATATATGGGGAGGGGAGTATATTGATTTTTATTTACGTTGATTTTTAATAACCATTTTAAAATGGTACTTTAGTAAAAGATACTAAATTCGTTAAAAGTTTCAAACTTTATTCGTTAAAAATTAATATATATATATATATATATATATATATATATATATATATATATATTAATTTATATTATTCTTTTGTAAGAAAACATCATTGTTTTCCTCAACCTACGCCTACAAAGAAAATTTAATGATCATTATCTTTCTTACGAGTTGTACACTCGAAAATCTCGGGTTGTTTTACTATTTTCTTTACTGTCAGTTATTTCGCTCGTTCATAAATTTATCTCGTTATTTTAATTCAATTTAAATAATTCATTTTATATAGTGTTCATAATTGTATTCTTGATGTATAATTACTACACATTATATATATATATATTCATACATACATACATACATACATTGTTCGTTCCATCTATATTCATTTTAATTACTTCCCTTGTACTAAATTAAATCAATGTACTGTATTAATTTGTTTACTGAAAAACAACATTAGTTATATAAACTTTTTAAATATTTTGATCATTATATTTTTTTCGTGTCATATATTTTAACATCAATAGTTAATGAATGTTTTATTGAAGTTTGTAATTTTTTTTATAACACAATTTTGTACTATTAACTATATTATATTTTTTTCAAAAAAAAACATAAACATTATAATTTCAACTTTAATAAATTATCTTTTCATGTATTGAAAAACTTTTATTTTCATCCCTTAGAGTGGATTTAGGAAGTTAAATTTTTTTATAATCGTTTACTTTTTTATTTTGTAAATAATTAGAGAGACAATTTAATATTATTTTTATATAAGTTCGGAACAAAATATTTTACAAGAAATTTAAAAATACTTTTTGTATAATTTTAATTAAGAGAGACTTGAATAAAAAGTAATTTGAATAATATAATTTTATATTTTTTAAAATATGTCATAAAAAAGAATATATGAAATATTTAATAATCTCAATAGTATACAAATTCTACTAGTTGTTAATAAATTCATTTAAGAATAATTTTACTATTATAACGAATTAACATTTCTAAATAAATCAATATTTTTAGAAATATAGTTCTGACTGTAAATTAAAATTTAAACTAATTTACGGAAATGTTTCATTATTTTAAAATACATCTTTATTAAATAGAGGAGAAAGTTTCCAGAATTATATTTTAAAATAAAAAAATAAAATTAATTTTAATTTATAAATAATATATATATATATATATATATAAAGAGAGAGAAAGAGAATGAGGGAGAGATTTGGTTTTTGTATTAAAAATCATTTTACTTTGGTACGAAATTAATTTCAAACTTCTATTGTGTGTTTATTCAAATAAGTGAAATAATATATTTTATATTTCAAAAACAAAGAGATAATTTTGTGAATTAGATAAAAGTTTAATTAAAATTCAAAATTTATATACAGCACAATATTTATGAAAATATTTTTTGGAAAGTTATTTTCAATTGAATCATCGAGTACAATAATTATTTACATTGTAAATAAAATTAAACGTGAAATATTTTTAAAAAAAATTATTTAGTTATTTTACAGTAAAATATTTATACAAAAATATGTACCTATCATGGTGTGTTTAATATTGAAATAAATTGTGTAATATATGATTTTTTCGAGAAACACATAAAAGTTACAAAAAACATATAAAATTTTTAACACTGAATATACCACAAAAATGTATAATAAGAAAGATAAGTCAAAATAGACTTTTTTTTAATTATTTTAAAAATATTTTTTTAAATATAACAGAATGAAAATTATTAGGTTAATGAACTTTTTTAAATATATATATATATATATATATATATATATATATATATATATATTCTGGTTATAAATTCCAAATAATTTCACTTTCGTTTTAAAATAATTTTGAAATATCAATTCTGTATTTAGTTAAAAAAACATATACTCAAAATAAATACAGATACTACTTGAAATTTATTAAATTTTAATTTACTAAAAACACTTCATTTCCAAGGAATTTTTTTTCAGTTAAAAATATCGACTTTAGTATATAATATAATTTCAAAGTGAATTTAATATTCGCAAGTATTACAGTTTAAATATTATTCCAATTATAATTTGCACAGAAATCTTAAAAATGCTATACTGAACTCCATGACAAAATCATAAATTTCAATGGAATCTTAATTTTCATATTTAATTATTTTGTTTGATATTGTTAAAGGAGTATTTGAAAAAAAATTGAATTCGTATTTTAATTATTTTATATAATTAATATTAAATTGATCTTATATATATATATATATATATATATATATATATATATATATATATATATATTGATTTGAAAGAGACCATTCATTTTAAGTCCTTTAACTTTTTGTTATAATTGATTCAGTACTGTATAAATATTAATTAGTTTTTTAATAAATTTTATTTTTAAAAATATAATTTATCAATATTTGTGAAAGATTCAATGTTATTATCATTGTTTGTGCAAGGAAAATTATTAATCAGTAATTAAAAATCAATTTTTAGAAAATTATTAAGGGATAATTATATATATATATATATATATATATATATATATATATATATATATATATATATATTTGTGTGTATGTGAATGTGGATGAATACATACCTTTTACATATTTCGATCAATAATTACTGGTAAGAAAACCTCGTACCATCATTACTATTATATAAATAGAAAGTAATTATAGTTGCAAGAACAGATGCCATCGTCGTGGCTATCGCCGCAACCATTATAATCAACCCTCGTTTGCTAACAATTTGGAATTCTTCTCCAACCATGCTGAAGACAGAACGTGCCTCGAAGCAGTCTTGGCAAGAGACATCAACTCGTTAATTTATCGATGTTTCCCTCGTCATTGCGACGCGTCCCGCCAGGTGGCAACACACACAATTGCTTATGGTGCTCTACTCGTCTTATATAAGTAACTGCATACACACACACACTCATATATACGTATTCGTACATCGACACATTCACACACACACATACACACTTCTTGTCTTACTGCTAGTGGCTCTTATTAAAATGATTCCGTTGACGAATGACGTTATTACTTCCTAAATCGCTTCTCTCAATCATGTCGACCGTGTTCTGTGAATAAATGAAGATGTGTTTGTTTCCTTCTGCATCATTGTAGATGCTTTATGTTTTGCGTATGTTACAGCTGAGAAGTCTTCAAGACAGAAATTTAATCTGTGTGCTTTTCGGAATGGAATGATATTTATTTGTCACTTTTGTTCAAGTATTATTCATGACTTTAAAATTGCTTTGACGATTTTTATAAGCTCATAATCTCTTAGTTTAATTTATCCATATATATATATATATATTATTAATAATAAATTATATTTTATTTTTTCGTAAATTGTGGTCTCAAGACTATTAAAGATAAAAATTCTCCTGAGTGTTTAAATATACACACTGAGGTTCAAAAGATAATTTGAGAAATATTTTTCAAAATATATTTTTTTAAAAAAAATTTAAATATACATTTTTTTTATTATTTCTAAAAAAACTTTTATATATTCATTAAAACTTAAATGTAGTAATATTTAATTTCTATTATTTAATTTTAAAACATGTTTGATTAAAATTGATTATAGTTTATTAGTTTGGTGTTTTCCTATAATCAATAAAAATTAAATTAAAAAAAGTAAAAAAATATTTATAAAAGCAATATTTATAAATTTCAAAAATGATTTAAAGAAATTTAAGTTTAAGAAATACTAGATTTTTAATTTAAATGACTTAATATAATTAAATAAAATTTATTAATATCTTTTTAAAATTGTGTATTAACATTTTTTTTATTGAATAATTCATAGTGGAAATGTATGTGTATATATATATATATATATGAATAAGTGTGATTTGTATGGAAAGGCTGTAAGAAATAAAATTTAATATGATAGAGTTCAATTAAACGACAAATCCTTACAAAAAATATATTTGAAAAAGCAAACGACATATAACGAATATAAAATTGCAATTCGAACCACTGTTGTATCCTGAACACATAACCATAATTTATAGTGACATTGCAAATGCTCAACTTTGTAAAATTCGCCAAAATCTCATTCGACCGAAGACATATTTTTATGCAAAACGCGTTCGAGGCGCGCGAGAGCACACAAAGTTTTATTGCGAGAACAAAATGAAGACGCGCTCCTTGAACAAGATATGGAACTGTACACTAAACATAAACAATACAAATAAAATCCACTTCTGTGAAGGCAGTTGCTTTTTAATACTCTTTCTCCGTAACGCTACTTGTGCATTGGAAAATGTTTTGTTCGGAAAACTCGTCAGTTTTATATGAAAACTAACGTTACGACCGTGGTTTTATATATATTATTTTGGTAATTTCGATGCTGAAGAAGAGGTGTATTGTGTATAAAAAAATAATTAAAGACGAAATAACGACAAATAATATACAATGTACATTTTGTACTACGTGCTTGTAATAATCTTTAACTGCTTGTTAAAATTGAAGTTTTGAATGTGACAAAATATTCGCAATTTACATTTATATACATGAAAATTAAATGAATTGTAAAGAAAAAAAATCAATTTTATTATATCTATATATTGTATATGTGTGTGTATTCATGTTTTATTTAACTTACGCAAAGAAAAATAATATCACTCGAAATAGCAGCGGAATGTATTTCAAATATATATATATATATATATATATATATATATATATATATATATATATATATATATATGAGACGATTTCTTTTTCAACGGATAAGTCAACACAATGAAAATATGGGAAATGTCAGATTTGAACTAAGACTATACTCGCGGTTTCGGTAAGGTTTTCCGCTTCATCAAGCCGTAAGCTGCCGTGCGGCGGGACGGAAAGCGAAAAAAAACTCGACGCTTATTTATCAATCGCAGCTACAAGAAAACGTATCCATTGTCGCGGAAAACACGTGAAATGATATCGGATCAACGGCGATACGTTACATGCTCGTTCTAAATTAGTCCATCAGAACAGAACCCTGTCATTTTTCCTCTCGCAATTGGAAAAAATCCCACAAATCTGGATATTAATCTTGTTGGACGGAGACGGAAACGAAACGAGTGTATATATGAACGTATACTTTTATCTTGGTTCGTGTGTTCGACGTACAGTCATATAGTTACGTAAGAAAAAAATCTTTCTAACTTATAAGTATGTTACTTTAGTTATTTGTTGTACTATTAGGGAATGTCAAAAACAAATGTTATTAAAGATAGAATCGGTGGTCTTGAATTGATTGAGAAATCGTTTGCTTTTGTCTTTCATTTAGTTACGTTATTTACTGAAATAAAGCGACTGAAAATAATTTATCGATCTCAATTACCAAACTCTAATCGATTTCAATCAATTGAATATATTACACTTAAACAAAAATCATAAATATAAGTCAGACGCAGCAAAAAAGTTGTAGTTGATATCGATATTTAACCATGTTAAAGTAATAGGAGTAATAAGATTTTATTTTATATGAAAAAATGTAACAAAACGTCTTTCTTTACTTCCTATTTTCTTAAAATATTTAACCTTATTTTCTTATAAGTACAACGTGAAGATTTAAGTCTTTGCATACCGGTTTTTGGATGAAATATAATTCATATTTCACAGAACCTGAATTATCTCAGCAGCATGTCCAGACAACACACATGTCTTTTATACGGATATAAAACATTTTTAGTTATGATCCTCTCAATTCACCATTTTAGAAAACATAAATCCTTCGGTTCGTTCTCAAGAACATGCGTTCGTTTCGTTATGTTACTGTCATGGCCATAAATCGTGCGCCGTCGTGCATATAAATTACGTAATGAAATCAAAGTTATAATAGTTTGTCTCTTGAACGACTACCATATATAACATGTTGTTTTGCTGTCAAATGCTCATTGTGACGTCAATGTTAAATCAAAACTTTGACGTTTGCGATTTTGATGATGAGACGTTCTTGTCAGTTAACTGTATGCATTGACTTAATTAAATGTTCTAATAATAAATTATACAGTTGACGTTGTATCCAATGATTTGTTTACTATGATAATTCGAAAATGAATTCATATTTCTCATACACGTTCACTTATGTGTATATATATATATATATAAATTCGTTGGAACGGCCTGGAAGAGAAAAGCATTAGATTAGTCGAAGTGGAAAATGTTGGGACAAACCTTCATCTATCTAAAGATAGAAATTTCATCTATCTAAAGATAGAAAGAGGTTAATGACGATATATATGTATTTTTATATATATATATATATATATATATATATATATATATATATATATATATGTATGTATGTATATTGGTACCCATCAGTAGCGTACACTTATCATTGTTCAAAATAACATCATCGATTACTCAAAAAAGATGTATTTTATTAAAAAAATTGTGTATTAAAAAAAAGTGGTTATTAAAAAAATTAATGTGTGTTCCTGATGGGAACACACAACTTAATCCTAACAAATATATATATATATATATATATATATATATTTGTTAGGAATAAAACGTAAAATAAAAAGAAAAACGAATTAATTTAAAAGTAAACCAAAGTTACGAGTGTTAAAACAAGAAAAATAAAATAAAATGAAATTGGGTCGATAATATATTAAGAAAATTATCGATGGACAGGAGAAATTATTGATTTAAAATTCTAAAATATGAAAATGTCTAAATAAACTTCTTAGTAGATGAGACATACACATAAGAAAATTTATAAAATGGGAATGAAAAAGAAGATATGGAATCATTGGAAGTGGAAAGTTTCGGGTGAGGATTTTATCCAGCAGTGAATAAAAAATGGCTAATATATATATATATATATATATATATATATATATATATATATATATATATATATATATATATATTGAAAATGTTTAATATAAAAATTTATTTCATTATAAA
This sequence comes from Neoneuromus ignobilis, assembly GCA_029203775.1. Lineage (NCBI taxonomy): Eukaryota > Metazoa > Arthropoda > Insecta > Megaloptera > Corydalidae > Neoneuromus > Neoneuromus ignobilis. The sequence goes on from CP092090.1 coordinate 8,994,660, forward strand.
CACATTTATTTAATGAAACAGCATTTTTTAAAATGGAAAAATACATTAATTTACATTAACTTTTTTCTTTTTTTTTAAGAAAATAATTTTCTATATGGAACAATAGTTTAATGTATAAGAATAACAGTTATGAGTGTTTCTATGAAGAATTGAACATTTATTTATGAACTTTTTATAGTTTTCTAATTCACTTTTTATAACATAACCATTTTGTTTATGAAAAAGAAATTATTCTTTTATTAAATATTTTCCTTGTTGAATAATATAAGAAATGATTTAAATATATAATCTAAAGTCACTGGTTTTTAATCTTTGTCACAAATTTTGCCAACTGAAATCTTTTATTATTTAAATTGTATACCTAAATCATAAACCATTTGTTTGTATATTCTTTATTATTGCTTTAAATCAAACCTGTTTTTATGTCTCAAACATTTAATGTGATAGCATTGTCGAATAAACACTTTAATATTCGTGTCAAAATAAAATGTCTACTTCGCATTTAAAATTTTATGTAGCCGTTAACGAATCTTATTTAATATTATGTCAAGAATAATATTTTAATATGTCTGAAAATACAAGTTGGATTTCAAATAAATCTTAATCATGCTTTATTCACAAAACAGTATAATCGTTGATGTTTTTTTCGTAATGAAACAGAATATATTAATAAATAATATTTACAGATTATTATAGTATTTTATTTAAAAAATGTCTGTTACTTTTTTATTAAAAAATATATTATTTTAATCAAAATTTTATTATTTCTTTTATAAAAAGCTCTCATGCTAATGCTTTTTTTACTGTCATTCAATTATTTATTATTAACTTGGTTTTATTAGTATTATTTCAGTAATTAATATTTTATTGTGAAATTCAAGTATAAATTTTTGACCTGAATTAGTTTAAAAATGAAAAAAATTAAATATTTTTACTTTTATAAACTGAAAAATTTAGTTAATTAAAAATATATATGTATACTCAAATTTTGTATTATTAATATTTAAAAAAATATAATTTAAAATAATTTCTTTCACATATTTGTGTAAAAAATATTTATAGTATTATTAATGAAACATTTTCAATATTATTACAAAAAGATATTTAATTTATGGTCTATAACTAAAAAAACTGTTTTTAATTTAATTGGAATGAGTAGTACATTTTATATTTATTTCTGTTTTTGTTGTTATTTTTATATTTTTATTTTTATTGGTATTAAATTTGAAATTTGAATGGTAGTTTTATAAATTGTATATATAAAAAATTAAATAACTAAAATATGATAACAGAAAATAATTCTTAATAAATAAATGTCCAGTGAGAAGTTATGAATTTATTTGAGTGTAAAATTTTTCATTAAAGATTTTAATATATAATTCATTATTAATATCCGAAATCTAAATATGTTTATTTACAAGGAGAAAAATATTTTTTTGTTTTGTTACAAAAGAAATTCGTCCAACATTCCCAACTTCATTTTAAAAGCTTTTGTAATGTCAAACATAACATCAGATGTTTTTCTATAACGTTGTTATTCAGAATTCATATAATTTTAATAGGATGAAAGATCTGAGTGAAAACAACGATCTATTGATTCTTTCCACGTAAAGCAATTCAGTGGATTTCTTATCCTTTTTTCGAAAATAATAGATATTTAATAAAATAAAATTTATATTTATTTAGAATTGATAAACGCGTTTGAAATTATTTTTATACATGGTAATGAGTTAAAAAAATTAGTACATATTAAATATATTTTATTAAGTGATATTTTAAATATATTTTTTTTAAATTATTTTATTTCAAAGGTATTATTTTTTTACTTGATGGAATTACGAATTTAAATATTTTTGATTGAAATGTTTAGTAGTTATTATTTTTAAAATTTGCGATTATTGTACACAGGAATATTATTTAATTTTAGTAAAAATAAATTTAACTATTGTAATTATCTATAATGTGATAATTGTTTTCATGTCAAGAATTATTTCTTTTATAGGCATTTTTAAAACAGATATTTGATTAACATTGCCATATTATATTTATATTTGTTGTTTTCTTTAATTTATTATTAAATGCTTATATTTCATGATAAAAAAGCATGAATAAAATGATGACCGATTTTAAATATTAGTTTATATCAGTTTAATGTGAAGGAATATCTTTTTAAATTTACACATTCTTACATTATACATATACATATACATATATATATGTATATATATATATATATATATATATATATATATATATATATAAAACGACCTGTTTGCGATTCGAGTCATAAACAAACCCACTGTGTAGTTCCTGCGCGCATTTCGATTTTAATGTCTGCCATGAAATATTCGCTTTTTGATAGCGAGAACACAGAGGCAGGTCAGATAGAGAGGTCTCTGTTGCTTGACTGGCTGTAAGAGACGCAACGAGACACAGGTCCAATTCCACTTCCATTTATTTATGTGTGACCTACATATAGAATGCCTGCAGTCGATAAGTGCATATGCGATTTATGGCGATGTAATTCACTTTGAATTCAATTTCAAGTGAGTATTCATCGTGTCTGCTATCAGTTTTTTTAGCACATCATTACATATGAATGTGTAGTTATGCTATGTAACAGTTACGATCAGTTCATTATCGACTAGTACCATATCTCATCATAGTCGTAAATTATTAGTTTATATATATATATATGTATATATATATATATATATATATATATATATATATATATATATATATATATATGTATATATATATATATATATATATGTATATGTAAAAATATGTATGTATATATTCATACTTGAAACATATTTCATGTTGTTCGAAAATATATTTGACCATTTCATAAAAATGATAATATTTTTTACTGAATAGATTTTATCAGTAAAATTGTAAATGAAAATATTTATAAAATACGATTTTTCATTTCATATATATATATATATATATATATATATATATATATATATATATATATATATATGAAAAAAAAAATTATTGATCATTTTATGTCATAACTACAACTATTTAATTATTTTTTATAATAAATAAAAAATAGTTCATTAGCTTTTATCATATTTCAGATTTTTCTATGGTCTTTTATTCAAGTTAATAATTTTCTACAAGTAATTTGAATGCATCTGATTAGTATAGCGAATTCACTAACGGAAGATTTAATAAAAGACTTTTGATTTAACAAGCTATTATAAAAAAACTATACAACCCAGATAACATTACAAGATATTATAAAAGTGTTTAATAATTGGTTATTATTTACTCTATTTGTTTATAATTTTATGTGCATTTTAATGTCTATGCCAACATCATTAGAATTATAAAATTTAAGACATCAACTTTTCTCTGATGATAATGGTATATCTATCGAAATGCTTACAAATAATTAAAGTGAACAATAAGTAATTATTTAATAATTTTATATATTAGGTTGTCAAATATTTCCCTTCCGCCTTTTTGTCTTTTGAATTTCGCGGCTATATACAAAAAAAAAAAAAAAAGCGGAAGGGAGATACTTGACAACATAATATTTTGTTATGTTGGAATAAAAATTCATTTATGCTCAAGTAATTGACCAGTTTTTAAACAATTAGAACAATAAAGTACATTTTATAGTAGACTACTTCTATAAAAAAATAAATTTATATCAACTCATTTTGGACAAAAACTTACTTTAATTTGTTAATTTTAGAGTCATTTATTTTCTTATTTATTGTCCTTAGTTTTGATAGTATTAATTCTATAAAAATATATTTTTTTATTTAATTTATCAGCAATTTGAAAAACGTTTACATAAAAATACCAACACATTGTTATTAATTTCTGAATGCTAACAATATTATTTTTAATCGTTTAAGATTTTAGTTCAATATAATTTAATTTCCACCCCCAACACCAAAATATGTTATAAAGAGTTTAATAATCACTTATTGTTCATTTTGTTGTTTATAACAATAATCAGCCAATGCGCATTTCGATGACGATGTCATCATCGTCGGAGCCTTTTTTGTTATAAAAAAATTGTTAAAAATGAAAATTCATTTGTGTTAAAATGAATTCACAATTCTAAAACAAACAGTAAGATGTTAGTGTTCAAATTGATATAATAATAAATACAGATATATCTGTTTGGAAAACTGAATTATGTAAAATTTATTTTAAATTTTTACTTAATTTAAGATCATTATTTTATGAATAATTCGATGTAGTAATTAATTTAATCATTACTTACGTTTCTTAATTGAACGTAAAAAATAAAAATAGTTAAATTAAAAAAGTTTTCAAATTTAATAATAATTCAATCAGAAGGGTAACATTGGGAATATTTTTATTTAATTTTTATTTCAAATAAAATAAATATAAAAGGTTTCGAATGACTTTCTTTTAATTAAAATTACGTAAATATTGACAATGCACAAGTTGTACTCGTATATAATTATATATATATATATATATATATATATATATATATATATATATATAAGTATTTGTGTGTATTTCCTGTATATTATATACATAGAAAAGTATATTTTGTGTTTAAATAAATTATTTGAAAATTATACCACCCCTTGTTATCCGAAATATCAATGACAACTCAACTGGAAAAGGTTAATTAAAAAAATACCACATACAAGCTTTTATTGAAGAGGTCATGTATTTTATGAATAAATAATATAAATCATAATTATCCTTTGATCAATAAGTTGTTATAAATACCAAAATGATATCTGACCTCAGTTTAATTAAAAATATTCATCGAACAAATGTACAAATTACATTTTATTTGATAAATAAAATTACTGTTTAATATCTTAAAATTATATCCTGTTTTCATGTAAAATTACACATAAATTTTACCTCTAGTCATTGTTTCAAAATATGTATACAAATTGTAACACATATTTTTATTATTTGTGAACATAAGTAACATTTATGCTTTGTGATTTTGTTGAAGAATCATTTTTTATGTTATGTATAAACACAAACATTATTTAATTATTAACTTATTTTATGATGATTAAATGGTGTTTATTATGTTATTATCTAATTTTAAATGTATGAAGTTCAATAAAGATAAATTCATTGTAATGTTTAATATTGCAATTTAAGTGTTGTTTATATATATATATATATATATATATATATATATATATATATATATATATATATATACATATATGTGTGTGGGTGTGCAAGTGTAAAACTGGTCATAACTTTAAAAAAATTGAGTTATTAATTCAATACGTTGATCCTATTTGCGTATTGTTATGTAAATGAGAAAAAAATAAAAGTTACAGATGTAATAGTAAAACTGAGAAGTTTAAAATGAAAATGGATATGTTATAAAACAAGAAAAGAAGACCACCGATGAACAGTAGAAATTATTGATTCGAAACCTAAATATATAAGAAGACCCAAGACGAGACCCATGGATAGATGGGACATAGATATAAGAAAATTTATGGGAATGGATTGGAAAAAGCATTGAATAAGTTAAAGTGGAAAATTTTAAGAAAGGTTTTCATCCAGCAATGGATAGAAAGTGGGTGATGATGTTGATATATGTGTATACAAAATATTATTAATAAAAAAGTTATATATCTAATGAGAAATAAATTATTTATCAATTATAAATATTAAAAATGATTTGATTGAAATAAAAAGTTCTCTATAAGTAAATATTAATTTAAATAAACTACAATGTACATTTGATTTCAACTGAAAAACTTTTGAGTTCCTATAATTCTTTGCTTTTCTACTTTCTGGAAATAGATGTTGATAAATCAATATATGTGCGCAATTTCATGTGAATTATTTCAAACAGTAATATATCTATTAAATATAAAGTATCTATCAGACATGAACTAGGTACTAAGTTTAAAATATGATGTAAATTATTCCTTTAGTTAAAATTTGTTAGCAAAAGTTACTGTTAGTAGAAATTATAAATTCATTTCGAAACCATCATTTGTGTTAGTGGTCTGAAGATGGATTTAGCAAGTTATTTAACAGTTTCTAAATTATTACAAGTAATATAAACGTGAAAAATTGTTGATCGTTATCTTTTAAAAATGTTAACGTAATTAAATTAAAGTCTTCTTTTCTACTTTTGTTTGTATTTATTTATTTAGTTATATATATATATATATATATATATATATATATATATATATATATATCGGTTTCGCATTTTGTTATGTTCCAAAGCAGCAGTAATATTTATTTATTTTTTTCATTTAATGTTTAATATTATTTTCCGACCAAGCAGTCAGCCAGTACGTTTGTTATCCGTTACAGCATTTTCTGTTGCTCCGGTTTGAGTCGTGACGTTGTCGACCAGAGTTCCTCCGCGCTAGATGCCTGCTGCACGTTTTATCGAAAGAAGAGAGGAACGGGATCGGGGGCCCGCATGATGATCCAGCTGGAATGCGCGGCTACACGACGACTGAACATTATTTATTCTGTCATTCGTTTTATGTTTATTCGCGTGGCTCCCAAAAGGCATAACATAGTGGCAAAAGGCCTTCGAAAACGTCGGATTTAAACGGAGTTTATATCTGCAGGGTGTGTGTTTTTTTCTGCTTTTTTTGTTGCGGATGTACTTCATACAGACTGTTGTGAGATGATTTATTAGTGCGATTATTTTTATTTTTAATGGATTTCGAGTGTCGTTTTTTTTTGAAATTGTTGTTTACGATAATTGATTTAGGGATGTTATATTGATATTTTTTTCTCGGTTGTAAATATTCCGGTTTCAATATGCATGTGTGACAATGTAGTATTTTACATACTTATAAAGACATAATTTATTCAGTTATGGTTAACAATTCTTGCATATATTTCACACATGTGAGTTGGATCCTAGTTTCTTGCCATGAGCTTCGTTACTGGACAGCTATAAATCGTTAAACTTTTATCTACCTAACATGAAAACAGTATTTTAACATATGCTTTTGTAGAATAATGATTTTAAATAGAAACATTTTCCATATTTATTCATATACGTAATTTGTTTATTTATAAATTCTTTATAAAGTATAATAAAAGTTGACAGTGAATTAAAATAATAAATACCTGAAAATGATTGTTCTGTTTTATTACGCTTTGATACAATTATTAAAATATAAATATTAAAAAATGATAAATAGAAAATAAATCAGGATGTATATGTATATATAAAAACATAAATTTTTAATTTCAATTTTTTAAAATATTTTATATTTTTTCATATACTTTTCATAAAATATAAATTTCATTATGTATTTATTATTATTTTAATTCCGTAAAAATATAAACAAATATATTTTTTATTTAAAATTATTTTTTTTATAACGTCTAATATTTTAAAATAATATTTTTCTTAATAAATTATGTAACAATTTAAATGTAAAGGAAAAATCAATTGAGGCATAAATTGAATCGTTATTTTTAAATGATTTTTATAAGATTTAATTATTTTCTGATTATTTTATTCGTTTTTAAATTAATTAATCTAATTGAAACTATTTAATTAAATCTTTTTTTATATAAAATAAAATTACATATATGTATATATATATATATTATAATGTACGTATGTATGTACGTATGTATGTATGTATACATAAATTCATTTATTAGACAGATATTTAAAAGTATGCATCGGTATATTTAAATTTTCTTCTAAATGATTATTCAAGTGAGTTTTTCATATTAAATATCTGAATTATATTTGTCATACAAACAATATTTACAGTATTTTTTGATAGTAAATTCGACTTATTTATTGTGAATTAATAAACGAAATATTTAATCCATACATTTTCGAGTTCATGGAAATTTCTGTCCCAAATGTAAAATATTTCAGTATGTGTTGACAGCCCCGTTGACTTGTCGCCGAGTTCCCCGTTGAGACAAGACAAGGGATTGGCGACGTTCGCGCCACCTCGCGGTGACTTTTACGACACCTGTCTCGCTCGCGCTTATTTAATATTCTATAAGACGTACATTTTCTCATGCGGCACGTCTCGTCGTCTTCAGAGGTGGTTGTATCTCCTACGATGACAGTCGACACCATTCTCTACCACCCATTTCTCACGTCCCTCTTACTGTTCCGACCAACATATTTCGCGTTATAAGAAAGACTCTGTCGTGGGATAGATGAGGGTATCGTTACGATGCCTTCCCGTTGCAGTACGCTACTGGAGTTCTAAGTTTTTGCGTTTGTGCTGAACGGTGCTGTGATCTGACAGGGTTGCTAACGGTAAAAAATATTTTACTCCCAATATTTTTTCTTTTATGAATTTCGTTCGTCATACTTTCTCGATATTAATTTATTAAAAAAAACATATAATAAAAATTCAATTCTAAATCAAATTTAATTGAATAGTATTATTTATGCATAGTAATTTTTATTACATTTATTTATTAAATTAATGTTTATTGTTATTTAAAATAATTTTGATAATATGCTTCAATCAATAATATTATTACTTATTTTACAAAGATATTTTAATAATTAATATTTTTATTTTGTAAAATGATTTTTTCATTCAAAATAGAAATTGGTATAATTTTTCAATTATCTCTAGAAATAATTCTTTTATCAACATTATTTTGTAACGTAAAGTTAGTTAAATTAAAAATACATATATTGAGTAGCTTTAGAATGATTTATTCTAAATCAGTAATTTTTAAAATAATATTCTTCTAAATAATTACTAAATCCTCCTTTATTTGAAAATATACCCAAGAATTAAATTAACAAGTTATGAACAAATGTTGAGGTTTGACACTATGAAGGAATTCGAATTTGAAATAGTTTTTTTATGATAATATATTTTAATCATTGCTATTTTTAGTGAAAAATTTTAAGTTCAAATGAATAAAGGATGAGTACAAAAATTAAATCTTGTTCCTTGGAAATTTTCCTGTCAGATTTACTGATTGTAGCAAAAATATTATTTTGTTATTCTTAGTGTTTTATCATTGAAAAATATTTTTTATATCAAATTTAATGTTTGTCATATAAGTACAATCAGATATAATTATTATTATATTAGATACAATGTTTGTGAAGAAATAGAAAATGAACCGAATTTTGTTTAGTAAATCTTAAACATTTTAATATTTAATTATTTTACAAAATCGGACTAAAAATATTTGAGAAACTAAATATTACTTTTTAAATTAAGAATATTTCGTAAAAATTTCAATAAGCAAATATTTTACCCATAAAGTATCCAAAAAAAAATATTTTTTTTTCCAAAAATTTAATCATGCTGATTATTATTTGATTTTTTTAAAAAATATGTGTCACGAAAATGGAAAAAGATTTTTTAAATATATCATTTATATATATATACACGTTAGGCAATATTTTTATTATGAAAGACATTTATTTTTAAGAATCAGTCACAATAAAGTTGATAATAGATAAAGTAAATCTGTCAATCATTTTTTATAAAAAAATATTTTAATTATATTAGATTCATATGATTTTAATGAATTTTTCTAAAAAAATGTTTATATTAATAATAATTCATTTCTCTCTCTCTCTCTCTCTCTAATAATCAGTATAATCAGTCTATCAATCTAATAAACAGTCACAATAAAATTGATAGTAGATAAAGTATATCTGTCGACCATATTTTATAAAAAAGTGATTTGAATCAAATTAAATTCATATACGAGTACTATGATGAATTTCACAATAATTTCATATACTTTAAATGATTTTCACAAAAATATTTTTTTAAAATAATTCATTTTTCTCTCTCTTTATATATATATATATATATATATATATATATCTATATATATATATATATATATATATATATATATATTATATATATATATATATATATATATATATATATATAACCTTATGTTATATATCTCCCTTCCGCTTTTTTTTTGTACATAGCCGCGAAATTCAAAAGACAAAAAGGCGGAAGGGAGATATTTGACAACCTAATATATATGAAATTTTTTAATAAAAACTATAATTTATAATATTAATTTTTGGGTATATGTATATACAAAAATATTAAATATATGAAAATCATGTAATGTTTCCTAGAAGAAAAAATCAAAAACCATATTTTAAATTATTGCAGTGTATAAAAAAAAAACAAAACTATTTTCTAATACAAAATACAATATTATTTTGTATCTATCTGTAACTCATTGATACATACAATACAAAAACGTATTAACTCCATTTCTTTATTTTCATTCGGTTTCAATGTTACTATAACGAAAAGATCGCATATTCGTACATTCAGCCATATTGACAATACAATGTTATTTTTATAATCGTATATTTGTCCTTTATACAACCCTGTGTGTTGTACCGTTTCATATATCCACGCAAACATATATATACGAAATAAAGTCGAGCAAATATCGGTATGTGGCTCGCAGTAAGGGTTATATATATTTCACGGAAACACGCTTTTTCAACTTGTTTCTTGCTGAGGTCGCACTTTCACATTGAAGGTTTAATGCATGACTTACTTTATCACCACCTTCACATAACATAGACAGTGGGGCACACGACGATGTAACATACGAACAGAAATACGCACGTACAAATATATATATATATATATATATATATATATTTATATATATATATATATTTATATATATGTACATACATGTACATTACATATATATACATTTTATTTCTATGTACTCATATTTATATATATATATATATATATATATATATATATATATATATATATATATATATATATATATATATATATATATATATATATATATATATATATATATATATATATATATATAGTATGTATGTATGTATACTTTTATACGTACAAACACATTGAGACTATCTATACGCATAAACATTCCAATATTTGTGTTAGCACTTGCATTGTACGTTTTATTTTGTTTGTAGACAATATTTTACCGTACGTGTTTGGAAGGAAATTTTACCGTGTTTAAAATAGGTACAGAATAATGCTTTTTTGTGTCTAAAATTTTCGTGTATAAATGATGATACATGTTAGCATAAAACAAATATTTTTTTTGAAAAATGTGGCAAAAAATTATGTTAATATTATAATTACTTTTTTTATATATATTTAATGTATATTTATATGATTTCTTTATAATCATGAAAAAAACTCTGTGTAATTTACTTCAAAAAAGAATTTCAGAACTATCGTAATGTTTGTTTGATTTTAAAGAAAATAATTCAAGAATGTAACATGTCTAGAAAATATATTATAAATTATTAGTATACAATTCGTTTCGTTGCAAGAAACTGTCGTAAATCCAGAAAGTACGAAAATGAGTTCAGGATATAGCTCGTATTATAAATAATATATTTTTATAGTATCAAAATAACATAAATTCCAAATACAGCTTTGTATCAGAATAAAGATCTTCTAGGTTATTTGTTTGTAATTTATAATAAAAATAGCAATAAAAATTTATTTAATATCGAAGTAAGTAAATTATAAAATAAATTTACATTTTCTAGAAGAATATTTATTGAAAGTATCTTTGTTTTCTAGGATAAAAAATAGTTTTAAACTGATTAAATATTTTTATATAAAGTTAATTATTTAACATATATATATACTACAATAAATTTAATTTTTGAGTAATTTCAAGTGTATTTCATATATTTGATTTTACTTCAGAATTATAATTTGAATTATACTTTAATATAAATAAATTATTCACTGAAATACTATAAGATTTGATAAATTTGTTCTGTTATCACTGATTGTTTATTTATTTATAACGCAGTACTCTAAATATGATAGTATGGCCTATCATGATGCATATTAATGACTAAAGTGCAATGAATGATTATTGAAATCGCATAAAATTTTGTTAAAATAGGTGATTCATTTGTGTTAAAATTAATTTTTTACAACATCAAAATAAATAGTATTGAGTTTAATTTTTATTTTCGAGAATTCATTTTTATCTAACACATCTTAAATTTTTCTTAATAATTATTTTAAATAATTCTTATTATTTAGATTATTTAATTATATATATATATATATATATATATATATATATATATATATATATATATATATATATATATATATATATATATGAAATTAGAAGAAAATGTTTGTATCAATAAGAAATTTTTTAATTTTTCTAATAATTTAGGTTAGAAAAATTCTTCAATCAAAAATAAAAAATTAAATTAAAAGTAAGATTAACATTTGATAAAAAAAATTGGCCAATAGTTAATTTATTTCAATATTTAATTAATGAGAGCAAAAATTCACCACATGCCAATCAATAATTTTATTTAAATATGAACTGAATTTTCATCGAAATAAAAATACCAGAAATAAAAATCAATATATATATATATATATAAACAGATTTGTATGTATTTAGAAATTAAATATTGAATTAATTTATAAGTAATATAGAAAATGAAATAATTAAAATAGAAATAAAAACTACAAATTTACTAAATATAAATTTTAATTATTACATAATGCATGAGTTGATATGAAACATAGAATTAAAATGGAATGAAAATTGAATGACAATAAATAATATCATTTATGTATTCACGTACATGGAAAAACATGATATTTGTTTCTCATTTTAATTATTTGAATATTTTGATATTTATGAAATACATTTAGTTTTGAGTATTGAATATTTTTGATTAGAATAAGAAATTATATAAATTTTATTTTCTATTTGTATAGATTGAATTGTGTAGTTAATTATTATAAATCATTTTTAAAAATGCATATTTTTCATAAAATATAAATTTGAAAGATATTTTTCTTAAAAAAATGAGTATTTTTTTATTTATATAAAATCAGTTCTTGAAATTCTCACAATAATCTTAAAGTAAAAAATGTACTAAAATATTTTTGATTTTGTATAAACTAACTACTCAGATTTTACTTAAGTAAATAATTATTTTTATTTCAGTGGCGTACGTCAATCTTGGCGGAGCGTTAGTGGCTGCAGGACGGTGCCAAGAGGCTGTTTCTGTTCTTCGTCAAGGAGCACAATTAGACGGAGCTGGTCTTAAAGATCGACGTGCACATGATGCAGCACGTGTATCTGCTTTGTTACAATTGGGAGCATTGTATGCTGACCAAGGTCGATTACAACGTGCTTTAGCTGCGTATCGAGAAGCTTTACATACAATGCCTCACCATTATCCTCCACAGGTAAATTTAATTATATTTTTACTCTATATGTTATTATTCAATCAATCTTCTCTATAACACAAATATTTATGAGCACATATGGTATAAGTTTATTTAAAAATATTGTTAATAAGAATATATAAGTATTTTATACGATATGAACAAATTTGTTTTTCCAAAAAACAATAATCTTCATCAATAGAAATTGAATTTAATTAATTAACTATAGTGTATATAAATAATATATGTTAAATATTTGAAAATAATAAAAAAAATTCTGTAAAAGAAATATAAAATGCTATACATTTTTTTTACATGAATGAAAAACAATTCCATTCAAAAGCTAAAATATTTATAAATATAAATGATTTAAAAAAATGTTTGAAATATTACTATTAATTAATGTAAAAATTATTATTAACTATTTTAAATTAAAACATTTATTTCTAATCGAGTCAACCTTTCATATAAGAAACTTTATATAGCAATCCCTCATTACAGCACCGTTCATTTTCACACTGTGTAAAGAAGAGCAGAGAGCTTTCCACTGTAATTGGATACAGTGCGGCAGAAAATTTTGATCAAGTTTTAATTACATTTTAATATTATGACTTATAAAACATTCCGTACATATAACTTGAAATAACAATGTTATGTATTATGCATAAAATTTGCATTATCTCCAATGATTTATTGCGTTTTAGTGGGTGGATGGAGGGTGAACTGTAGGTAGTTTTGTAAATAAGTAACAGTAGGTGGATAGATTCTTCTCAGTGGTAGTAATAGGTATATCTTCTCTCTGAATATGTACAGTCGCCCAACATAGGCCCCCCGTTCAATGTGCAGAGTTAAGGTATTTGAATTTTATGCAAAATTACCATCTCTAAAATAATGAATATTCTATTTTCATTTCCCGGGAATGGATCTTGTAATAAACGTAACAATTGTTGGCACTTGGTGTTGCATATTCGTTCATGTGAATGCAATTCATGAGAACAATAATTTTTGTAATTATAATGAATTTACATATATATATATATATATATATATATATATATATATATATTCAAGCTTTAAACTTTTAAAAATTGCAACCAAGAGAAAATTATTTTCCATAATTTCATAAAAGCTATACATTTCTTAAAGCGCTCACACACGTAATATCTTGAAAATTTGTGTGTTTAAAAATTGACTTACAAAAATTAATTTGATCGTTTTTTCTGATGATTTTTTTAAAAAATCGATTTTATAAATTCGATAAAAAATATTTTTTCAATCGTTCAGTTTAAATTTCTATGACTAATGTAAAAAATCATATTATTACTATTATATAAATTAGATAATAATTTCTACATAAATTCAACAATTTGTTACTTACAAATAAAATTTTAATAATAATTTTAAGATTTTCGAAATTGTACATTTATTAAGTAAGGAATATGAATTTCATTTATTTAAAAATAGATTTTAAATACATGACTGTTTAATAATATATTTTTTTTATTTATATACATTTAACAAGATTTAAGAAAATTTATATTAATTTTAAATTAGATTTTTTTAAATTAGAATTAAATACTTCCTAATTTGTTGTAAAATAATTTTAATTAAATATCCCAAAAGACATTTTATGGCAGTTTTAGTATTTATATTTACATAGTATTTAATTAGAAAAAATATTTTTAATTAAAGATGATTATTTAAAAAATATTAAATTACATTTTTTTATTTTTTAATATACAAAAGAATTTTTAATTTTGTAATTGTTATAATGCTGTATTTAAATATTAATTAGATGATTTCGTAAAATTTGTAGACAAATCTAATTTGTAGCTAAATATTTAATAAAATAAACTGAATTAAAATGTAAATTTCAAAATATATATATGTTTGTGTTTGTATGCGTGTCCTGTATTTCGTAATTGGTACTTGTGGTCGACTTTATAAAGTCAAACCGTAAAACGAGTTTCAGAAGTCATATTTTACGATTAGTTTATTTATTTTTGAAAGTGGACGTTAGTGAGTTTTCGCGAAAATTAATGCGGGTCGTCGGTTCTTGACGCATGGACAAAACCATTACAAATGCTTTCCTTACTTAACGACCTACGCATACTGTATACCGTTATCGACGATATAATGGATTCTTTTTCGTTATAGCCACAGTCAGGTCAAGAAGGTTTCTCTCTTGGTCGAATATGATGACACGTTAATCGTGAAATTATACCACAGTTATCCTATGTACACTAAATAAATCATTTCACGAGCTGATACTCGAAATTTTGATTTAAATTCCAATTTTTGCTTGCTGAATTGTCGATTTTTATCTATCGAAACTTAATAATATATTGAAATGTAATAAAATCTAATATGAAATAATATATGTTCTTGAATATGCATTATATATATATATATATATATATAATTATTATTGTTTTAAAAATACACCATTAAAAAATATTATAATTAAATAAAATATGTACTGTTGTGATTTAATTGTAAAAAAGTATTTTAGAGTATTTTCTCTAGAAATTAAAACAATTATTTCTGGAACGTAGCAAACAATTCTAACAATAATTTCTTTATTTTTAATGACTTTTATATTAGGTCATTGCCATTAAGAACAGTGAATTGAATACAAACGGTTTTTAAAACAAAGTTTCAGACGATTCCCTCAGGTAATAAAATATTCAACGTAATTTCAGGTAAATAAAAAGTGTTGTAGAGTTTTAATAGTTTTAGTACGATTTTATTTAAACAACTTTATATATATATATATATATATATATATATATATATATATATATTTAGACTAAAATTAAAAATAAAATTAATTCTTTTAAAACATAAAATTATTTTGATTAATTGTTAATTGAATTTTGTTTCATATTTTTATTTTATACAATAAAATATTGTATTATTATGTATATACATATATATATATATATATATATATATATATATATATATATAATACAGAAGAGAGAGAGAGAAATTAAAGTATATAAATTAGCTAACAATTTTTTTTAAAAAAAACATATTCTCGCGTGTTAACTTATGTTACACGAAATGAATTTTTTAAAATAAATTTTACAAGAAGTATCTTTTAAAAGTCACCGAAAAATATACATATTTATAACAAGAAAAAAATTCTCATTTCCGTATAAACTACATTTATTGTATCATATATTTTTATTATACTCTCATATCTCTTATATATCGTGACCCCTGTATTCATTTAAACGTATTTAATTATTAATCGAATAACATGCTTGTTTTAATTAAGAAAACACGACCAAATGAGAAATCAATATATACAATTTATGTGCAGACAGCGTGGAAATTGAAAAATAAACATATTTGACAAGCAATCGGTTTTACAAAGGAAAACGCTTGCCTTTTTCACAAAACAACTTTCGATTGTTACCTTTATTGATTGACGGACATATATTGACGGCACAAAGACACCACTCCGTGAAAAAACACCACTTATATCAAAGTGGCAACGTAAATGTGAACTCATTATGGTTATATTAGATGACTTCAAAAGGCGTTCGTAACGACAAGGAATTTTTGTAAATCAATGAAAGATAACGATGTCTATTTGTAGTTTATATATTTTTTGATACAATTTAAATTTAGATTATTATTGATTCATAGTTTAATGATAGTACAAATAAAATATGAACTTAATGAAATAAACTTTTCTTAATAATAACATAAAACAAAATAAATAATTTGATAATACATAAAGAGAAATTTACAAAATGGAAAAAAGTTTTCTATTTCCAAAAAAATAAAAAAAAACTTACATTTAAAATAAAATATTTTTAATATTAAGCGATTTTAAACAGATTTTCTTGTATATAAATAACACAAAACTTAGAACAATTTTGTGTATATTTTTTGTCTTTTTAAATTTTCCATGCCATTACATTCACATTTACGAATAAATGTCAACAGAAAAAAACTAAATATTTAAACCGTATTAACTTTTTCAAGAATACAAAATCTTGAATTATTAAAATTATATATTAGTTTCAGTGCTGTATAATATATTATTAATGAAACAAGTTCCTTTCCTTTTTCGTGTTTTCTTTACAAGAATAAACATTTTTTTTTAAATTTACATCCGACTATAGACTAAACTAGTATCTTTCGTGTGTTTACTCCATTAAATTTCAATTTTACCGTCTACCGACATCAAAAATACTATTCACTGTACAACGACGAAGGTGGGTGACTACATAGAAAATTCAGAAACGTAGTACACAGCTTGTATAGTCCTAAAGTTCCAACATACCCGTACAATACACAGTTTTCGTACGACACAAGAAACTTATCGTATATTCATTGGCGTCTTTTACATTAATTTCACAAATAGAATAGAGACAATTTTTTTGAAGTTTGTTTTTTCATTTATAATTAATTACTGTCTGTTGATAAAATTATGTGGGTCAAATAAATGAGAACTCGAAATCAGAATTATTGAAAATATGTAAAATAATAATAATAATTTTAAGTAATAATAATATTTTCTAAAATAATTAATAATGGTTTAAAATTTTTGTATTAAAATAAATGTATTATTTGATTTTTTTGTGTAAACATTTTCAATTTACAATTGATAAAACATATATAATTTTTTTTAATTATAATTTTATTCATGCACAAGTAATTAATTTAATGTTAGTAAAGTAGATAATTAAATGGTTATTATGTTGAATATTTCATTTACTTCCATTAATTTAATTTGGTTAATCATTATTTTATTAATAAAGCAGATATTTTTGTTCAAAATTATAAACTTGTATTTTAATATCTATAAAATTCATTGATTAGAAAATAAATACTAATTTTGATATTTTTTATTAATTAATTTATTCTTTTAATCATTATATATATATTCTCATTTTTTTTCTAATATAAAAATAATTATCGGATTTTTTTATCAACATTTTTACTATAAAGCAATTTTTTCATTATATTTTATTATTTTTAGTATAAACGATATTAGATTATTTTAAATTAATTATCTGTTTATAAAAAATGAATACTTTTTGGTTTATGTATCAAAATATTGGAATTAAAATATTAAATTAGGATTTAAATACACTTTTATTAATAATATATTACTGTTTATAAAAATACATATTTAAGCTTTTTAAGTAAATTAGAAATTTTTATATCACTGTTATTTTTTTAAAATATATTTATTTATTAATAAACAAATACAAAGTAGATAAGTATTTCTGTTGGACGGGCGCCTCTGTCCGAATTTTTATTTTTACACGGGCTACCAACAAAGCAAAACACACTCTCCGGTTTTCGGGATTGGGTAACGTTGGACTTTATTTGAATATATTCGCGGTCTGCGGCGCGTTGCGCTCAAAGGCTCGCAAAGGCATTCTTGGTAATCATAGTTTAGCATGGAGGTTATGACGATAACCGGAGGCGATGTCCGGAACCTCCACAAATGCAGAGACGTTCACGAGACAGACATCAGCTACGCTCCGTAGACGTTGTGTATATATTTTTAAAGGTCAAGGATCTGATACATAATATTTATTGAAAATAGAACGATGTATAGATAGTAAAATGATAGGATAAATATTTATAAATGTGTATGGTATAATTTTTTTCTTTACTTAAATTACTAGAAACGGAAATGTTTGAATAGATTGAAAAAAAAATGATTGTATAATATTGTACAATATTTAGATTTATTTTTTATTAAAAATTGAAAACCAAATATTTGTATAATTTTATTTAAGTGTTGTAGTTCTTAACATTAAAGTTAATATTTGAAACATAATATGTTTAAGCAAATACTATTAATATTTGATAACATTTTATTAGCAAACAAATGTTTAAAGAAAAGTTTTGATCATTTTTATATTTTTACTGCCATTAAAAAATCAGTTAATTTGTTTGTCTTTTAATATTCATCATTAAAACTATTTCAATATAATAATTTATTTCTCTCTCTCTCTTTCTCTCTCTCTCTCTCTCTCTATATATATATATATATATATAGAGAGAGAGAGAGAGAGAGAGAGATTGACCACAACAACATTTTAATGTAAACTAAATTTTATTTAAATTGAAAAAAATAATTATATTTTATATTAACATATCTGGTGATTTTTTACTGAATTTTTAGTATAATTAATTTTTGAAATCTTTTTTATTCTTATAATTAATTTGAATTTAATCTGTTTCCTACTATTTAATTTATTTATAAATTATTCACAGTTGTTTTATTTATTTTATAAATTTTAAATCCCAAAACAAATTATTGACTGAATTATCCAGTTTATAATTATCATGGTACACGCGAATAATCGTAGAAATATAAATTCAAAGCAATAGAAAATTCTGTTACAGCCCATTCAATTAAAAATAAATAATAATAAAAAGACAGCACAATGAAAACAACGGGCGTTACCTATTCAACAGTCTCGTGTTTTGATATATATTTTTGTTCATGAGAGCACGGCAGTACTTTTGTATGAGCTTTGTGAATAACTACGAGTGCAATTTGAATGCACGCGAAATTCTGAAGTGTTCATCAACGTAGCACAGAAGACTTATACTGTACTCTGTTCGCGTCGGTTTGTTTTTATTTAAATTGGTGTGATAGATTCACACAAGCGATCGTTCTGGTTTAATTTTTTCCATATGCATAAAATGGACTTATATTGAAATCATATAAAATTTTATTTGGATACAAAATAATATATCTATTTAAATTCAGAATTCTTTCATTAAATTTTATTCATTTAGTTTTCAATTAAATCCATTTTCCTGTGAAATATACTAGATTGAAACATTTTCTTTCATTTCATCATATATATTTTTTATAATAAAATATATACAACTCGAATTTTAATTTTTATAATTAAAATGAATTTATATAGGGTTATGTTCTTTTCGTATATCAATTAATTTTATAATCCAAGCCTTATTTAAGAATGAGTAAATAATATTTCATTAAAAAATTAAAACAAATAAATAATTTTATTTCTATTTCTCTTGAAAATGAACAAAAAAATTGTATTGCATTCGAATAAGAGAGTTTAAATTGCGTTGAAAAGAATAATAATCAAATTTCTAAGTTACCTTTTTGATATGGATATAATTTTGATGTAAAATGGAAACTTATAATTCTAGAATTATATTACTTTTTTTAAAAAATTTTTATACGAATGAAATTTTCGTATGTAAAATATAAGAAAATAGTTTTCAATCCGATTTAATATTGTCTAACACATGAAACACTTCAAGTCGAGAGTACTTTCGAATAAGAGAAATATTTTAAGCTTTTATTGAAGTACCATTTCTATTGAAAAAAGTTATAAGTAAGTTTTTGAAAAATCGATTTAAATAGCTTTTACTAGTAGAAGCACTTTATACATATATAATATATATATATATATATATATATATATATATATGTATATATGTATATAAGTATGTATGTGTATGTTTATTTATTTAATTTCTTATACTCATAAAGAAATTATACACACAAAATATGATTTTTGTTACTATGAAATAAAAAATTAATATTATTTTAGTAAATCTTAGAACTTTATAATAATTTTCTTAAATTTTGTTACATTGTGCTAAAGATTGTTTATAATTGAAATATATTTTTTTAAAAAAATAAACTCGAAATGTGTGTATAATTCAAATTTTGATAACATATTATTTTTTTTATTGATTTTTCAGTTAGATTACTAATTTTTTATATATATTGATAATTTAAAAAAAGGTAGTTTATTTTTATTAAACAAATATAAAATTTTTGAATCTTTTCAATTTCTAACACAAAGTTTTATTAATAAAAAGTAATAAATGACAACTAATAGATACGTTAATAAATTATTTTTAATTTAAATAAATTCAGAGATTTCAGATTTATTTTATTGATAAAGGATATGATTTTTTGTTGCATTAGATCTCTTATACAATTTGTCATAAGATTTTAACTAAATATTTTGTTGTCTTATCAATCAATGGTGGTAGTCTATAAGATTATTATTCGAAATCTAATATAGGCTGGCTAAAATAAGATTGAAGGATAATAAACGATAATAAATACGTATATGTATTCTAAACCCTTCAATTTCATTTGAGTCATTCTATATAATTACTTATTTCTTATCTTATCTCATCTGGTGTATATAATCAAAATATTGGTTGATAAATTGGGTTGGTTTTACTTTTTATTGTATTTTATTTTTTGCGAGAACAAAATATATTACTATGATTATTAAAAATTAAAATATGGTTTTATTTTGAATTTTGTTTAATAATTATTTGTAGGTATTAAAGATTAACTACAAATAATTTTAAGTTTCACCCTTGGAACCAATATATTTTTTAATATATATATATATTTATGGTCACTTAAAACTTAAAAGTGATATTCATATTTTATTATTATTGTATCGTAATTTTTTACCTTGTATTTTTTATAAGATTTTTTAGTGTAACATTAAATAAGAAAATATTGTTGAAAGTTGCATTTTTTAATTAAATATAAAATCAGTTATACAGTTTTTGTATTTTTTTAAGAAATTAAAATATCCACAAGTCCTTACATAACCTTTGTATAAATTAATATTATATTCTCTCTCTCTCTTTAAATATATATATATATATATATATATACATGTAGACTATAATGTGATTAATATTGGTCTTAAATTTTGCTAACAACAAAACATGTCGACAATCTTATTGAATATTATAGAAAACAAGTATAACAATGTTGTTAGAAATTTAATATTGGCATGCACATTACGTTATATAATGAATAGTTTTGTGATCGTTTGTTGTACATATTCCACAGGATCGTCGTTCAAAAAGTACGATAGCTGTTTTTATTTGTAGTCTACTTGTTTTGCCTCAGTTTCAAGATCTTTTGTTCTGTAGAGCGAAAACTTATAATAAGCTTGTTGATAATGTAATACCGTATATTAAATTTGTTGTACTATATATGGAAAAGTTCGTTTTATACTTAGACCGAGGTTACACGGCTCGCATAGTCGACTATTTATCATACGATTGTTTTGTGTAATCGTGTACTAAGACAAGATTATGCAAGAATTTCTTAAGATCTTTAGAATTATTCACGATACTATTATCAGTATATAATAGTTGATGTATGACTAATTTAATGAATTTTTTATCCTCTAAGTGTCTATGCATTTAAATCATAATAAAAAAAATATTTTGTACATTTCCTGTTTCATTGTTGTATTTCCTATTGTAATTTTCTTCATAATTTCTGTTCTGATCGCAAAAAATATGAAAAAAAAAATTAGTAAAGAATATAAAAGAATTGAAAATTCGACAGCATTAAAAATCAATAGAGCACAGGTAAGAACAGCGACATCATTATATTTTCACTTGTCGTCGACATTCGAAAAGACACATTGCCTGCGAGAGCAGACATCGTGGCTCGACGGAGTCAAACAAATGATTTTCGAAGCGACGCCACCGGGCACAAGAAAGACAAGAAGAAGAATGAGAAGATGTAGACGTGAGATGTGGGTGTGAGGTGGGTGTGTGCGATGGTCGGCTTGGATGAGGAATGGAGTGCTATAGGGATGATGGTAGGCAAGAGCATTCTTCGTCCGTACGCTCGAGAGCTGTAATTTGTTTAGCGGAGTTACACAAGTTTTCATTACAGACAATTCCATTTATTAAAATCAGAGAAAGATATACACTCACAAAGTCTTGAACTCTTTGTGTCCCGCTTTATGTTTCATTAATCTGCAAACAATAGGGAAATTAAATCCGCACACTTAAATGAAAACCTGGTTGGTGATTATGACGAAATGCGATTCGTTCATGCTGGTTTGACGAACGGCGATTATTAATAATATTGAAGTGAACTAACGTTAAATTACATTTAAATACGTTTTCAAAAAAATTTTGGAATTGTTTTGCAGTAATACAATGATCACGAGACATTTACATGTTTATTTCCTATATTTGTTTTTTTATATCAATCTGTTTTCAAATTTTGTTCAGTAATTATTTTAAACCGTTTCTTATTTATATATCTCTATTATCATAAGTGAAATATTGATGTGACATATAAAAATAGGTTTAAAATCTAAAAGAGTTTGACTTTTAATGATTTATTTTTTTTATCTTACGAAAAAGAATGTACAAATTAAACAATTTAAAAATATTTTATTTTTGTACAAAAAGCACCATTTTTATTCATCTATAATTATAAATGTTTTAAGTACATACTATTTCACAAATTTTTTTAAAAAAACATACTTATTAAATCATTTTTAAATGATTGCGAAATTATTTAAATAATAAATTAAATAATATTTATCATTTAATAAAATCATTTAATTGTAATTAATAAGTAATTATAGATACTTAATTTTAAAAAGAATAATTTTTATAATAATTTCTAATAATTTTAGTTATTAACTGTAATATAATTAAAAAAATGTTTCTATTAATGTTTGTGAAAATATTAATTAATGGTATAAGAAAAAAATTAATAAGTGCATATTTTTACAATTTTCGAAATTTAAAAAAATTAATGAATATAGTAAGTTTTCAAAATTTTAAATATTCATACAAAACTCACTATTAGGTTTTTACGTAATCGCTTTTTTTAATTTTTGTTTGACACAATTTATTATGCAGTATGGTCCAAATGAAATTGAAGGATAGTAAAAAATAATAAATGATAGTAAGAAAATAAATATATGTTTTAATCCTTCAGTCCCATTTGAATTACCCTATATATTTTAACATGAATTAAGTTTATTTTGAAATTATTAAATGTTTTATAAAACTATCAGTAAAATTATAATAGAAATATTTATAAATGAATGATTATTGATTTGTACGAACAAGATTTCATTTTAATATTAAAATTTAAAAAATACTATTTTATTTCAATTAGTATTAATTAAAACACGAATATTTAATATATAAATTAGATATTTTTCAAAGAATTACTTTTTGCCATTAAAATGTTTACATATTCATATATGAAATATGTTTAAAATTTCATAAAATGAGGTCGTTTTATGTATAAAGTCAAATAAAAATAAAAACTTGTATTATGTGATTCGTGTGAACTTTTAGAAAAAGTTTTATTAAATTTTAGAAAACATGAAAAGACTTTCACATTAAACAACGTATACATTTATTCCATTCTTACTTATTATCTCGTATTAAAAACAACTATAAAAGAATACGTCACGAAATAAAGTAGATTTTTATATCTAACGAACCCATATTCCTGTACACATGACTATCGTTTCAAAATAATTGGATCATATTTTATACAAAACGGCATATTTCGTCATTGCAACATCCCGGACTTTCATATTTTTCATCATACGAAAACCAACTAAGCTATTCCACTTTATCTATTCCTGCTAATAATATATATATATATATATATATATATATATATATATATATATATATATAAACTCCAATGTACACATTTCTGATGCGAGAAACCATTGTTAAAGTTTCGTTATTGTCACCCAATGGTAACTGTAACACCCGACTAGTGTGTCGACTTTTAAGGAAATTACTCTGTTGACCTTTATGGCAGTGTATGTACAATGCTGAGAACGTCATAGAAGGTGGATAAGATTAATGCCTTCCGTTTCCCGGCAAGTCTACCATGAGAAGAGATGCTTCGTTGCTGTCGCCGTTTCGGGATCTCACTCTGATGTTACAACGAACCAACGTCACTTGACAGTTGACGCTCATTGTTATTGGATGGTCGCGAACCAGCAACCAACCTCGTAACTGACACACTAATGGATAGAACGGTGGATAACAGAAACGTGTATTATATTATATATGTGATTTATATGAAGAATATGTACGAGACGTATTATTAACCAGTTACAACAACAATATTTGAATGATGAAATTTAATTAGAGGCTATGAATTATAGTCAATTTTATTGAAATTTATTAAAGGAAAAGCGACCTGTGACGTTTTCATTTTCAGGAAATGACGAGTAATTAATATTATAATTTTTAACGAAATAATTTTAGATTTTATTTTAATTTCAATATTTAATTTTTATTTTAAATTAAATAAGATTTTTTTTTACGAAATATCTTTAATAAAAACATAATATTTCGATTTTTTAAAAAAATATTTCATAGTTATATTTTGTATTTTAAAAAAAATATTTTTTGTTAAAATATAAAATTCCTAAATATTAATACTTAAGTGAGAATTCAAAAAAAATATAACTACAATTGCATTATATAAATAAAATAGAAATTTTAGTAATATGAAATATTTTATTTACAGTATAGTTATTTTTTGTTAATATTTATTTTAGGGCCCATGTCATTTTAATTCAAACATAGAATTGTAATGTTTTACAATGAAGCAAAAATTTATTAAACATTTTTTTATTGATAATATATCATTTTAATTTTCATCTATATTTGAAAATGTCATTATAAACTCCTATAATACAATTTATATTTTTTTATATAAACGTGTAAGTAGAAATTCATAAATAGATGGGACAGAGATATGCAAAATCATCAGAATAAACTGAAAAATAAAGTATTGATCGGTTCAAATGAAAAGTTTTGCAAAAGTCCTTCATCCAGCAATGGAGAGAAGGAAAATTGTGATGATGATGGTGATATATATATATATATATATATATATATATATATATATATATATATATATATATATATATATATATATATATATATATATATAAACATCCAAATGTGACGCCTTTTTAATAAAATACAAATCTAAACATCATATTTTGATGATATTTACACATTTATCATATTTGGAGATAATTCTTGTTTTTTAATTTTCCAAAACGATATTGAATAATTTTTTTCTGATAGAATTTATTTAGTTTAAAAGTATTTTTATTTTACACAAATAGTATTTAAGAAAAATAATAATCAAATATGAAATTGTGTATGTATATATGTATGTACATATTTTATGATTGCATGAATATGTATTTTACATCTCATTAATAAATATTTATACATGTAACACAAATTAATAAAACTTACTTTTTAATAAATGTATAAAATATGCACGAGTTATATAAAAGCGCAATTTGCAGCTTAACTTATGACATGAAATTAATTTCCGTCACTGCACTGTAAAATAAATTTCAAAAATTCATCATCCTCGGGCGAACATTAAATGAATGCACCCGAAACGTAGTAGAGGCACTGAACAGATGACATCTTGACAGAAATGCAGTCATTAAATTCGCGTCTTTTAAAATATATTGTATGAGGGGGAAGTGAGCTTTTTACAATATTACGACGTTATGGTTACTTTATGTTTTAGTACAAATGTGTGTGTATGTGTGTGTGTGTATTCACTGATATTGCATTGTTTTACGACAACACGTGTCTGAAGTGATGTTTGTTTAAATAGAAGATCAGTGTTTCTGAAATTAGTTGGATTTGTAAAGATTTGTTTGCGACGTCTTGGAATAGTTTGTTATTAATTGAAATTGTAGGCAAAGTTTCATATAACTTTGTGTTTTCAAATTTATTGTCAAACAGATTATATTTCATTCTGTGTCTGATATAGAAATTTCATTTTTATATTAACATTTTTCAAATAGTTACTAATTAATTTAAATATTTTTTATTTCATATTTTAAATTATACTATAACACTTTTAATATATACTAGAATTCCAATATAATTTAACTTTCAGTTAATTTAAATATTTAAAAATTAGTCATGAATGAAAAATAAGATTATTTTTAAATAAAAAAAAATTTCATTTTGTTTAAAAAAATGCTAGTCTTCAATTTGGTTATGCTTTTAAATATATAAAAACCAACATTAGTTTTTTGTAAATATTTGCAAAAATCAAATATTATATAAACGTTATATATATCTATGGAATTATAGAAAAATAAAGTGTAAAAATGTACATAGTAAATTGTTATGGTTTGATTGTAAACTTTATCGATTTAAAATTGCAGAGCAACCATTATATCATTCACCTATGACCATTTAATTTCTGAAAGAATACTTAAGTGTAGAAAATTGTATTGAAAAATATTTTTTTAAATAGATTTGACGATAAAATATATTGAATTAAAAAAAAATTAAAAAATATGTAATATTTTAATAATTTTTTGCTGATATATATGCTTTCCAAAAAATAAAAAATAATTTTTTTCATGAATTCAATTGAAGTATAAATCTCATTCGAAAAGAATTAATATTTCGTATATATTTTTGAGTAATTATTGAAAAGAATATTTGAAAATTAGTTAATTGTTAAAGAAATAGTGTTTGAAATTTTTAAAATGTACTTAGTAATTCTTGTCTAAAAATTAAGTAATTGAGTTTATATGTGTGTGTGTGTGTGTGTTTGTGATATTTAAGTCCCATTTTTAAAATAACAAAAGTGTAATTAAACATTTATTTCTTTAGTGACTGTGCAAGTTGTTGACTACATATAAGAATATTTATCATTTGTAGTATACAATGTCCTTTTTCCCATTTAGTAGTATCTGATAAAAAGTATTGTTTTTAAATGGAAAAAAAACTTATTATAAATTGTTTTCAATCAATTTATTATGTCCGTACAGTTTGAGATATCCTGATATATAAAACCATTAACGTTCCTTTTCCAGATGGCACTCTGACTTGAGTAGAACAAGGCCAACAAGTCAAGTATTTGGTTTTTGTTAGTTGTTCGTAACATTTGCACGCTATATCTGTAATCGGTAGATGATTTTCCTTTCCTGTCTCGCACATATCTCTATATCTATCTCAACTTTACACATCCCCAACAATCAGCCTAAGTGCAGGCTGACTATAGGAAAACACGAGACATTGGCTCGTGTTTTTTTTCTCTCTTCTCTTCTCGACAATGTACCATTATGTCGCACGTTATTTCGTGTTATTTCTATTTTCTTGTCGATGTTACTAACATCTAAGTGCAGTTTTAATATAATCGACTAATGTTTATCATTTGGATAAATGTATACAGTCTATTCTGTACAGATTCGATTATCGATTCGATACGATTAAATTGAAATTGTAAAATTGATGTTTGTATCAAATGAAAGTTTGTTGCTGATATTTTAAAATAAATGAGATAGATATTTTATTTATACAATCGTATGTTTCCTATAGTTATTAATAATATATTAAAAAAAATATTATGTGAATGTTAATTTTTATAATAAATATTTAAATATAACTTGAGTCATTCAATAAAATATATTTCTTAAATACTAACTTGTAAAAAATTAACATATAAAAAAGGCTAAAAGATATTTACATATTAGTAAAGTTTTTTGTTCGTATATAAAAATAAATATATAAAATTGAGATTCGTGCATACTCTGAATGTTATTTGAACCCATAAATTGGCTTGTATTATACCATCTGGTCATGGATTCAATGCAGATGTTCTTGCATATAAAGTACGAAATTTTCTTATTCCAATGCATTTATAATAAGCATATTTTTCCTCGAATGTGCTCTATAACGGAATACATTTGTAGTTTAGAGAAAGATATACGAAAAAGAGATTTGGTTTTGGTAATAATTCCTTTACTGTTTTTCTTATCTTTATTTCAGAGCGTTTATAATTTACTGGGAGAAACATTAACAAGGCTGCAACAGTTTGAAGAAGCTGAACGTTGGTATCAGGCAGCACTACAAGCACAACCTGATCATGTTCCAGCACATATTACGTACGGCAAATTACTTGCCAAAAATGTAAGTGCGTTTTTTTGATATGTTTTCAGTATTTTATAAATTATATTTTTATTAATTTTTGTTAAAAAGTGTTGTTTTTAATTAAAGTAACTAGAAGTAAAAAGTAGATTATGTTGTCATTAAAAACTTAAAATTACTTTTTACAGAGTAGCCGTGTAGCTGAAGCGGAACAGTGGTTTCGTAGGGCACAAAGGCTAGCGCCGGAGGACCCAAGCGTCCATCACCATTTCGGTAAGTGTCTACATCTCATTATGAACACTTGGTTTATACGCATTAGCTCTGTTTATGTATATTAAGTTATGTGCCATATGTTCAAACTTAATATGCATAAACTTGTTCGCATACGAACGTACAGCACATATTCTCACATTAATTCGTATGCATGCACGTAAACGTGTATATATATATATATATATATATATATATATATATATATATATATATATATAAATTACCTTATGATCTCATGTGATTTCACAAATGTGTTTAAAGATATAAAAATTTGGTAAGGACTTCTATTTGTTGCCAACGTTTGGAGAATTTTAAAATATTTTAACGTTTTCTTAACATAAAAATCTCTTTTAAGTTGTTATTACTTAAATATAAAAATATTTTTTTGCAAAATTCAATACTGTGTTAGTAAAATCTGAAAAGTAATTAAAATCATTATCATTATTTGGATTTTGAAGATTGACAATAATAATATACATGTTCAGAATCGCAATTCTAATGAAGTCATTTTAATATATTTTTAAAAACGTTTATTAAAAAAACGATGATTCAAAAATATTGGAATAAAAAAAATTCAATTTTAACCATCTTTTGTAAAAGATGGAAAAATGACTATTTTTTCTGGCTTCTCGGTTTAAATTTTAATGTCTGATCATTTATTTTATTAGAAAAAAAACTATTTTTTAACTAAAAGCTTCTCAAGCTGGATACAAGTTTTAGAATTGCAATTTAAATTCGTGTACTAAAATTTTCCACTTGAGATAGTATTACATTTCTAGGATTATCCATTTTGAAAAAGCTATTTATTGTAGAAATGAAAATATATTTTTTTAAATTTGAATGTAGATAAATGTATAATGTTTATTAATATATAAAAATACTCAGTTCATAAAAAGTTACAGGAGGAACTTGTTCATTAATTAGAAACTACATTTTATTTATACTCATGTAAATTTGTTACATAATAGATTTATAGATGAGAAGATTGTGTATATGAATATTTATATAATATATTTGTGTTTTTTTTTATTTCTAGATTTTTATCTATTTTAATTTTAATAACAAGATTGTTAAATTAACATTAATCCACAAACTAAAAATAAGTATTACTATAATAAAATATTAGAATTTTTTTTTCATTTTGAAAAATCTATTATTTTTCCTTGCAAAGAAAACTTTTCTTATAGAATTATTATTGTACTTATTCTATAACGTTAAAAATGTGGATGTAAGTGATTACATTTGATTAATGGTATTTTTGAGTAAAGTTATTGTTCAAATAAATTCCCTTCGCTGTCGAAAACACAAACTGCAAATGTGTATTCTTGTATGAAACATAGGGAAACTTTTTAGTATAAAACGCAACGTAAACAAACTTAAAAATAATTTGCACTGCACACACATACGCCACAAGTAACGTCAGTTTCCACCCTCGGCAAACGCAGAACGCGTGTCTTGTAGTAGGTCTGACGTGTTGTGAACACCCCTCGCGGAACACACATGAACATAAACCACCACCGTTACATCTGTTCGTGCCAACCCAATCCACTATCCGCCTACGTACACCCGTTTGGTATTCTGTTCTGCTTAAACAGGTGTCCATGTTCTAGTTCAGAAATTAACACAAATTACATACAACACGAGATTGCGTTCAGGGCGTTTGAATTAATTCACGTTGCCAGTCAATTTTGACACCATTTACGAATGTAAACTTACCGCTATAACGGATACAAATAGCTCTCTTTTCCAACTACCCTCTGCATGTATCAATTTTATAAGCTTATAAATACATCATTACTATATTTTATATAAACATGCATTCACACACATACACACACACAATATATATATATATATATATATATATATATATATATATATATATATATATATTTTAGGCTTAAATTAAATATTTCCATGTATTACTCAGAGATCAAGTTCAAAAAATATGTTTATTAAAACATTTAAAAAAGGAAAAAATAAGATAATAAAATTAAACAATAAATAACTTAATATATTCATACAAGTTTTCTTTACATAATAAATAATTTACACAGAATCAACAATATTAATTTTTTATTACATTTCATCATGACTGATTTTGATTTTGGATTTTTTAAATTTTCTGTCGATTTATAAAGAGTTGATAAAACTTGTAATTTATTTTTTTAAAAAACTTTTATGTATAATTATTTATTGTTTATTATTTAGATTTTTGTATATATAAATTTCAGATTAACTCTTCGTTAATATGAAAAAAATGTAATAACAATGTTTTAGAATTAAAAATAAAACAGAAAATTGGAATCGATTTAAACAAGAAAAATATAATTTATTTAAAAATATTAAACAGAAATATAGAATTATTTATTTTGATTCATTACTGATTTAATACTTCACTATTAGCTTTTAAAAATATTGATCAAGTTTTTTGAATAGATTTTGATTTTTAATGATAATTTTGTAAAATAATCAAAAAAGATTACCACAATATTTTTTTAATAATTATCAAATTTTGTTAATTAATTGAAATTTTAATATATATAAAATTTTACTGATAACACCAGTTATATAATTAATTTTTAAATATTTTTTTTCAAATTTTAACAACAAAAAAATTAATTCATCTTCTTATCTTATAAGTCAATTATTAAGGGTTATACATTTTATATTGTAAAAAAATATTTAATGACATCATTTTTTAAACATTATAATTTATACAAAATCGAATAGACAATGTATTTATTTTCTCGAAATAAGTATTTATTTTGAGAGTTAGACGCCGTGTTAAATAATATTATAATAACTAATGAATAAATTTATATGTATATATCATTAAGTGGTTATATTATATTATAAAGTGAATCTAATATACATTATTCATAATAAAGTATTTAACTATTTATTATAACCATTCGAAGCATAAACCCCAAAACATACTCTAACAAAGTTTTCGTCGGTCATTCAATCGTAAAATAAATGCTTTATTGCCACGATTCTATCCATTCTGTTCATGAATTTGACATAGTTTTGCAGAGAAATTGAAGGAGTAACTTCTATACTAATTCAAATTTTACTACATATTACTGCGCTATCCGTGGCAGAATAAATTTTATTTTATTACGCTCTACATTGGAGGATAAATTTTATTTCAGAACGTTCTATGTACGAGAAAGGGTTAATAAGAATTTATTGACTCGGATTTTTATTTAATACATCTTATTAAATGGATCTTCTGATGAGGTAATCTTCAATAGTCAAGTTAGATATTTTATTATAAATTGGTTTTAAGATATTTAGTAAAAATCAATTTTTAAATTATTTCTTATAAAATAATAGTTTGATTGTTATAAAACTATATAAAGAAAATAATATTTATAGTTGTATATTTTCGTATAAAATTTATTTTGTAAAAAATATTTCCTTGTATTTTTAAGGTACTATAAATTTATTTAGGTTTTAAACTCGATTATTTTACATAGAATAAAATTTTATTTATTCAGAAAATTCACTTATAAGTTTTTAAAACATATTTCATAACGTTTTATTATTATAAAAGAATTCAATATTGTTTCTACTATGCATACTTTTTCGCTATATAAATATAATTTCAAATTTATACGCGAAGAAATTTCTTATTTCTTACACTAATTTATTTATTACTCGTATGAATTTTTCTTTACTTATGTTGGAGAATTTTATTTTATTTTTATTAAATGAATAAATAAATTGAAGTTTATATAGCAACACAAATATTATTTTATTTTTATGTTACTTTTTAATGATAAATAATTAATTTTGTTCAGTTTATTTGTGAAATATATATAAATATAAATTTTTGTGTGTGTGTGTGTATAAAGTGTATGTGAATTTTATATATGCATAGGATTGTGTGTTCGTGAATTGAAAACCAGAACACAATTATTACATTGTAAAAGAAATATACATGCATAACAACAACAACAACAATAGACTACGAAAGTAAATGAACAGAATCTAATGTCACCAACTACTATACGCCATTTTCTACAACTTCAACTTTGTTTTCTTGTTGTTCGTACAGAACACGTTTTGGCGAGTTTGTGTAAGTTAGTTACAAGACCCTAATGCCGTACGTCTTGATGGAGCCCAAGCGTTAACATAATCAGTCCCCAGACGTTGCTAGTGTGCGCGGGCGGGGGATCGAAGTGTGGCAACGAATGTTGCCACCAGGCAAGGACAGGGACAAGACGTTAACTCACTACATTTCCCTGGTGACTTTAGACGTTGCATACCGTCTTGCATACATAAAGTTTGACGAAGGGCGCTGCTTGGAACCGAAATTCTGTTATGTTTTCATGTGTGAAACGTGAAATATTCCCGCTTAACGCTTTTTTAACAACGATCTTTGATGTATTTTTATATTTAACAAATTTATGCGTTACTAGGGTTCTTGATTTTATATTAACATGTTTACTTTTATCATTATATATATATATATATATATATATATATATATATATATATATGTATGTGTATATATGAAAATAAAAGGAAAATAAATATAAATATTATATATCCTTTTTATAAAATAAAAATATTTAAAAAAGTTACAATTTTCAGGAATTACTTATTTAATGATAATCTCTCTTATGAAATCTCGTTTATAAAAATAATATTATTTTATTCAATGAAAAATACTAAATTAAATACAATTTAAAAGTGAAGGTTTTTTTATATTTAACTATTTTTTTTATTGAAAAAAGATAAGTTTGTACAAATATAGTTTCAAAATATTCAAATTTGCAATGTTTTGTATATATTTTTCTCTTAAATAATCAAATATAAATCGTTATTAGCAACGAATATTCAATTGCTTACAAAATTGAGATAATTTTTAAAACGTATGAAATGACATTCTAATTCTTTCTAAGAAAGGAATTTTTTTTTTATTTTTTACATGTTTTGTGATTTTTTATTTGTACTTTATATATATAAGATTTTCCAGTAAGGATGTCAGAACTTCGACAGTTGGTGGTAGCAATTTTTAATTTTTTTAAGCTCATTTTTACATTTCAACTCAATATAGTTTGGTAAATTATCATAGAACTTTTAACACTTCAACAATACTTAGAAATTATAAAAACTTCAATAGACTTATTGAAACAAAAGTTTAATAAGTCCATTATTTCACGAAACGGACTCATTATTTTACCATCAAGATCATATGAATTAACTTCATCGGATTTTTTTATGTGGGGTTATGTGAAATTATTAGTTTATGCTGATAAACCACAAACAGAAATATTAAAAATAAACTTGATTGTGTAATTCATGAAATTGAACCACAATTATGTGAAATAGTGACTAAAATTGGATTAAACGAATGCACTATGTCAAGTGAAGTCGTGGTGGTCATATGAGTGAAATTTTATTCCATCATTAATGACATAGAATATGATTAAAAATAAAGAAAATAAATAACTAATTAATTAAATATTTGTTGTTTTATTTCCATTTAAACTTCTAAAGCGCTTATTGAAAAATTCTCTCTCTCTCTCTCTCTCTCTCTCTATATATATATATATATATATATATATATAATCTTAAATTATCGATTGAACACTTGGAAATATAAAAAGGTTTAAAAAAGTCTTATAGATAGATAGGATAGAAAAGTAAAAAAATCGACAAAACAAAATGGAAGAAAAAGGCATTGGATCATTTGAAGCGAAAAGTTTTAAATGAAATATTAATTAATTACTAAAATAGATAAAAAGATGTTGCTGCTGATGACATGTAATCTCATTTATGATCATATTTATTACAATTTAATATTATATATAAAATATTTAATATACAGAATATTCAGTAATGTGTAAAATGTTTTAAATTATAAATTAATTACTTTAAAAATTATTACAGTTAACCGATATTGATTTTTAAAACTAAATCAATATCAGCACTTGTTTATACTCAAAAATGCATTTTTAGTTTACACACACACATGTATATATATATATATATATATATATATATGTGATATGAAATGAATATGAAATAAGTTTATTAAAATTTCAATGAATACTATAAAGTGTATCCATATTGACTACTAAAATTTTGAATAAGCTCATAAAGAGGACCCGTTTCTAGTGTAATACAAATTACGAATCATATAAAACACAATGCTCGCTGCATAATTAACTAGCTGGCCGAAAAATAATAGCTCATGTTTATCAATTCGAGCGTTTCCATTTGTCTTGATTTTGCGACATCATAATCCTTGACTCGCATTCATACAACATAAAAAAAACGTTTCGTTGTGCCTCTTTCGTTCCGG
This sequence comes from Neoneuromus ignobilis, assembly GCA_029203775.1. Taxonomy (NCBI): domain Eukaryota; kingdom Metazoa; phylum Arthropoda; class Insecta; order Megaloptera; family Corydalidae; genus Neoneuromus; species Neoneuromus ignobilis. The sequence continues at coordinate 9,030,177 of CP092090.1, forward strand.
ACTCCTTCTTCTTACATTGAATGCTGATACTACTGTTGCCCTTGCTGCGAACCAAAGCTATCTGTGGAATTTAATTAAAATGTTACGACCGCGTACCCGTAATATAAAATTAACATCGAACACAAATGTGGACAATTTGCTCTCTGTGCGCTGTGTCTCTGCCTTCGCACTGTCGTATATGCTGAAAATAAATTCGTTGCGCTTATTGAGATCGGTTTATTTCTGTTTTATTTTCATTTTATTTTTTTCACGATTCGTTCCTTTTGTTTTCGTGTCTCGTTGTGCGATTGTTTTTGCACTCTTGCTAATTTTTATTTGCATAGTAGAGTGTTGAAACAGTTTATTCGGATGGTGTTGTTTAATTTTGTATCATTAGTTTGAATAGATAATTTGAATTTTGTACTGTTTTTTTCGTAGATGTTTTTTCACTGTCAGGTTTTGTTGCAGCAATTATTAAACTGAAAATGTTAACTATGTACACTATTTTTATACAATATTTTGTTATTTATTAGAAATTTAAAAAATAGATAAATTGAAAGTAATTTTCAAACAAGGAATAACATTATGAATTTATAATAAGTACTTATTAGTACAATAAATCAATTTATTAATAAAATGTCTTTATAAAAATCAAATAATCAAGTATATAATTATAATATATCAATTAATAATTGCATTTCTTTTTTAAAATAAAAAATTATCAATCAACAGAATTAATTAATTTATTCATTGACTACTTACTAAAAATAAATGATAGTTTGTGTTTTTAAAATTTTTAATATACTTACAAAAATTGTATATTTTATTTTTTACATTTGTTAGTTTGGTTAATTATTTTATGAATACCAGAAGAATTCATCCCCTATTCATTTCGCTCGTCGATCTATGAACTTGCTTCTGTGTAAATAAGTTATCAAAAATAAAACTTTTATATAGCTATCTTAATGATTCTGTATAGATGATGTTTATTAGAGACTGGTGATTAGATGTGCATTTAAATCTAATATCAATACAATTAAAATTTATTTTGTACGAAAATCTGTCTGAAAAACTATCTGAAAATCTGTTCAAAAAATCTATCTAAAAACCTATCTTTTTCATTTTTTATTAATTCTAATATTTTGTAAAATTTGTACTTCAATAATTTTTGAAAAACTTTGGAAAGTTTAGATACGAAATTTTTATAACACACCGGAGGTAGAGTTTTTAAATAAAAAGGTATTAACATTTTTTTTCTGAATATTTTATATTATAGATAATATAATAATACGATTTTTTAATTAGATCATTTTTTGTATATTTTTCAATTATCATTTTTGAAAAATAATGTCTATAAAATACATTCAGTTAAGACAACTGCTAGAACTAATTATAGAGAAAGATATTATTATTAGTCATTGTAAGCATTAGAAGAAAAGAACACAGCAGGTACTCAACTAAAAAGTAATTTTAATTATAATACATTTTGTAAACAATTTAAAATAATTCACTGTTTTAATTATATGAAATAAATAACATTATAATATTAACCATAAGTATTTGAAATTCTCTCATTAATCTGCAATATTTTTTTGTGTTTTAATTATATTTTTCATATAATCTACTTAAAAAATATGATACAATGATATCGTGTATATATATGTAATACGCATTTCAATAATACGTTCATACATAAATTATAAAATAATATTATTCGTAAAATAAAGTCTACATCCATCTAATCGATATGCACTTCAATTAAAAGACGTATCAATCATCTTAAAGCCGGAGGAAGTTTAAACTGATCTGATCACCGTCCCTATTTCCTGTCTCGATGTGTAGTAAGTTTTTATACGGAACGAGGGTCGAACCCTCACCCATTCGACGATAATACAATTGTCAATTTTCTCCTGTTGCTCGGTCACATTTCACAAATAGAATTTTGTGAACATCCCGGCAACAGGGCCGCAACCACCTCTCAGATATTTTCTATAATCTTGTTTCACTGGTCTATGTCCGCATTAATTCGATTATGTGTTGAACAAGTCTGCTGTTTAATGAAATTTGTGCTTGTGTCAGTTTTTGGCTTCACAGTTGTATATTAAAGTAGTTATTTTAATTATTGTATCAATATGTTTACGATTCTATTTCTAGGTTTTTGATTATTGATATCAATTCTTAAAAATATTTTTTATAGTTCGTAATTATTTTTTAATTATAAATAATTTAAGAAAAGTATTTTTTGAAATAAAATAATATCTCAAATATATATTATTATAATTAAAGAATATTTTTTTTATTTTTATGAATTAAAATTATAGTTAAATAAAACATACATACTTTTTTACATAATAAAAAAATACATAGAAAAATAATATAGTAACTTAAATCATCAATAGTTTTTAATTGAAATTATTTGTTAAACACATATTTTAATTATTTGATTTGAATATAAATACTTTTATACAAAATTAATTACCATTAAATATTTTTAGTTGTTTAAAATAATTAAAATATCAATTTGGAATCGAATATATATATTTTATATTTTTTCAATTCTTTTTCACTCTGTCTGTTATTATACACGAATTTTTTAAATAATTATACTTTTTTCATTTTCTTTATTTTTAAAGATATAACGCAACAAAAGGTAAATTATTTTTCTTCTATTAATTTCAATAAAAATATAATTATATATCAGTAATAGATTAATATATTTGGGATAGTAATTTATTTATAAAAAAAATAATTTGTTAAAAATTCAAAATGGTTTAAGATTTTTTTATACCATATTTATATATATATATATATATATATATATGTGTGTGTGTGTGTGTATGTATGTATTATTTAATTATATCATAAATTAAAAATAAACCCAAAGAATCTATTAAAGCATGGTATTACTGATAATTTTCAAAAGGACTAAAATAACGGAATAATGTTATAAAATGAAAATTAATGTTTTTAAAACAGACTTTAATTCCGTGCAGCCTAAAACGATATTCGAAAATGTTAATAAAAGAGCTTACATTGATAATATATTTACGAAAACAGAGTTTCATATAATGAAATGATCACAAAAATATGTCTTGAATTTTAATCTACTTAATGATCAATGAATTATAAAATACATTTTAAGTAAAATTATGAAACAGCACGAATATTCCTATCATATCTTAAGTCCAATTATAAAAACGAGAAAGATAACGCAACGTAATTGTTTGTGCGTACAGGTGAGACACACGATCCAATTTGATGATTCAATTATGTTCAGAGGTAGTTAGAAGTTACCCTTGTAATGGCATTTAATTAAATAATGACAATGTTCAAGATTGGTTTGGGGACTATATACATATAATTTTATTTTATTCGTAGAAATGAGAAGAAGTATGCTATTATGTGTATAGACAACGTTTTGTATAATTGTGTTTTTGACTCGTGCTCGAATATATTTGCTAATTAATTAAAAAAATAATACAATTAAATAAACAAAAAATGACGACAGAACTTTTACTAATATACATTGAAAATTTTATTTATTATACACATTTCGTGTCGTTCCAATTAAATTCTTTCATATATTTTTTTTGAGTCTAGTAATTAATTATTGTAATACGTATTAATTATTTTAATACAATATGAACAATAAATATGTTTAATTTATGCTCTTATTATATGATTAAATTATTCTATAGAAATTGAATTTTTACTCATTTATATGTCTAGTTTATTTTTTCATTTCAATATTTATATTATTTGATTGTTAATAACAAAATTTTTCATGCTAATAAAACTGAATGACATTTTTAAAACATATATCATTTTTTGATTATTTTCTGAATATATAAAATAAAGTATATTGCTTCTATTTGGAGTATTAACTAGAAATCTATTTAAGAAAACTCACAAATTGATAACTAATAGTTTAGTTCATCGATCAACATTTGATCAATTGAATTGAAATTATTTTTCAAATTACTAAAAATAATTTTTGATTAAATAAAATTCAAACATTAAATGTTACTTCGAACGAAAACAGATATTTTGTTTAATCAATAAAGTTCTTAGTCAAACAAACATTAAGGATATTCGATGAAACTGTGAAAACTAAATTGTTTACCATTAACGTCTTCTGAAGTGAATAGGTTTTATAATATAAACTAATTTTAATTGATAGAAAACATAATTTACATAGAAAATTACAAACAAGATTATATAGTATACAATGTGTTTATTAATATCGTGATTGTGTTTTGAACAACACAGTTAGTGTTTTTAGCAAAAGCATTATCCAAATTAATGAAAATCATATTAATTTAGTTGAAGTATTTTATAAATTCAAACTTTTACAATATATTTTGAAATTTAATACATTTTCATCTTTTAATTAAAGTTCAATTTATTCTCTTTCTTTACGCAAAATCCATGTAATAAAAAATAAATAATTAAAAATTTAACAAATAAAAAAAATATAATTTTTAAATTAACTAACACAGATTTTTGTTATTATAAATAAAAAATATCTTACATTACACATTTTAATATTTAAAACGTGGTCTTTTATAAAATGCGATATAAAAAAAATAATTAAACGAGATTTTTATCTTTTAAATGAAGTTTTTATATACATAACTTTTATGTGGTATGACACTGAAATGTCATTTAGTATCAAATTTGATATTTAAATTTTTTTTCATTTTTATTATAAAATAATATTATTATATATTTATCTTTTTTTTTAGAAATGTTTGTTACTTTATATTATTTTTTTAAAAGTATAGTTTTTATAATTTATCTTTAGATTTGAAAAATTAAGGAAAACATTAGTATTGTTTTTTTTAAAAAAAACTACCATTTATTTGTATATAAATAAAATTCATTTCAAGAATTTGTCCACTGAAGCAGAATATTTTTTTAATAAAAGCAGAAAATCTCAACCCTTCTCATAAATAAATAATAAACAATAATTTTAAACATTTTAATAAAATTTCAATATTCGAATATTAATTATTTTTTAAATAATCATAAAAGTGTCACTGCTAATAATTGCATTGAAAAATATGTTTTATGAGTAATTCAATTATTAAAAAAATAAAAAAACATATCTCATTTATATGTAAATTTTACATTCTCTCAATCAAAAATATTTAGCGATAGAGATTATTTAGTTACATATTTTCTATAATAAGTGCTTTTTTTGGTTGATTGAAATTATATTTAAAAATTAAAAATCAACCAAGTAATTTTTGTTTAATTTTAATTAAATAATTATAAAAAAGTATATTATAACTAATATATATTATTGCTCAAAAATGTTTGAAAAAAATTATAATTGATTTCGACTTATGAAATATGGTAAAAAATATCTTGGAAAATATAAACAAAAAAATAATAATAATATACGAAATATTTTAAAAAAGTAAATATTTTTATATTTGTATTTCTTAATAGTAAATTGGAGAATGATTTGTTAGTTTATTCAAATGTAAATTTCCACAAAATATTAGATTATAGTTTTTTTTTTAATATACAAAACTAGTTTTATATATAGTAGATTTATTTGAAAATACAGAACATTTGTTAAACAATGATTAAAATTTAAATTATTATTTTTTTTTTTACATTTAATAAATTATATTTTTATTTATTAATTTAATTAATAAACATTCAACTACTTTTTAAAATCAAACTGATCCTAAGTTAAATACACAAATTTTAAAAATATTTTTTTTATTCAAATTTTTCAAATAAATTATGAAATGAAATATCAAAATACAACCATATTATAATTTGTTTATTCCGGTTGTAAATTCACTATTTCTTGAATAAAATCAATATTAATACATATGAATTATTCTTAAAATAATTTCAAATTATATATGTATGTGTGAGTGTATTTATATATACGTATGTCTGTTCTTTTAATAAATAATAAAATGATTTATTTTCAACAACTTTGTAAAATAATAAAGGAAACCGCAAAGTATACAGGAACGATATTAAATAATAATATTAATACATTTCTCAGAATTTTTGAATAGGAAGTAAGCAATATCGTAAATCAGCCAGTTATTTATTCATTATTTCATGATTATTTAATTCGATTTCGTATTTTTTTCTTTCCATATCATTTGACTGTATTGTTAAGTCACTCTGGAATTGTTTTTAATAATTTCTGTAGAAAAATACAACACATTCAAATGATAAACGTTATAAGAATATATAAACATACATTTAATTACACTAATTTATAATTAAATGTCTTACATTTTTTATAATAAATTATTCTCATTAATTATACATATATGTAAATATTTTCAAATATGGAAAATTGTCAAATAAGTTTAATTTAATTACATTTTTCTGTTTTTAGGGATAGTATTATTTTATTTGACTTTTATTATTTTATATAAGATTTGAAGTTTTAAATCATAAAACTATAAATAGTGTTTTGACTCATCTCTTGATTGATTCTTCTAGTTCATGAACTGTCTCGTAGCAGTTTTATGAGTTTTTTTTTATTTATTATTACTGTCAATTTACATTATATGTATATATATATATATATATATATATATATATATATAACATATTTTAAAAATATTCTCTCTATATTTCTGAATTTCACATTTGAGGAAAAACATTACCAATGTATTTGAATACCATTATTTGTACTTTCAATTTTTCTTTTATTTCTTTTTTAACAGCCATTTTTCCAAGACGGTATATATGATTCTTTGTTTCTTTTACATATACTCACATATTGTATTATACAAAATGTAAGCATATGTGAGAATGTCGATTTGTAACACTAGTAAAACGATACGGTTTGTATTGCTTTAATATTGGTACAAATTGTAAGAAACATTGTTATATTATCATCTTTATATAAAATAAAAATAAATTCTTTTATGTAACATGCATTGTAAATGTTTGTTGCAAATAAATTAGATTCATTTTTTAACTTTTTTTAAAATATTATATATATATATATATATATGTGTATTTTTTAAAAAATATATTTTTTTTATTTTGTTTGAATCAATTTATATTTCTATAAATTTCAGTTTCTTCAAAAAAAAATTTTTATATTAAAGAAATGTAATTTTGTGAAAAAAAATATTATTATTAATGTAAAAATTAAAATTATGAGTTTTCATCAAATTTTTAATAAAATTTATTGAATTTTAATAATTACATTGATTAAATATCATCCTAACACTATAAGAAAGAGTGAAAGTTTTCAGTAATTATAATATTTATTATATACAATATTATATAAACTAATGAGCATTTCAGTTTATAAATGATGAAAGTGAAAAATAAATAATTATCGTGCATTTTTTCAATATCCTATAATATCTGTAGCTTTTTTGTCATTTATTAATAAAATAAAGATTATAATATAAAAAATAGTCTTACTTAAAATACAAGATTAGTTACAAAAGATTTATATTTTCATAAAGAGTTTGATTTTTGTGAATTTCAGTTTTACTCGTATATTAGAAATTACAACGTTATGTCGTAAAATATTTAAGAGCAATTTGTAAGATAATCATACATTTTCTCTAGCAAAGGTCAGCCGAAAAATTGAATCTTAAGCTCGACGTACAGTACTTCTATTAAATTATTTTTCATTTCTTTGAAAGAAGTCAGTATTCATATCACGTCTGCAAGTTTAATCTAAAGTTCTTATAATTCGAGTGCACTCTCTTGTCATTGTATATTTTTAAAGATTTCACGTATTTCTAGTATTTAACTAGTTACCATTAAGTTTGTGCCATTAAGCACGTACAAGAGACAAAAAGTAATCAAACTTAACGATTATAGTAAAAGCAAGCATTGTAATATTCAACATAGAGGGAAACAGAGAGACCCAGTCGCGTTTTAAACATGCACAATATACACATTCGAAGCTTGTAATAGAATATGCATTGAGACAAATCCCAGATATCCATTAGGAGTCGTCTGTTCCATACGTACATACATTCAATGCAAATCTGGTTTCTGTTTCGTTGTATGAGTGCCATGTATATTTGTTTGCGTTTGCTAAGGGTAATAGTAGGGTAGAAAGAAAAGAAACGTATACCTTATCATAAATGTCCAAGTTTCCTGCTTTTGTGTTCAGAGCAATATTTTATATAAAAAATCATTCCATTATAAACGAACATATTTGCAATGAAGACTTCTTTTTAGTTTTTTCGTACTATTAAAGAAAACATGTACTACTTAAAATTATATTGCGGAGAATATATTGGAATTACGTGATTCAGTTATGAATTCCAGTTTATATTAAGTTTCTCGAGAATAAAATAATTAGATTTTTCATAAAAAACTAAAAGAAGAATTAATCGTGTTATAATTAGAACCTATTCATTTATTGATATTTGAAGGCGTTTTTTTTTAAAAAAAAGCTTTTATTTATTGATAACTAATTGAGAAGATCATTTTAAATAAACCTATTCAATTTGCACTAATAGCTTTTGAGTGTGCAATAATTAGAAATCTTTTCAGATGAATATTTTTTTTATGTTCATGTTTTTTAGTAGAAGAATGAATGAGGATTTTATTAAAACACTTCATCAGACTTTCATAAATTTATTTCACTTAAAATAGTATATTGGTTTAAATTAATTCTCTACTAATTAAAAAATAAAAGAATTTTATTTAGAAAAAGTTCCTATTTCAATGTATACTTATTTTAATTTATTATTTGAATGATTGAAAACAGTTTACATTTCTATCAATTATATAGAAAAATTAGTTACAATATTCAATTCTGATTGATAAAAATATATTTCATGAATTAAGGTTCTTCAAGTTTCATTTTAATGAAATAAATATTTTTTTTACCTTTTATAGCATATTATTGATTGTATCAATGTATAAATTTATTTTAATTTGCAATTAATGAAATTTTAATTTAATACAGTTAATAATTTTTTTAATGTCAGTAATTTTGATATAAATTTTAATACAAAAATTACAAATTGTAATTAAGAATAATTTTTAACTTAAATTTATAAATAGTATTAATAACATGCAGCAGGTAAAATAATTTTCTTGTATTTATTCTTGTTAGATACAAATAATCATCAAAGAACTTATAATAGGAAAAATAAACATACTCGTATATCCACATACTTTTAAACCATTAATTTATTCTTGAATCATTTCATATTTAATGTGATAAATTTACATTTACCCGAATGATTTAATTGATACGCGCCTCGTGATTCAATTTATGCAGTGAGAGAATTAATACATATTTGCAAATATAAAAGCGTCTGTTTAACCGCACGGTTGTTTGTCGTTGCATGATGGAGGGCGCAAATGAGTACTGCAACAGCAGCAGGAGCTTAACGCTACCTCTAATTGATGAATATTTAATATTTAGTATACGGAACTAAGCGGACTTGCATAATTTATGCACTTTAATTGATCGAAATTTCGAAAGTCTTTTCATAAATGATGATTATTTTAAATTATGCTTGGGAATTATCATCTTTACGTTCAAAAATTCCAGACTCATTCGTTCTTTGTATTACTTCCTAAAAGTTATATATATATATATATATATATAGAGAGAGAGAGAGAGAGAGAGAAAGATTAAAGTATACTTATTTTACTTGTGCCCTAAATTCAGTTTAATACAATTTTGTTTTTATACAAATTAGTATGTTTTTAATCCATTTCAAATACCATTTACATACAAAAATACATATAGGTTTTCAACAAGAATTGGAATTAAAAAAGTGTTATCATAACGTTTATTTCGAAATAAATTTAGTTTGTGCTCGTTATTTATTTACGATTTAAAAATTCTATAAATCACAACGATTGTAAATCAATCCGAATTGTTTTCCGTCAGTTATCTCTTGATGTTATAAATTTGTACATTAATCGATTAATAATTCGAAAGCTGAGTAATATACGTTTGTTTTTTTCTGCTGTAAAGCTTAATATCAAAAGTCATCAAACATAATAAAAGCGGTATACAGTGACTGATCAACAATTACATTATTTTCAACATAACAACGCAGAAAACACACAACATTCATTTTTACCTCCCATTCATTTATATTCCGGTCACATATCAATGTTTACGTTTAGACTCAAATCCGCACGTATAGCGCGAAAAAAACACAGGAAAACAACATAAATTCAAATTTAGCGTTAATAAAAGTGTCATCAATGTTTCCTGAATTTCTTTTTAACTCTGTTATAACGGTACCAATTATATCGATACAATTCCATTGCTGCACGCCACTGTAGGATTCATATAGATGTGTGTGTATATACGTATGTGGACGATATGTGGAAAGGGACGTTTGAACACAACACCAAACATACAGAACTATATAATTCGTTTTTATATCCTTCGTGAAGGGCCATTTCCCTTTTTTGCGAATACAATTTATTCGTAATCTAATAACCTATAGTGTTGGAACGACACAATGACTATAACATGAAAAATATTTAGTTTGTTGAGTTGTATTGAATTTCTTGTTAAGTATTTTTGAATTTCTGTATAGATGGCAATATAATAGCTAATATAAAAAATCTGCTTCAAAATTGTGAATGCTTAATATATACATACATACATACATATATATATATATATATATATATATATATATATATATATATATATATATATATATATATATATATATATATATATATATATATTTAAAATAATTTAAATAGATATTCATATTTTGTATTTTTCTTTATGAGGAAAATTTATTAATTAATATTTAAAAAAATATTTAAATAACTGATAATGATAATATTTATAATAAATAATAATAATTGTTATATTATATATATATATATATATATATATATATATATATAATATGTGTATATGTGTTTTTGGACGTACATACATAATAACTACATAATATAAAAAAAATATTTTAAGATTTTTTTTCTTAAGGAAATGGTTTATGTTTTAATAACAAAGTATTACGTATAATAATTAGATCCAAGTTTAATATAAAATGTAAAAAAGTTTTAATATGAGATTTTATTAAAATTGTGACTTGATTTCGTCTTAAATTTTATTTTATGAAATTCACATGAAATACATAAAAAAATAATGGGTTCAATATATATGTGTACAAAAATTGAATCTATCGAAATAGAAATAATTTTCAAGACTTTTATTTATGAGAGCCTTTCATAAAGCAGACCTATAAAATATTTTTTTAATATTGTTCTTTGAATATCATGACACGATTATTTTAATATAAATTAAATAAAATAGCAGGGTTGAAGTGATTCTTTATTAAAAAAAGGTAATTGTCTATAGTGTGAAAATAATTTGTGATTAGAGCCGTACATTGTTATATTTTTGTGCATTAAATTATTATTAATATCGTTAATCCGTGTGTATATATGTACTATTATCCGCATGATATTAATTATAGTTAAGTTCCCGTGTGTCATATATGATGTATGATTATTAAACCGCACATATTGTCACATCTATAAACGTCAAACTAAACATACACTCCAGTGCATCCTTCCTGTTATTTTAATACAACATAAACGTTTTATGCAGTAATAAATAAAATAATTTTATCCAATGCACTGCACAAACATCATTTGCTCTAGTAACGAATGTAACCTCGTTTCCTAAATGTTTTCAAGTTTTTTTATATCACAAATCGAATCTAACTAAAAGCAAACCGAATTCCAAACATTGGTTAAACAAATCTCTTTTACCGATGTGGAAGTGACGATATCGAACAAATAAATATAAAGACGGGCATGTTCGCGAAGTAAATAAAATCGAACACAAATCCACATCGATAAAAATCCAATTGCTGCGCAAACAAAATATAAAAAAATCTGATTTACAATTTTGCGCGACACACACACACACACATATACATATAATCTAGAGAATATATATATATATATATATATATATATATATATATATATATATATTCCTATTAAATAAAAATATTCTCAATCAATATTTATATATATATATATATATATATATATATATAAAAACTATTCCATTTCCTAGAATATTTTTGTATAATCTATATTTTCTCTTTTTATGATTATTTTTAAACTCATTTTTGATATCAGTATCGATCATATATTTAATTTTAAATATTTCTGACTTGTCAGTATAATTAAATTTGGAAACTTTTCATTATCTTTACTATAATAGATAATTTTCGATAACTTTTCTATTTTCAATTTCTTCTAGGTGAATTTCTAGCATCACAACAAAGGCATGCAGAAGCGGCTTTACACTACGTTAGAGCTGCTGAACTCAAACCGGACGATTACGAACTTGTGGTAGCTGCTGCTACAGCGCTTCGTCAAGCTGATCGGCGTCACGACGCCGAACAATGGTATCGTCAAGCGGTGCAGCTACGTCCAACGGTCTGTTTTAATATTTAAGTGTACGGATAAGTACTAAATTAATGAATATATATCTATATTTATTAGGTGATATTTGATATAAGTGTATGTATAGGTGTTATTTTAAGCGTGATAGAACTTTAAACTGAATCCATATTGAAAGTTTTATCTAACCTAAAAAAACATCTTTATATATATATATATATATATATATATATATATATATATATATATATATATATACATATATACACAAACACACATAGATGTTTTTCAAGTTAGATAGAATTTTCGACAGGGATTCAATTTAGAATTCTACCTCGCCTAAAAACATCCTATATATAATATAATGTTTAACATTTTTGGATTTATAAAATTAGCCCATAAATAAATATATTGTTTGTAGATGATTATATAATTCTAATTTTATTACAATTTTTTATACAGCATTTTGGAAATGATTACACATTTTGGACACATAACAATTAGTCCATAAATAAATATATCGTTTGTAGATATATATATAATTCAATTATATTAGGTTACAATTTTTACACACACACACACACACACACACATATATATTTATATATACATATATGTATATATATGTATGTATCTATATTTTGAAAAAAAATATTTTTGTTATTTTGTATTTGAATTCTTACTTTTTTATAATGATTTAAATATTGTGTAATAATTCAATATCTGTTTATTAAAAACAAGATTCCACATTTTATATAGAATATATAATTGACATATGACCATTTATAATATAAATTTTGTAATATTAAAAGAATAATTGTTTAAAAAATACATTAATAACAAACAATACTGACAATAATGATTTTTACAATCAATATTATATATATATATATATATATATATATATTTTAATGTAAATATTTGAATATATGCATATATATTTATGTATAGGATATATTAATATATTCTATTCTTTGAAAGTTCTAACATGTATTGTTAAAAGAACAAATAAATATAACTAACGTATAGTATATTTTAATCAAATAAAGCGACCAATTGAGTATATATTTATATACATTAAAACATAATAAATCAATAATATCAAATACGTTTTTAATATATAAATAATATTTCAATAAGAATGCTCAAAATAAACATAATGTAAAATAATTATTATCGATCGTGTGTTCTTGAAAACGTATAATTAGAAAAATTGATAATGAATATATAATGCTCTTTTATTTCAATCATAATAATTGAACATAAATACAGAAACATACGTATGTTCGATGAATTGTTAATGGCATAATTTTAATGAAAGTATTGACATATGTGTATATATATATATACATATATATATATATATATATATATATATATATATATATATGTATAATTATAAGCTAAATTATTTTTTATTTTTGTACCTATATATCGATCAAAATTATTAGTTATGTTTATTATTTTTAGTCTTTTTATATTTTTTTTATAAATATAAACTTTGTCCTAATATCATTTATTTCCTTACAAAATCATAAAAATTACAATTCTAAACCTACATTTTTAAGCAAAACGTACAAAACCATGTATTAACAATATATATTTAACAATTATTTGGAAAATATAAGAATATTTTTATGTAATTAAATTATTTTATATATTTTTTTTTGGGTATATAAACTTTTTCTATAAAAATCTGAATATATATATATATATGTATATATATATTTATTTATACATATACATATATATATATATATATATATATGTAATTTTTTAGAATTTTTTTTACTTATATTACGAATTGAAAGTTTTTTTTTCTAGTTATATAATAATTTGTAAAAATTACGATTCTAAAGCTACAATATATTGTTAAATAAGACGTACAAAACCATGTATTAATATATGTTTATCATTTTTTCAAAAATGTATTAAATTTTTAGAAGATAAAAATGTTCTATATTTTTTTGAAGTAAATAAAATTTATCAGTAAAAATCTCAATATATATATGTATATATATATATATATATATGTGTGTGTGTGTGTGTGTGTGTGTGTGTGTGTGTGTGTGTGTGTGTGTGTATTATTTTTACAATTTTTTCACTTATTTTACGAATGCAAACATTTTTTCTAGTTATAGAATAAAATATTCGGTATATTTAAGATTTAAAATGTATTCATCAACGACATGTCAGTTACATTCTATGACGATTTTGAACATATGTGTGTATATATATATATATATATATATATATATATATATATATATATATAACTTATGTATGCTTGTACACATATTATATGTAACAAAAGGGTATGAGAAATAAAATGTAAATTTCAATTTATTCACACTGTTCATAGTCTAACTCTAGGGACAACAATACAAATTTCATTGTACGTTCATCCCACGAGAATGCATTCATTCCACCCATTCTACACAAATTACTTGACCTTATTCGAAGTAATACTAATTGTATATATTTCTGTGTTCTTTAGGACGCACGCGGTCATACAAATCTCGGTGCCATATTGCATCTAAATGGCAAATATAGCCAGGCGGCGGCCAGTTATCGCGAAGCGTTGCGGCTTCAACCCGACGACATTACGACACTAACAAACCTGCACAAATTGTACAGTCTGATGGCGTGACATCATCGACCGTGAAGCGTACTGTGATCTGTGACTGTGACAAACCGTTTGTCTGGCAAACGTAAGTGTTGTTCGTGTCACGGTTAATTCGACTGTAACTAAAATATTTTTACCAATTTACCGTTAGGAAACTGATATTTCTATTTAATAATGTTTTTTCAGAGAAACGCTGTTTAACGTATTTCACACTCTTTATGACATGTTTGTATTCTTTTGAAATTAAAAATTAAAAAAAGTATTTCTATAAACGTTTAATTAGAAAATCATCATACGATATTTCAACTCATTCGAAAACATCTCTGAATTCACACTGAAACCAACAAAATTCCAAAACTTGTTCGTTGAATAAATTACCTTTGTAATATTTATTAACATATCTCGAATTTTGCCACATGTCTGTCATTGAAAATTGTTTTGATAGATTCGTCTGCCTCTAGAGAACCATTTGTCACTATTTAATTGGGCTGAGTTTTCTTCTTTTATAGGTGTTATTTTAGTGGATGTAACAAGACAAATGTTACGATGGGAAATCCAGGGTATTAGAAGGGTGAAAAAGTATTTCGTATCCCATATCGACCTTCTAGTTAACAATGTTGTTTTAGGTTCGTGTCAAACAATGACATCTTTAGAGATATTTTTTTAAACTTCTATCGTTCAAGTAAATTAGATGTAGAATGGTTTAGTTCATCTCTAGGATTTGTCAATTTTAGAATGATACTTAGTTTTTTTTTATGAATACTTGTAATAACAAAAATAAATGTAAAACTTTTGTTCCAAAAAAAATAAATTAATTCAATTATATAAGTAGACTTGTTTTTTAAAAATATAAATTATAAATATTAATTAGAATGAATTAATATGGAACAAAAATTATATACGTTTTTTATAGATTCAAATACTTAACTTATTCTTAATTCGAAAATAAATAATAAGAATTAGTGATGTCAGATAATTGAATATTAATGTATTTATATAATGACAGACATATAAGTATTTTTTTTTTGGTAAAATTGTTCATAAATTTAATTAAATTAAAATCAATATTAACGTTTATTTTATTTACATAAATTCAGATAAAATATTCATTTCTCTCATTGTGTATTAAAATTTTAAAAATTTCATTTTTGTCTTGTCATACTTCTAAAATTTTACCAAAATTATTTTATTCATGTTTTTATTTATATCTATTTTTTAAAAATTAAAGTAATATTTTTAGAACGATTAGTCGAATAAAATATATAAATATGATTTTATACAAAAAGTATAATTTATTTTTATTAATGAATTAATAAAATAAATTCATAATTATTTCTATTTTTCATATAATTATTTTGTATAATAAAATATTACAATGCAAAACATTGAATTATTTTTTTTAATATATTAAATTCAGATATATTTAATTTATTTTTTTTAGTAGATATATTTAATTTAAATATTATTCACTAAAAAAATATTTTAAGTTAATGTACTAAAATTAAACAATTATGAAAAAATATTTATTAAAAAAAAGGATTAATTATTTTTTAAACTAAAAATATGTGACAAACACGAAAATTTTAAATTACCTAAACAGTTTAATTTAATTAAATTTAATGTATTTATAAACAATTAAAATGTCGAATCCATGCAAGAAAATAGGTACAATTTCTTTATCTTAAAAAAGGTATTTTTTATTACACTAAAAGCATTTCTTCGGGAAGCAACACCCGGCGTCTTGGGGCTGTAACCCATTTAGTCCATATACGTAAAACATCCTTCGGGATGCATCTTATTAAATATATATAAAAAACAAGCTTGAATCAAATGATATATAAGAATAATTTATATATTATTATTTTTTTGTTGTTTTAAATCTATTGATTTATTCAAATCAAAGTTATATTAAAGCTGACAGTGTACGAGTATTTTTGTGTTTTGTTATATATTTTTTTTCGAAACGTTGTGAAATAATTATTTTAATAAACCTTGAGAATTTTTATTTATTTGAAAATTTATAATCAGTAGGATATATATTTAAATAAAAAAAATATTTTAATAGGACTAAATGTATTTAATATTTTTTTTCAGTGTGAAATGATAGAGTAAAAATCAGAAAAAAATGTATTATTCATTCAAATATATATATTTATATATAATGGAAAATTTAATTGTAATTTGAAAAAGGGTACGCACATGTTATATTAAAATGAATACGTTAAAGAGAAGATTTAAAAATTCAAAGGTTTTAATCAACGAAATGGTATTAAAGATATATCAAAACGTAAGTGTGTTGTGAATTAAAAAAAACTACATTAATAAATAAACAACTCATTTTTTATTTATCTTCATTGTGAGTTCAAATAATACTGGCATTTTGTCGCCGATATATTTTGGGACCATTGTGTAGGTGAACATATTAACAAAATAAAAATAAAAATACAAAAAATCAATAACACTGTACTGGATATCATTTCAAATATTAAAAGGACGTATATTTGCAACACGACGACTGCATACAAATAACTTTATTAAATAACGCAGTGCCCATTTTTTTAAAAAAAAAATATTGAAATGAAAATGGGACTTCTTTATGGTGATACGAGACGCCTTCAAATTATCCATTTATAATGTATTTATATACTTACCTGACTCATATGTAATAGGATCCCTTTTGACTTCCATCAAGTTTAATATAAAAATTTGCAAACAAACACATGTATTTTCCAAACAATTGTGGTAGCGATGTTTTTTGTCGACTTGTTTTTTAACTTGAAGTAATGTTAACATTGTACCAAAATGGTTTTCTACATGTTCTTTTATTGTAAATCAGGTCTGTATCTTTGATATAATATACTAGTTATACAACTGACTTTTATTAATTTACATTGGTCTAAAATGATATAAAAAAATATTATTTTAATTCGATTCCCTTATATCAAAAATTAAACTAATATAAGGCTTTAGTTTTTAATAAATATTTTTTTTAATTACAGTTCGACATTATGGTTAAATTAACATTTATCAATGAATTGATTAATTTCATTTTTTTGTAAAAAATATTAATTATTATTATATATATTTTAGTGCAACAAAAAATTCAATTTTGAAGTACATAAGTGGAATAACAAATCATTCACAAAAAATTATTAATATTGGTTTCAAACTAGATATTTTATTTCTCTGACGTAGTTAGATTTTTTTTATTATTTCTAGATGATAGTTTATTTAAAATTAGTTAGTTTCAATAAGAGAAAATAAAAAAATATGATGAATTATTTTTCTAAAATAAATTTATTTTTTTAAAAAACACATTTTCACAGGATTATCAAAGAAAAATAATAATTTTATAAAATTTTCCAAAAATATAAACGATTTGAATTTTATATATTACTAGACCATAGCTTTAGGGCATAGTTTAGTAATTTTACATTTATTATTTATTATAATTATTTTATAAAGTAAATTAGACTTTCCTTTTTAATAAAATTAGAAACTGCAGTACACCACCGCTATTTTTATGATAATTTTCATTCTTCTATACATATTTATTCCTTTATTGAGAAAGTTATTTTGTGCTCATTTTTAAAGAATAACTTAATAATTTGAATAGGTTATAACTGTTTGAAGTCAAATTGAAGATAGAGAAAATGTATGAAAATTGTTAAACTTATTTTTTGGTTAATTTTCAATATTATATTTCTTCATATTTTTTAAATTTTCTTGTATTTTTAATTTAAAGTAACAAAGAGATTTTTTGTATTGATTAAAATAAATAACACTAATTTATATCCATTTAATATTTAAAAATTAATTTCATAAATATATTAATCTTCAAGTAAAAAATATATAGCTATGTATTGATATTGAAATATATTTAATCGATGTAATTATTTAATGGCTGTTTTTAATTAATGAATTTTTTTTTATTTAATAATACATAAAAAATATTTTCAATAATTAAAAACAGCCATTAAATACTTACATCGATTAAATGTATTTGGATATCGACCGATCTGATAGGAAATGTTTAATTGATATTTAGTTACTAGTTCATTGTTTTCACAATTTACTGAACAATTATCATCATTGTAAGAACCGTACGTTTAATTTTCGACATTGTACTTAACCATTAACTGAAAAGTTTAAGTTTTGCTGAAACATTTGTCCGAATTCATTAGATTGTTGAATTTAATTTGAAATTATACAATGTCGTTTGTATCTAGCGTGTTATTTGCCGGAATCAAAGAGGAAATAGGTCAAAGATAGTTTGTTCCATTAATAGAAATATTTCAATTTGTTTAAATTAGAACTGTTATTTAACTTTTGCGATTTAATTCAAATTTTTCAACTCTTGCACGTATATGCATAAATATAATTAAAAGTTGTTAGAATTTATATTGAAGTTATTTTATCGTATAAAAGAGTTTTAATATTAATTTATAAATAACTTTGAGACGTGGAAAATGTATTTAATTCAATTAAGTAATTGAAATTTTACAATAAGTGTTAATAAAATATATAGAATGGTATTTTTTAGACATTTAATAATAGTAATTTTTAAATTTATTATTAAATTTTAACACTTTATTATTTATGACCATTAAACATATTTTTAGACTTTTAAATTAAATTATTGAAAATTTTCAAAGTAGAAAAAATATTTACAATAAAATCGAATAAAGAAAAATTATGTTTTTAAAATATATTTTATGTTATATCTAAGAATATAATTCTTTCCTATGATATTTGTATATTTTACAATACAAGTAACTATTTAATTTTTAAACTACTATCTTTGTTGTAAGTTAATTGAAATTGTTTTGCCTCTAAATTTATAAAAATATAACAAAGATACAAATAGAAAAAATATTCATACAAAGAACTCAGTTATTTTTTTCTAAAAAAAAACTCCATAGTAAAGACCAAGTAATACACAAATAATAGAAAAAGAATCAAATAACAAATGTAATTTTGTATTCTTGTATTGATTTGTTTACTTCATGAGATAAGGAGGTATTTATTTGCGACGAAAATTATGTTATTTTTAGCTGTTGTCATGTTTATAGAAAATAAATATATTGACCTAAAAAAGAAATGTAAATGTTTACTATTTTTATTTTTAAGGCAGTAAACATTCTTGATTATAATTTGAATATATTTATTTCATTGATATTTCTACCTGTTACTTACTTGACTGATTTAAATTTATATAGATTTTATTAGTATGAGTTTCATTGCTTTTGTATACACATACTATCAAGAAATAAAGTTTGATTCTTTGGAAAAATATACGAGGTACACAGATGGCTTTCGGTGTAAATTCTAAAAGTTCTCTAGCAGATTTCAAACGTTGTGTGTTCGTATAACGTTAAGCGAATATTTTTATGTCAGTGAACAAATTTAACATCACAAAAATGGAAATTGAGTGAAATTATCATTGTGACCTAATTTCGTTATAAATCAATATATTATAAATTACATTACCCTATTCTAACTGTAATCCATTTGTCGCGTTCTAAAACATATTTTTATTTGAATGTTGTAGTCGTATAAAGTTATAACAATTTTACTTATTATTAAAATATAAATTATAGTAGAAGACGTATGAAATTCGTGTAATGTTAAAATTTCATTTCGGAATAATGTTTAAATTTCAGGTTTATTTACAAATATGAATGAAATGAATTATTTATGTACTTCCTATTTTTGGATTTTTCTAAATTTGTATTCTATTATGTCGTGTTATATATAATGATGTTTGTATATTTATTCAGTTTTTACACAAATATAAATATTTGATTATTGGTTATACGACACTCTTTTACATATTAGCGTGCATAAGAAAATTATAGATAATTCGAATTAATTACTTTATTATAAATAATTGTTGTTGAATAAATTATGAAAATTACTTAAAATATTTTTTTGATTAGTATAATTTCATTTCTCGACGAATCATAAATTCAAATTGTTTTTATATAAAAAAAATTCAAAATCATATACGAAATTATTTAATTTTTTATATAATTATTATTATTTTTATTATAATAAATTAACAATTTACTTTTCTTAAAAAATACTCTATATAGAATAAATAAGAATATTTTTCAAATTCTAAGTGTCTTATATCAATAAATATTTAAATATTTTTCGTATTTACATTTTGTCTACTCCTGCGAATTGGTTATTCAAATGTATGAATTTTTTATCTGTGAGGCTGTTTTGTTACGTTTTTAGTAAATGTACCAGAAAAAAGAAAATATATCAGATCTAAATAAGGATAAAAACTATGAACATTTAAATAAATTTTTCAGAAAGGAATTTTGTATAATTTAGGAACATTTTAATAAAAATAACCATTATTTCAACAAAAATATCCAAATATTTTAATAAAAATAACTATTATATACTCGGATTGAGATCTGAGATTTTTTAATTTATACAAGGATTTTTATTACGTTATGTGAATGATATTTATTTCTCTTATTGGTTATCAGATTTGTTTTCAATTCAAGGACCATTTATTTATTTTTGTTTGTTATTTTATTGTAATAATTATGTTCAGTTTTTTTTATTATTGATTTTTTTAAGTTTCGAGATATTTCAATTGATTAATTTATTTCTCTAAATAAATTAAGAGTCTCTTAAGTTTTTTTCATAGAAAAAGCATAAGACATATTTTATTTGTGTAATGAATTTTATCAGTTTTTTTATTATTTATCGTATTATTTATATTGAAAATAATATCTTTTAATACGATTTGACTAAATTTTTCAATGATACTTCGATTTTCTTTGTATTAATTTTTTAAAATGAAATTTAACTACAATGTCGACTGTTTATATATATTGAATATTTTCATAACTAAAATTTTAAAATTAAATAGCTTAATATAAATACTGAATGATTTTTTTCATTTAAATTACATTATTATCAAAGGAAATTTATATTTTTATGCAGGTTATTTTGAATGTTTAAATAGTAAATAAATATTTGTGTAATCTAATCAGAAATGATTTTTTATCTGATAAAACTGAAAATTGATGGTAGATTTCAGAAATATTAAATAATATATATCAAAGACAGACCTTATAAGAACAGTCTTAAAAAAGTATACAACTATGTATAGGTATATGAAACATGTATAAATATGATATTAGGGATACATTTGTATTTTTTATGATATCTGAATGTGTACTTACAAAGTTAGTCGACGCATCGTTAAAACATAAGAAACGAGGTGAATCTGAAAATTTCTACAGCAAACATAATATATACAATTCCGTATGTTTTCGGAAGAGATTCAGTAAAGCTCAGGTTTGTTTGTGTGGATAATCACACGACTCTATTTATCTTTGCAATCTAGTATCCATTAAAACGAAATGAATTTCGGACTATATAATGTTTGCTAACGTTAAAAGCATTCGCTAGTGTCGGTTTTGGTTAGAAGCATTGCGACGGATTTATATACAAAATTCATGTAATTTTATCATATTGTTTGTAAAACGAGTCAATATACGTAATGATGATATTTTTAGTTACATTTATTACTTTATGAAATCTTATCTTTATTAAATTTACCTAGATTGATTATATTATAGAATGTTTTAACGATTGAGATTGAATATTCAGTGTTAATCATCATTATTATTCGTTTATTATGAAAGAGAATTTGATTTAAAGGTAAATATACATTGAGAGATTCAAACCATATTCTGTTGTTCATTAATAAAAATGAATAATAAAATATGTGATTCTGATATTTTTATATATAGATTTAATATTTACAGATTATAAGAAATCGTAGATATTTTTATTTCTTCTATAGGATTAATTTCTGGACTACTGATTTTTATTCCTTTCACGATAAGTTTTGGCTATAAATACATTTCTATATAGGAAAATATTTACTATGTTCTTTTACATAAAGACGGTTTTAAAAACATAATTGGTTATATAGAAATATGAAATTTGTTATTCAGTAATAAATAATTCAGTGAAAACATTATATAAGACGTTCTTAGAAAAAAAATAATATTCTTTTCAAAAAATAATTTTCCAATCAACTATGCCTAAATATGGATCAATTATAATTTTAAATTATCAATAAAATTTTATTTTTTTGTAAGTAGATTAAAAAAGTCATTGTTATTAATTACAACTTTATTTAACTCCTCATTGTTTATAATAAGATAATACATAATTCAGAAAATATGACTTAAATCTAATTAAAATTAAACAATTATAAAAACGTACAAAAATATATATTGTTTTACTTTATATAAAATTATTGAATAATATTTATATATTAATTTTTGCCTTGTTTGTAATTAAAAGTTTTTTAATTTTCAATTTTTTTTGTTAATATGATATTCTCTCTATAAATTTAAATAAAAATTAAATATCTTTGTGTCAATACTTTATTAAATTATTTATATTTATGGAAGTAAATGTTATTTACTTTTACAGATATTTTGATTTTTTATAACACGATTGAATGTAAATTACTAACATATGTTTGATTTTCCAATTTATTAACATTTTTGTATTTTAATATTCCTGTATGATTCTTAATTAATTAATGTGATTTACTTGGCTAGCACAATTATTGTTGATACAATATTAGTAATTAATGGTGAATGAGGAAATTGTTTTCCTATTAATTCTAATATTTTTTTGTAATTTTGACTAATTAAATATTTAGTAGAAATAATCAAAAAATGGAACTTAAACTAATATAATATTTATATCAGAATCCAATTAAAAACCAATTTATGTATTTAGAGCCATGTATAAATGAAAATCAAATTAATATTAAAATATAATTTTCTAAAACTTGTTCAAATATATTTATAGACTGAATTATGTTTCTTTTTTTAACAAAATTGATACCAAGTCAACTATGAATAGAATTATTTAAAAGCTATATTAATTGAAAAGTATGAATTATTAAATACTTAAAATGACTGATTACAAAAACGTATAGAGGAACAATACGATTAAAATTACATGATATAATTAATTGTCAATTGAAAAGTATTTTAGTATATAAAAAATGTATATTTGAGATGGTATGTTTGATAAATTTGTACGGATTAGAGTAGTTTGGTGAATCTCTTCCTTAATATTTATTTTCATATAATTAGTTTGTAAGAAAATGATTTAAAAAATGTATAATGAAATATAACATAGTTATTCACATATCATATTCAGCTCCAGAATTTGGAACATGTGAAGTGTACATCTGAAACATAAAATCCAAAAAAAAAAATATTTCACATTCATTTATAAATATATATAGATATCATTTATATAAAATTTGTTAACTAGAATTTTCATTATAATTGATACATTAACAAAATAATTCATTTTAAGAGAAACAAATTACTAAAACCATTAATTATATTTACTGAAAGCTAATATTTTTATTATATAAAAAATCTATATACAATGAAACGTGTAAATATGAATTATTTTGTACATAAATCGATTATTTTATTTAAAAATTATTTTTAAATAACTAATAAAAATTTGTTTTCTTTTGAAAATAGTTATGTAGTTGAATACTCGACATAAAATGTTTGTGTAATATTTTTATATTCCAGTTTAGATTTTTTTAGAATAAATTATATACATATATACATATATATATACATATATATATATATATATATATATATATATATATATATATATATATATATGGGACATTTTTGCAGTTGTACACTAAATAAATAAGATACATCATTACTGTAATAAACAAGTAAAATTTATATATAGAAAAAAATAAGTGCGAGATATTTGAAAAGTGAATAAGTATTCATAAAATTGGTGCAGCTGAATGTATGCCTAATTGCATTGGAAACAGATACAATAATTGAAAAATACTATATATATACATAAATATAAATATACTAATATATAAACTAATTGTAATTATAGTCAATATAATAATTTGGTTATAAAAAAAAATAATGATTACATAAGCTGAAGTATTTATCAAACAAATTGTATAAAGTAAAATAAAAAAGAAAATACTCTGTAACCATTTATCAGCTTTCTATGGTGCCCCTTGTGAATAATGTATTATATAATCTCTATCTACTACTTATCCATATTCAGTGTGGAATAAAGCTTCGATTATTTTTGTGATATCGAGTTGTTTATTGAATTTTATTTACCTTCTATGGTTTTTTATTCTGCCTGCATTTATTATATATATATATATATATATAAGAGAGACAGGGAATAAAAATAATTATTCAAAATGATTTTTCTTCAATATTAATAAATCATTTAAAATATATTATATGTACAATTAAAGGTATTATATTATTTTAAAACTTTATTTAATTTTGTTGGACTCTAAAAAATAATCTGAGATAAAATTTATTAAATATTTCATTTTTTATTTTTTTCAGAAATTTTCAGTACGTGATACAATAAACTTAAAATCTAAATCATAGAAATGTAAAAAAAGTCTTACAAGAATTCCATCTGCTTGTCGCCAAAATTTTAAGTGCTGTTTCAGATTTATTTCATGGTAAATGTACTAATTCTTAATTAATTTTCTAAATTATTTTCTTTTTAAAACTTAGCATTTATCATTAGTATTTTGTTATATTTATATCCTTTTTGAAATAATGAAAATTGAAATATGTAATAATTTTAATATATTTAAAATTTAAATTTTATAAAAAAGTACCTATGTATCAAAATTTCAATTTTCAAAACTAAAAATATTTTTTACAGTCTTACAATTGAAAAAATAATCAAGGTATTTATTGAAGATTTCTTGAACTTTTTATTTATTTTCTTGAATATTCCTGTTGCACTAGAAGTCAATTAATTAAGAAGATTTTATTCCAGAATTTTTACAGTTACTTAATTTTTCATTAAGGTAAGTCTGTATTTATTTTTAATATACTATAATTTACATGAACGAATTAAAAATACAAGTAAAAATGTAAATAATAATAAATGAACCTTTTATCTTTTTTAATTTTTTCTAGAATAAAACTATCCAAAAAAAATCATATGGGTTAAAAATCATATTTTTTATTTCTCATTGTACAGTAATATCCATATAAATAATTACATATATTCTTTATATATATAAAACAATCAACATAATCTAATTCTAAATTATCAACGTTTGATATTTTTATTTTAAAAAACTGATCTATTATATTAATAACAATGATTTTTATAAAGAAATTCACAATATTTTTTTTTAAATTCCATTTATGTTTCTATATTGTTTTTATGGAAAATCTTTGAAAATGTAACAATAATAGAATTAAATTTATTTCGTTTTGTAAAAATTGTTTTTAATATTTAAGAAATATTTTTTTTAAATCAGATTAATTACATTTTAAAATGATTTTTGTAGTTATTTAAATCATATTTTATTTTAACATAATAATTTCTAGTATGGAAATATTATTGAACATCATATATATATATATATATATATATAACATTTTTATAATCTTTTTGCTTTCATCATTATTGTATTTTTAAATTTATTATAAAGAAAATATTTTTTTCTTTTTATATTTGTAAAAATGTCAAGTAGTTTTCATTAAAGAAATCTAAAGAAAATATGTACTATATTCAAATATAATATTTCTTATTATTATTTTTTTTAAAAAAAAGAACGAATAAATCATTCGTTCGTATAAAATTTATTGGAAAATATATTTTTTATTATATATCTGTATAATACGCTGTATAGCTCTATCATTTATATTTTATAATCGAAATACTTTCTATAATTTAAAAATAAAATACATACCTATATCTATGTAGAGACATATTTCATTTAGTGACGAAGTGTTTCATTTCTACGAAACGTTGACTTTTTACGTACGATACTCGAATAATGGCTCAGTTATTTTGCATAGCGATTACCTATTCTTATCAAGTGCTCTTTACGTATATTAGTACCCTATACGTATTTAAAGCAGCGAATATATGCAAAGAGAACAAAAAGAAATACTATAGGGAAACGAAGACTTGAGCTAATGTTGAAACTACATCAGAACCTACACTGTACAACTTCTCAAATGAATACCGGTAAATAAGGCGAGGTATTGTGTGATTAAGCTTAACAACAACGCAGTCCCTGGAGAGCGTTCCGCTTGATTCCTGTAGTAGGTAAAATGCGCGAGGGGTGAACAACCGTGACAGCGTCTTATAATACTGAACGGATGCTGGCGTCACGGGATAAAACTTGTTGAATATTGATGGTTTTTGTGCGAGAATCGAAGTTGTGTTTTAAATATGAATTTATTTTTCAAAATGGAATTTCGTTTCGCTGAACTTTAACGTTCGTTCGAAATAAATGCAACAGAACAATATTTAACTTTGCTGTTCTTGAACAATGTGAGACTTAAAATGACTTTCTTTAACTTTGACGTGTAAGAAAAGAAATACCGTTTTGAATTTTATAATAATATATTTGATGTAATTTAAATATTTTAGAGGAATGTATATTATACGTCATTTATAATAAAATATCGGTAATAAGTTATTAATTAGTTTTTTTTTAAAAAAATATAAAGTAATTCATGTTTAAAGTCATAATTACTATCATTATATTAAAATAAACATAAAAACAATATTATAAAATAAAAATTGATTAAAATTTAGACTAAAATGAAAGTTATTTCACTTTAATTAATATATAATTGTAAAATAATCAGAAAGTTATTAATTTCTTTCTTAATTAACGTTATTTATGAATGAAATTTAAATTCGATTATATGTTATTTAAACATAATTAAATATTACAAATATATATATATATATATATATATATATATATATATATATAATTTTTGCATATGTAATTTGAGATGTAAAACTGAAAAAAATATTTTCAATATTTGAGATATTATAATCCAGCACCTTCACAAAAATATACTGGCCATTGAAATAGTTTCAAAGATTAAAGTGAATATTTAATAATTATTTAAAAATCACATGTTATTTGGAGAAAAGATTGATTTTCATTAATGAATATTTTTTTATACTTTGTTGAATTTTTCAAAAAATATGATAGCCAAATTTGAATACCAATTTTTAAAAATAGTTAAAAACTTCTTTATTAATTAAATGAAATGATATACATTAATTTTATAAAAAATAGACTTCATTTAATTTTTTTTAGATTGATGAACTCACAAAATTTCAACCATAATTTTCCTTCATACAATGTATATTTAACTTATATATGTATATATGTATTATATATATATAAAATATATTTAATTGCAATTAAGTCGCTTATAATATTTTATCATAATTAATAATCTAATTTGTTATTATAATACTTTTTTTTAAAAAAAATTGTTGATTGATCTAAATCTATTTTAATATTTTCTTCATTGTACTCTCTTATCACTAGTCATAGTGATGAAATGACTACAGTTACTTTTCACTCTATCTTCAAATAATAATAAAACAAGTAAAGTGTCTTTACTTGTAAATTTTCGTAAGCTTTGCTCTTTAGTGTAATGTGTAACAGCTGCATGGATGCCTTTAAGTAAATCCATACAAAGGCGATAAATGTATCCATCTAATATAAACACAAGACAACTTATCATGCAGTATCCTTGATGTAATTAAATTTAGATCGTTCTATAAAGTATTTAGTGAAAGTAGGCTAACAAGCATGCATAACACGAGACACGGCGATAAAGTTAACCGTCTGTTGTTAGGTATCTTGTAATCCTCATCATTATCGACGTGTTAAAGCTCATCCCTTGGGGTCTAATACATGTCGCTCACCCCTTCGTCACCTTTCGGAAGTCAGTCAACATTCAACGTATCCGCCGTCATATTGCTTCCATGAAAATTCAATATGTGACAAACGTTAGTAATGGAAATCTGTGACATATGTGCCTATGTGACAATTATCCAATGAACCGGTACTCGTCGTCATAGATTTATCTTTGCAATTTGTTCTCTTCTGGATATTTTATTTGTAGATGTGAAATCCATTAACTAACTTTTCTTGTTATTTATTATCCTTCTGTCTAGAACGTACTTGTTCAGTTGATTTTATTTGTCAGATAATTCAATTCGTTTTAATTTATATGATTCATTGTACGGATTTATTATCTAGAACTATCTCGTCAGTTGATTTCAAATACAATTTAATACGTATATTGATCTGTTCCGGTATATAATTGTATCAAGCTTGTATGTAATTTATTTCCATTTAATTATTTTCAGCTCGATACCCAAAGTCAGATAAAGGTTTATATCTCAGTAAATCGTTAAAAGAATAAATTAAGTATAATGTTTTGATATATATATTTCTTTATAATTTAAAGAAACAAATATTATTTAAAAAATTTAAATTATATGTACAAAAAAAATATGTCATTAACATCTTTTTGATAATAGTTTTCCTCTTTGATATTTTTCCATATCGGTGTTTTAAAAGGAATAATATCTGTATTGGAAAAAATCTGTGATTTTCGGTTGAAATAAATCGACAAAAAATGATCCAAACACATCAATTATCACGAATTTAGTTAATTCAATTACATTTGTGATAGTATATCGTTGTATTGGTGATGCAATTGTGTACACCAATGCGACGAGTACAGGTGTAATTTAGTACTAGTAGGAAAATAGGCTGTGTTGGGGAATTCAATTAAACCGACAGCTACAAAAGCTGGAAAAATATAAACAAACCAGCTTTTGTTTTGTTTTGTCACATTTACAGTGCAGCACTGAACTCATAGTAAATTTCCAATATTGGTAAAACAAATAATATATGGCACGTATTGTCACACAAGTAAATTTTATTGTTGACATGGAAATTGGTTTTGATTTTATGACAGATTCATTCTTTTATCCATGTTTTGTTGATTAAAGTTATTCGTAGAATCTATTGGTTTTGTGTTACGAAATCAATACGTGCACAGACACTCAATCACTCACTCACACTCACACACATGCATATGTATGTATAGGTGTTTTTTAAACGTGATAGAAATTTACATTGAAATCAATTTAAATTTCTAATACTCTTAAAAAAATCCTATATATATATATATATATATATATATATATATATATATATATACATACATAAGACAGATAGATAAATATAGAAATAAATAATGAGATTAGTGATTTTAAATATGATGCACTGAATTAAATGTGAAAATAAAGAAGTAATAAACCAAATTTATTTTATAAAAATATTTTAATGATAAATAATTAAAAACTCATATTAAAAAATAGAACAATCAAGTATTGTATTTAAAATATATTAGTTGAATAAATAAAAACCTCATAAACTGAAGGAAATTAAATCGTTTGTATAAGAATTCTTATAAAGACAGAATTAAATTGCACGTGTTTTTACTGAATATCATAAAAGAAAACACAATAAACGAACTTCTCAACAAGTCTAATTAACTGAAGTGTATAGATCGATCTATTTAACAATGAATTGAGAAATTGAATTCTAATTGGTTTATGATATTTTCATTAACGGTGTTATTTAATGCCTCCATATCGGTTCACAATTTTCCATATTTAAAACATTTAATGTAAGCTGTTTTACATGTTCTTGACAATCAATTTATCGAACTGATATTTATTCAAAGTCATTATTTTGATATTTATAATTAACTGTCATTCTATAAATAACAATTACTTGAACGCAAATCCAATAATAGATTCATTTGTAAAAAATGTAATTTATTTTTTGTATATTGTTTGGATATTTAAAGTTTTATATACATTGAATAAAAATGTATGAGGTGTATTCTAAAAATAAATTAAATATTACTATTTATTTTTAGTGTAAAAACTGTAAACTATTGTTTCGCATGTAGTATTCATATTTACATAAATTTGAAAATTAAAAGTATTAAAGAATTGTTGAATGAGAGTTTCGTGTTAAACTGGTATTTTTAAATAATTGTATTAAATATTATTTTATAAGGTTTTATAAATGAAAAAAATCTTAAGTAATTTACACTTTAACTAGATTCAAATTATTCTTCTGAATTATTTTATAATAATATATTTATTTTCTATATTTTTTAACTTAAAAATTATATTATTTTAAAAGTAAAATCTCCAAATTAATATTTTTTATAGCATTTTAAATAAAACTCTATCATTTTCTACAATCACCTAAAATTATTGTAAATGCAAGTAAAATATTAGTTTTATTAAAACTTTTCATTTATTTCAAACTAAATATGTATATATTTTATAATATAATGAAATAATACGTGTTTAGCTTAATTAGTCCCATGATAGAAATTACTTTCCAAACCAAACTATTATTTGTCTCCTTTTTCGCTTTCGGCTTGTACTAGTAAATAAGAGAATGGCTATAAAATATAAAATTGTAATTTATTTAAAAAAATTATGTCTTTATTGAAAATTAAATATTAATGAGGTTTTTATATATGTATATATATATATATATATAATATTAATTTACTACTTATAAAAAATTTTCTTGTAAATAATTTTTATCTATTTTTTCGTGGAATTTTTAAAAAAATTAGTTTGTATTCTTTTAATGGAACATTTTTTTATCAATTCATCATATATATATGTGTGTGAATATGTGTATGTTATGATTAAAAGAGCCTATATAAACCTTTTTCTGCGTGAAATACTAATCGAATATTAATTTCATTGTTTCCTAAAAATGGTTAATCTCATCCACGCCTCGTTTCCACAATAATTCAGAAATCATTCCTCCACATTTTATCTTGTCTTTCACTGGATATTTCTTTGTATCTTAATTTCCACTCCATAATGATTTTTGTCTATTTATTGTCTTCCCTTCTTGCTATATGACCTTCCTATTTGATCAATTTTACTTGTTCTGTTATATCAACAATCCTTATTTCTTCTTGTATTCATTTACAGATTTTCAATTGCGATTAGAAATTTCTAACATTGGCTATTCCATGCTGTGTTGAGTTATCAGAAGTTTTTATTTCGTTTTTGTATTCAGTGTACAAGTTTCTGATCCATAAGTACATACAGGTAGTATACTTTGGCTATATCCTTTCTGTTTCAGATATGTATATTATATATATATATATATATATATATATATATATATATATAAATGTACATATGTGTGTATATATTCCACTAAAACTATTGAACTAATATACCTACCTATGCAAACGAAACGAGTAGCTTTTACACCAAGTTTTACAGATACTATTTAAATCCCACAAACTACTACAATGTTCTCGTAATGGTTTCACTAGCATTAAGTACGCTCTTTCTCTTACTTTTACTACACTTAATAGTACTTATTACCATATTAAAACTATTGAGCTTCACTAACAATCTTACGAATGTGATATTTTCACAAAAGAATTGAATTTAGTGTTATGATCAGATATTTACTAAAATCAAATTATCATATATATATATATATATATATATATATATATATATATATAAATATATATATATATTGAAATAATAGAGTTATTTAAACAGCTGTTATATTTCAAACATTGTACAATATTAATATTCAATATAATTTATTATTTTAACTAACTTGAAATTTTATTAAATATTAAAATAACTTTTCTTTTTATTGAAGAAATTTTGTATAAATAATGTAGAGATATAATATAAACCTTAATTAGACTTATCAATTATACAAT
Source organism: Neoneuromus ignobilis (assembly GCA_029203775.1). NCBI lineage: Eukaryota > Metazoa > Arthropoda > Insecta > Megaloptera > Corydalidae > Neoneuromus > Neoneuromus ignobilis. Next base: position 9,062,850 of record CP092090.1, read on the forward strand.
AAAATATTTTCATTTATTATTCAAATTTAAATCAATATTGAATTGAACTAAAAACAATAAAATGAACTCAATTTTAATTAAAAGCGAATTCCGATCAAAAGTTTTAAATCGTTGTTATTAAAATAAATTTAAAAAAAATTAACGGTACTTTTTTATTTTTATAGTATACTCATAAAAAAACAACTCATAAAAAACTCAGTAAAACATTAATTATAAAACAATAATACTGTTTGATGCCGGCGTTAATTAAATTCCGACAAGAACCGATATTAATTCGAGTTGAAAACTTGCTATCTTACATGTATATATATATATATATATATATATATATATATATATATATATATATATATATATATTTATACAGAATTATTCATTACTGTAATGGCTACAACAATTACTATTTTATATTTTCGCAAAACGTTCGAATATAAACTGAGAATTTATTAAAAGCACTACGACCTCAATTTCCATCTAGTCATATACTGAGAGAGATCAAAATGTTTATTTTTATTGATAGCGCAAACAATTTGCACGGGCGCGCATAAAAAAATAATTACAGAAAAAGCAATTAACGCTGAGTTCATGAAGCGTAACGAATTTCGCGTAATGGATAATGCGTTGGCAGTAAGCGACCATTAAAGGTCTATAGATCATAAAAACCGCAAACAAAAATGCCATAGTATAAATAAACGCATGTTATGTTCGTTTTGAAACAATGTCGGATGAGGATGGGTGTTCAACTCTAGATGGTATTGCGAACACTGGATACATAGTTTTACAGTAACACAACTGAAGCTTTTAACTTATATAAAAATCGATTCGTTAGAGCTTGATAATTTTTTCATAGTAGAGTAATGGAACAAAAATTAAGTAATCTTTTAAATAATCAAATATAATTTATTTTTAAAAAATATATCAAAAATGATTAAGATTTCAATTATCAACATTGAATAATAATATATATAATAGTTTTAAAAACAAAAAAAAATGATCTTTTTATTCTACCTGTTTTTACTTATAGTAGTGAAACATGGTTATTGAATGCCAGAATAATTAAGCGACTCCAAACAACACAAAAAAAATTGGAAATATGTACGTTAGGAATAACATGTAGAGATAAAGAATCGAGTGGATCAGAAAGAAAATAAAGTTTGGATATTAGAGAAAAAATGAGAAGTTAGAAATAGAAATGGGTTGGTTATATAGCAAGAAAAAAGATCACCGATAGGAAAAATAAATTATTAAGAAAAGTTAAACAAGAGATCTATGAATAAATGTTACAGAGACAAATGAAAATTCGTAGGAAGAAAAATACATTGGATCAGTGGAAAATTTTGGGAGAGGATTTTATTTTACAATGCATAGAAAAAAATGATGATAATGATATTCTATAGAAAGGCCTAAATGAGATTGAAGGATAGTCAAGAATAGTAAATGATAGTAAGCAATTAAATATATGTCTAAACCTTTTAACCTTATTTGGACCACTCTATATTAAAAATTAATCACTATTTTTAATATCACATTTTTTATCGAAATGTTTACTTACTAATTATTATGATTCGTTTGTGATTATTTTGATGTCAATAAATTTCCATTGCTATATTTCCAATGAAATATTAATTTTATCCGAAAAGAAAATCTTTTTAGATATTTCAATTTTATATTAATGAATTTACATAAATTTTTATTTTTTTGTAGTCTATATTCTATTAGATATTCTTATACTTTGTATTAAAAATTATTTATTTATTTTTCTACAACATATTTAACTTTTTATAATCTTAAATTTATTCCCAAAAAATTAAAATTCAATAAGACACATGAAAATAAACTGGTTTGATTTATAGATATTTTTATAAATTTTATAAAATGAAAAATAAATAAAATATACATTGAGTCAAAATTAAATAAATAACATATTAAAATATAAAGGTAATATTTGAATCATTTATGATACTTTTATGAAGAAATAAAATAACATTTTATTATTTTTAATTGATTTATGAAATCTCAAAATAGAATCATTTCAAGATTGTACATTTTATACTGAATAAAAAATTAATACATCATAATTGACTAATAAAATACTAAGATAATAAAAGTAAATTGACGACGTCTAGTAGAACTTAAACAATTGTTCTTAAAAGCACACAGGTGAACTAGCTGTAAGAAAAATTAAGTTATAAAATTTATTTCAAACAAAAAAAGTACTAAATAGTGATAAATGAATTGAATGTTAACATTGTTACTTGATGATTTTTCCTAAACGTGAAAATAAAACAGAAAAAGTATACAAACACTCGAGTTCACATACTGACCTCAATATGTATAATTGTAATGCCACTGTATTAGCTGTTCTATGTAGCTGGTCAAAGGCAGCTGCAACATCAAAATTTTATCGCTCATAAAGTATATGCTTTTCGCTACAACAAAACGTTTATCACAAATTACACATACACCCCCTTCTACCCCCCGGTGACCCACCGCCCCGTTCCGCATTTGAGTCGTAGCCGTCGAGAGATAAACTGAAAACAATACATTTCCGAATGGAGTTAATAACAGCCCCGGCAATCGATTGTAACTGTTCAGACGGAATAAAATTTTATTGGCCTCGTGTAATAAACTTTCTAACTTTTTATCAATCGAGGTATGTTTCATCAGTAATATTGGCTTCTCGAGTTCATGTCTATATCCATCTCTTTTCGGCTTGGTTCTATACTTGTAATGATTTATTTTTATCTGGCATATTTCTTATAATTATCTTACATTTATATATATATATATATATATATATATATATATATATTTATATATATAACATACAAATAAAATCTTAGATTTATAATATTACTGTTTCTATAATCTGACTGTAATATTATATGAAATTCTTGTTACTTGGATAAAAAACCTTAATTCCGTTGTTTAATTTAGTGAAATACATTGAGAAGAAGTTAAAAATTTATGATGTAATATTTTTACTTTTTAATGAATATTAAAGTGGAAAAAATGAGTAATGTTTTGTTAATTACGAAAATTATCATTTTTAAAAATTGAGAGTGTCTTGAGAATCGCAATTTTTTCTACAATTCTATAATTTATCTTATTTTATTGTACATTTGTATAATTTACAGTTAGTAAAAATGTAAATTAAATTATCATAATTGAAATTATTTAGAATGTTTCGTTCATATCATCTTAATATTTATTTTTCAAGTTAGTTAAATTTTAAAATTTATTTATATTTCTCGGAATTTCTTAAGAGTACATATCTTTTTTAATTATTATAATTATTCAAAAAATATTATATAATTAATAAAATTAACATGTAATAAATATATCAAGTATAATTTTATTAAATTATTAAACATATGTAATGTAAATATTTATAAAACTGTATTTTTTTAATTTAAACATATATATTTTTTAATTTGAACAAAAACATACAATACTTATCTAATTGATGTATTTAATAAAAAAATTACTAATATTGATATTAAACGATTATTTTTTACAGAAAAATATCCTTTTAAATGAAGTTTAAAGAATGTATAATATTTTGAAATATTTTATTTAACTAATACATTTACTTAATTTTCATTTCAAAATTGTTTTTAATTAATTTTATTATACAAATAGAACTATTTAAATTTTATAGGTGCTTGTAGACTTTTGACGGAAAGAACCACTGCTGTACTCATAGTGGTTTTAGATGATCAGTTTTAGTAATAACATTTTATAAAATATTTTTGTAATTCTATTTCTTATCGAACTTTTTGAATCATTTTTTCGATTTTTTTCTATTTATCGAATGTAATGACATATTTTTTCCATTTTCCATTTTGATCAAATTTTATCAAATATTTTATTTGGATTTATATTTTTATTGATAGCATTCAATTTTTTTGGTTTTATATTTTATCAATATTATGACAATTATTATCAGCTTCATATTCTTAAAAATTATATATCAATTCGTTACATACCTATTTTTTATTTAAATTTTTTGAAACTGTATTGCTATTTTCTTTATTTCTATATAAAATAATTTACAACGAATTATTATCATTATTATTAATATTATTGTATTATTATCATGTTCTATTATACGTACTATTAACAACAAAATGTTTATTAATTTCAACATTGGATAAATATCATCATTTTTTTATTGATTATTATGATTTAAAATCTGATAATAATGAATGTTTAGGTACACAAATGTAATATGTAACATAAATATTTTATTCTGAAATGAAATAAAAAATATTTATGTTTTTAAAAATATATATCTGGATTTAAATGGGGAGTATTGCGTTGAATGAATTTAATTAATGCTAACTACCGATCCACTGGTTGGATATATATATATATATATATATATATATATATATATATATATATTTATATAAATCCGACCAATGATGTAGTAAACCGGGTAGATAGTATCACCACCTATCATATGATAGAAGTGCGTTCGATGCTCGATCAGTTATATAAGGCAGGTAGGGATTTTAGCGAAAGTAACCTGCCTAAGGGGGTAAACACTGAATAAAAAATTCTCATTAACTCGTCTGGTCAGTGTGGTTTGACTAAATATTACCAGTAAAAGGTAACATTCAATGAGGCTTTCAGCCAGCATTTGATAAAATGAAATTGATATAAGCTGATATGATGATATATAAATCTTTTAATGGTATCCATATATTAAATTTAGATATCAGTTTTGGCTTCACACTAGTAACTTAAATATAATCTCAGTATTTTGCATTAGTGGAATTGTTTATTTTTTAATTTTTTTAAACATCATACTTTTCATTTATAATAGATATGTTTTTAATAATTAGTTAATGTCATTAAAAAAATTATAATACAGAAACGATATGAATAAATGTTCATTTATTTTGATAAGTACTGTTAGAGACACATTGTACACTTCGTGTTTTTTGTTCTAGAGAATTTCGGAGTAAAATGTTTAATAGAAATCAATATTTTTCAAATTCGTAATTTTTTTTAATATAAATTAATGCTGAAAATGTTATCACTATTTTCTGTCAATTAGACTATCCTTTTTAGAAATTTTTCAATGGTAAAATATTTTAATAGTTTTAAAAAATATATTTTCGTAGTATTTAGAGACAACTATGATAAATATTTAATATGTACAATAGAATAATTTTCTATAATAATTCAAAAGTGACACTTCAATGTAAAAATATTGATAAATAGATGATTTTTTCAATGCAATTAATTTTTTTTTATTTTCTTAATATAATATATATAAATATATATTAAAGTAGAAAAAATATTTTTTTATAAAAATGATTTTTAAAAAATGAATGTTAAGCTTACTAATGACAGTTTTTGATACGTTTGTAAATAAATTGTTCTGAAAAAAAATATCCTGCGAACGAGCAATTTAACAACATATTTGGTATCACATAAATCAATAATTTAAACTGAGTTGTTTTATCAGAAACGAGTATATTAGCTTTAAAACAAACTTAATGAAACTACGTAAATGAAATATAATTCGTTACGGAATCGATTTCAATAATTAAAATTTTAATAATAGTTTATGCACAGATTATCATTTATATATACACACTTTATGAAAGACTAAAGTAAAGCAGTGCGCGAAACTGCGAGAACGCTGGAAATATGTAGTGAAATCGGGCGAAAAGCAGTCTGGACGGCAGAGAGAAGAGGATATTAATGTGTTCTTGCCACACTACATTTCACCGGAGTCGTAAATTTCGCGTGCGTCAACTTTAATATAGTGAAATACGTGATGTTGACGAAATCCTAGAATTCCGTTGAAGCAAACATCAATAAAATCATGATTTATCGTCGCTCGCGATACTGTCTCGATGGATATTAAATGTTACCGATAAGTCACATGCATTCGTTCTACCGTGAAATTACAATTTTCGATAGATTGTGTGTTCGAATCGAGACGAAGGTAGTTCTTATATACAATTTAATTATAAATCGTATTTTAATGGCGTTTAAATGGACTTTTAATGAAAGTTTTTCAATTTTATCGGAAGGGGAAAACGTTTGTTTTATGGATTATGCAGTGAGGTGGAATGAAAAAATACGCATTGCAAATATGTAGTCGTAGGTACAACATTTGGGCGCGTGTCAAACGCCAGTTTTTTTTCATAACCTGGATAGAAAATACTAATGAAATAGTTTCCTGAACTAAATTGAAAACTGTCGAAATAGTTTTAACTGTAATGTAAATTTTCGAGTGACATAAACGCTCGTGTTTCCTTTAGAGAATGTAGAACAAACGGTGAAAAAGCAACGTTAAATTTACGATTTTTCGTACTTGGTTCGTTTTTTTTTTGTTACCTAACTAGGTAAAATTCCATTTAACAAACACATGAATATAAAAATACTTTTAAAATATTTCAATAAATTGAAATGTACAAAACGTTTGTTTGATTTATTGAAATTCGTAGTTTTTTAAATAAACAAATTTTAATATTTCTTTTTTATACAGTAAATTTTTAATGGAATGATTAAAAATCAGATTGAAAAATAAATCAAAAATATTTCAAACAATATTTTTTTATCAGTCATATCACCATTATAGGATTTAAACCAGTAATAACATGTTTTTATCAAATTTGTAAAAAAGATTTATTAAAATTAAAATTAAAGAAGTTTTTAAAAATTTAGAATGTATATACTTAAATATTTTTTAATTATAGATATTTTTAGAAATGCTAGTTCAAAATTTAAGAATAATACATAATGTATGTGTTGTGTTTAGTTTCATAAATTATATAAAAAATATATATAATAAATGTTATGGTTAATAAAAAAATATTTTTATAATAAAGATTAATTTTTTTATTCTTTTTTCTTATATAAATTTGTTTGAATATTTTGGTTACTTTTTAAATAATATATGTTTTTTTTTAAAAAAATATAGGCTATAGAATATATTTTCTATGAAGACAGATTTTTGATTTTAGTTTATTCTGTACTTAAAAAGATGGAATTATTATTTATTTTATTATGAGTATTTTAAATTAAATCAAGATAAAATTTTAAATAACTTTATTAAAAAAAATGTAGTATTAATGAAAGTGATTTCTTTGTAAAAATGAATATAAAAAGAATTAATATACAATTGATATGATTTATAAAATATTCAGATTGAAAATTATATTATTTTAGTATTAAAAAAATAATATTTTTATAAACTAATGCATTTATTTCAGGTTTTATAAAATAGGTAATTCTATGAAATATTTGTTCAATGAAAATATTTACATATTTTATATATCAAACTATTTATCATTATATTTTATTCATTAGCTTTTTCATATATACAAAAAAAATATGATATTAAATGTAGATATATAAAAATTTCAATTTCAGTAAAAAAGAAATAATTTTCATATTCATTTATATTTGATATTTCCATATACATACTATAAATAAAATTTCTAAACCGAATATGAGTTTCAGTAAATTCAAAACTTTTCTAAATAATTGAATACCATTTCAATATAATTTGTATTTTCAATATTATATATATATATATATATATTATTTTTAAATAAATGATCTATTTTTATCCAACATACAAAAATATTTAAAATTAACGTACGAATGGTAAAGTGATTGGTTTATAGCGTGAAAAAAATTTATTAGTATATACCATGCAAAGGGATGGATATTGGTTTATGTCATACAAAGAAAATTTTTGGTAACTAGAAATTATATTGTTATATTTAAAAATAAGGCCATAATTTAGAATAATGTGAAGTTTTTTTTATATTTATTTTTTATTAATTTTATTTTTATTTGAAACGTATGGTCATTTGTTCAAATTACTTATTTTATTTCTAAAGAATATTTTCCACGATTATTAGCATGTGTAATCAATACACTAGATATTTAAATATATAGAAATATATCTGTATATTAAGTAATCTATTTATCTGTATCCATATCTATCTGTGTGTATATATATATATATATATATAAATGAATGGATAAATTGAACAAAAGCAAAATAATCTGCAGTATAATCTGACCCGTTTCAATAGAAAGCGAAGAAGTAGTATTTGTCGGAGGAAATGTCACGAACATGAAGGCTCTATTTTCTCGTTCGCAATTGTTTCGAGCACACTCCAACGACACACATGTCACTGGCAAGCAACAAGAGACTCAAATGTATAAACAAAGAAAGTACTATTTGACATTTTCACGAAGGTTTCTGGTTAGGTTGCACATACATAACGGTGTTCATGTAAAATGAGCTCTATGAAAATTCACTAGATGTAAAGTAATAGGACAATCATAAATTGTTGTAAATATCAACGTTTCCAGAACCGACGACGAAGAATAGTACTTCGAATGAATAAAATTAACCTATGTAGAGGCCATTCGTACAATGTAAATGTTAATTTGTAAATTCAGTTCAAGTACAATAGTTTTATAATTGTTTCTTTATAAATTGATAATTTCTTTCAAGAATAATTGATTTTTAAAAGTTCAAATTACTAAATTACATACTTACATACACACATACACATACATATATACACATATATATATATATATATATATATGGATAAGGTATGATTTTTTAGTAATCAATAAAGTTACATTTATTAAACTATAAATATATTTTTACACGACGTAAATCTGATAAATGATTGCTAATTATCTTTTAAATATATATAGGGTCATCTAAATGTTGTGTTATCCAAATTGTGTTTTATTGAAAAGAAACTATACACATGTTTTTCTACACACCACCCTATACACATATTTCATACAAATAATAGGTGATACATTTGGATGACTTTATATTACAAATTCGATAGACCTAGATACACTAATTAAAATGGATAGTTTAAAAAACTGAAAACTGATTATATCTTAATTTACCTTTTAACAAATCATTTAATAATTACACAGTATAAAAGATATTTCACTTAATTTTGATTACTATATTATTCATGAATAATAAAGATGGAATTTATAATAGAAAACAATAATTAAATATTTTATTTTCAATAAAGGAATGAAAGTTTGGATTAAATTGAAAATTTGTATATATCTTATTACTATATTCTTATCCTACGTTGAGTTTAACAAATGATTTAAATGAGGATTATTAACCTCTCAACGTTGGAATAACGTTTTCAGTACGTCGTATTTTTCACGAGTCAAAAACGTCAAGAACGTCTTGCAGACATTATGTTTTTGTAAGCCAAGAAAACCATTGAAATATTATATTTTATTTAAATATTATTATTAAGTATTTTTCACTATTATATAATAAAATATAACATTTAAACAATCTAGAGCAAAATTTTGATTGCAAGCAAAATATATCTCACCCATCGTCAATTAATTAAACTGATATATCTCATGTAGATGTCGATTGAACGACCACTTAATTAATATTGTTTATTTACTTAAATAATCATAAAATAATGCCCCGAGTGAGGATCGAACTCACGACCTTAAGATTATGAGACTTATGCGCTACCTACTGCGCTATCGAGGCGATGGTTTTTATATATGTGACAAATATTTCATGTTTGAATATATATATATATATATATATGAGGCTCGTTTGATAAGTATGGTAAAAAAGTAAGAAAAGCTAAATTGGAAAATTTAATTAAATTAAACAATAAAGTAATTAACCATACTTATCAAACGACCCTCGTATATTGTGTATAAATATATTTTAATTCATTTGAAAGTGTATTTATAAAATATAAAAAGAATATGTTCCATATTTTCTATTAAATATTCCTATTTTCTTTTTTAACAAAATCAAATTAATGCCCCAGGTGAGGATCGAACTCACGACCTTAAGATTATGAGACTTACGAGCTGCCTACTGCGCTACTGAGGCGATGGTTTTAATATATGCAAAAAAAATTCTCTTAGAATATATAAATTTATATTTATATATACAATATATATATATATATATATATATATAAATATATATATAGTATATATTTTTACTAAATTTAGTTTAATTCATTCGAAAGTGTAATTTCAAAATATAAAAAAAGGAATCATTCATATTTTCTCTCAAATGTCTCTATATTTTTATTTAAAATATTTTCCCATTATTCAGAATCATAAAATAATGCCTCGGGTGAGGATCGAACTCACGACCTTAAGATTATGAGACTTACGCGCTGCCTACTGCGCTACCGAGGCGTTCCTGTTTTAATTTTATTGTCTATGAACATAAAATAAAATATGTTATTTTTCTTTTCTTATACAATTTTCAAATATTGATCACTATTTTCTCGAATAACTATCATAAAAGAACAGTATAATAATACCGTTATATATTTTCTATTTGTTACGTAATTCAATAATTTATTCCGTTGTACAGATTACAGTAGAAATAGTTACATAAAAGTTTGTATAATATTAAATAGAATATACAGCCAGTTTGTTCTTGAACTCTAATATAAACGGTCGGTTGGTTGAAAATTTCGGATTTATCCTATAGTGTCGTGTTTTATTTAATTTATTAATTTATAATATCAATAAATACATGAAATATAGTTAATATTAATTCATGATATGTTTCAAAATTGTTTTAAAATAGATAATTTTCAATTATAAACTACTGCAATGTGTTTTATTATAACAAAATAAAATTTTAAAACTAATATTCAATGGTTATAATATAAGCATTTATTTAAAAATTATATTATTTTAATATTTATTTTGTATAATTGGAATTATGATTTTGTTTAATATTCCTTCTTTTACTAATAATTACATTTAAACAATTAGGTTTCTTTAAATTTGTATAATTGTTAGATTATTTTATTAAAGTTCAATATTTTCATAACTTTTTATTTTTCATGTTTTATTGAAATTTGTAACGATTTAAAAATTGAATTTCAATTGTGTGTGCTATGTGTGTGTTTGAAGACTTATATTGAAGTTCTCGAGGAGTTTGATGTAAGTATATAATACATATTATTGTTTTTTTAATTGGAAAGAGGGGAGAATTAAAAAATAAAATAATGCATTACGTATGGCTAATCAATAATTGCAAAAATTCTAACTTTTTTAAATTCTGAAAAATGTAATTTTATTAAGAAATACTAAGCAATTCTGAATGTATGAATATATATATATATATATATATATATATATATATATATATATATATATATATAATTCATGAAATTATAATACTGTATGCAATATAAATCAAATCAATAAATATTACTTTTAAAGAAATTTTAAAATAGTCACATACAAAAATGTAGATTTGTTCAACGCTATAACCTATTACATAATTGTACGTTTTATTACCTAGTATGATTAAATGACCATATAAATAATAATCTGTTCATAAACAATCTTTTATAGTACATAACATCATTACAGAATAAAATCAAATTGTGTATAAATATGTAAATGAATTTTCGAGTATACTGTTTCGTTTACGAAAGTTCAGTAAACCGTTATTATTTGAAATACCCATTTGTGTATTACAAGAACTCGTCGTAAAAACGAAATAACATTATGCACTTTATAGTTAAGAAGCAACGCAATCAAAAAGCACATGTTATTCATATAAAAGTAGATAACTGAACAATAAACAACGATAAGATCGGACGTGGTGCAAAATTAAATAACCGCCCGAGCGTTTAAATTTCTCAAGGTAAAACTTCATAATGAGAGTTTACTGCGTATGCAAAGTACAAGATACACAAAGTGAGAGAGGAGCAAATGTTCGTGTTACCGCCCCTCGTTCTAATTAACGTTGACTTGGTGCCGTCTCTAAGCTACTATCATTATCAAATATGCTCTTTTCTTATAATACAAAGCAAACTCATCAATGTGTGTACAGTGTTTCCTCGCATATAAAATAAAACCGCGAGAGAGGCTCGTGCAAACCGTGTCGTTATATCATCGTGATACACAGAAGTCTGTTCTCATCTTGTGTTGTAGTAGACAACTGGTGTGCGACAGTACTACATGAAAATATCATTTTTATCTACATACTTACGATTATTAATATTAGTGTTTAATTTCACGTTCCTTTATTAAAGCCAAATAATTTAAGTCTTTATTACACTACGTTACCAATTACTTCCACCATAAGCAAACGCTTTATATAGCAAATTTGTATTTTACATATATATATATATATATATATATATATATATATATATATATATATATATATATATATATAATCAGTGAAAAACGAAAATAACATTTTTTTTATATTTATATTTTAATAATGACTATACTTTTGTATATTTGACGATTTTATTTTCATTTTTCATTTTATTACAAAATTAGAATATATTTTTTAATGTTTTAAATGAATATTTTTGATAAATTTTTCAAATAATATAAAATAAATAACCATTTACTTTTAATGACATTAGAAATTGTACATATTTATATGTATAGCATCACATAAACTAGATTGAAGTGTTTAGACATATATTTACTTTCTTATTATCCTTCAATCTCATTTGAAGCATCCTATATTATAAATAGTAATGATTTTCGTAAAAAAATATGTTTAGAAGAATTTTCAAAATTCCATTCAAAAGAAATAGAAATTTGGTAGAATTGTTAAATTATAAGAAAATTTTTTAAACAACTTAAAGATATCAATGATTTGGCTATTATAATTATATTATATAGATAGTCCAAATGAGACTGAAGGATAGTAAAGAATAGTAAATGATAGTAAGCAAGTAAATGTATATCTGAACCTTTCAGTTTCATTTGGGTTACTTTTATAAAATATAAAACTATTATTTTAAAGTAGTTAGTATACAATAAAATAATTTCTTCTCGTAAGGATATGTAATTTTAAACCTTTTATTTTGTAAAATGTTTCATAAACTAATATTAGAATTTTAATGAAAATGTTAATTTAGATTATAATTAAATTATTACAATATAAATAATATCAGTAAATAAATGTAATAAAAAATATAAATTTCATATCACATAGTGTATTACACAGTTTAAATATATAGTACAATTTTTTTATTATACAACATTATAAAATAAATATATTTAATTTTAAATAATATCATACTTGAATTTAATAAATTTAAAAGGATTTTTTCATAATTTGGTATTAAATTAATTATAATATAATTTAATTAAAAACTACATATATATATATATATATATATATATATATATATATATATATACATACACACACACAAATATGTTTATATTTATATATCTTTAGTTACGTATATATAGAATAATAAAATTGTAAAAATTAATATAAAAATATTTTTAATCATTTTGTTTTAAACATATTTAACAAAAGGATCAGAGTATTATAATTTAAAAATATTTTCATTGAAATAAATATAATATGAAATCTTAATACTTTTTAATATTTTTTATATTATTTTTTTAATTTCTAAAAATATGTTCTAAATACTAAAATGTAATAAATAATGAAATTATATAATTTTTCTGCAATATATTTATTATATTGTTATATAATTATGTAAATTTATTAAAAAACTTCATATTATTAATATTATTTGCAGTTCATTCTGTGTTAACATCTGTATATTAATTGATTATTAATGGAAATAATATTATTTGTAAAAATATAAAAAAACGAATTGAAAATTATTTTTATATTCAAATAATGAACAGTTATTTGAAAAATTCATAGTTATTTTTATTGAAATTGAATTATTTTCTGAATAATAACATTTTAATAAAAATTGATATGCTAATGATTGTAAAAAAATTAGAAAAAATACAAATCATTGAAATCTATCCACTTTTATATTTTACAATCTGAATCTAGATTTCTACAAATATGACTTCTAAATTGCCACACGAAGCACGATGTGCTCTCTGACACACCTGCTGTGACCGTTGTCTGATCTCTAGATGTTTTTTCGTACCTCCCTACCCCACATGTATACTTTTACTGCGCCATCTGATTGTATACGTTCTGATATTTTATCGTTGTACGAGATACGATGAAAAAATAAAGAAAAAATGTATATATATATATATATATATATATATAAATTTAGTACATATTTTTTTAATAGAACCGAAACTATTATATAAACTGTATTTCTGCTCGCTTTGTTCAAGTTGAATTTTAAATTAGAAATTATTTACAAAAAAATAATACTCTTAAAACGTTCAATCATTTAAAATTATCATCATTTATAGTGATATGAATTATTTATTGGAAGCGTTTCTACGAAAAGTATATTGTAGTAAGCTATATCTAAACTGTTATTTTTTATTAGTCATCGTGTAATTGTAACGTAATAAAATTTTATAAGTAAAATGTGTCATTGTGTATCTATGAAATTTTATTTCATAAATTTCCAATTGGAACAAATTTACATAAAATGTTATTTAATGTATAAAAATAAATTTCAAAAATTCAATAAAATATAAAAAAAAACTACAAATTATAAATACAAAATGAACAAAAAGTTTCATTCTAACTTGGCTAATAGAATACAATAAAAGAATACAAGTACAAATGGTATACCTTCACATAAAAATATAAATATAAACATAACCGATATTCAATATATACAGTTTTTATACGAAATTTTCCTATATTCATATTTTGCAAACGTAGTCGTATAAAAATGTGTGCATATATATATATATATATATATATATATATATATATATATATATATATATATATATATATATATATTTGTAGTAAAAGACAGAAATGTCAGCAAACAATATCAAATTTCAAATAAAAATGATTTTGCTGAATTTGTTTCACGCTGGTGTTGTTCCGGGTGTATTTCGCAACACGAGCGTCGTGTACCAAAGTAATAAGTACCGGAAAAAACACCGGGTGGTGGGAAATTGAGTCGCGAGATGATACAAACTTATATATTTGATCAATTTTTCTCTTATATATACTTGATATTTCTTTATTACATGCGTGGTTTTCAAAATAAATTGGTCTAAATTAAATGCTCAAGTGTGCTTTATTGAAACCTTTACTGCTTATACATAAAAGAATAATTTGAGTACGCTTATATATATAGTACATATTTTTTTAAAAAAATATTTTTAGAAATAATTCATTTTATTAAAAAATAAAATTAAAAATATTTTAAATTCCTTTGATATAAATAATTGTAATTATTGTAACTTAATTATAAATAAAGTTTAACAATAGGTATTACAATAAGTTTTACTTTCATTTAATATATTTTTTAACCTAATTTCGTTTTGAAAAATTTAGAAATATTTACAACAAATAATGTTTTAAATGTTTCATAGCAAGTTAAATATTTGTCAATTTTACTGAAGTTACATAGTATCCACATTTTGTTGTTTGTGTAGATTTCATGAGATTTTGAGCTATTTGGTATATTTTTTTTAGCTCAATATGATTTTACATAGAAGAGAATTTCTTTTTTTACATTAAATACTAAGAAATTGATCATAGGTTTGAATTTATTCTAATTCTTATTTTAATTTTATTTACTATATATATTAATTATTTTAAGAGTTTTATATATGAAAAGTTAAATAGAATTTTTTTTCATAAAAAAGTGATTATTTTTTTATTTTGACCGAGAATGTTTTCTTAATTCTTTCTGCTCGATTGGATCTGCTAAAAGTCAAATAATATGAAAAATACATCATTTCACAATTCTGTTTTTATCTTTTTGCTATTTATAGGCAGTGAAGTAGGAATTTAGAGACTGATTTATATATATTACAATACAATATATATATATATATATAGATCTATATATATATATATATATATATATATGTTCATAATTTTTACTATAAAAGCCTATATTAGCTACTGTTGGGAGAAAGTCTCATCTAATGTTATTATATCTTCTTCCATGTTTTATTAAAATTTTTCCATTGCTTTCTGTCTGCAGCTAATTTGATGAAATCTTCACTTTCATTATATTTCACAAATTTTATTTTTCCATATTTGGAATATACATACATATGTATATGTTAATTAAATAAAAACAGCTTATGATAAATAACTATAATTTGTAATATTATGATATAATTTCATAAAATGTATATTAACAATTGAACTTTTTTATGTTCGTGCTATTTTATCTGTTTTACATAATAATATTATGTTAATCTTTAAATGGTATCTCTTTTTATTCTCTCTCTCTCTTAATATATATATATATATATATATATATATATATATATATATATATATATATTCATGTGTGTGTATATATTACGTATAATGAAATTGTCATGGAAATGCCAATCTAGTAATAACAGTGGAACTATGCTCTTTGTTTATAAATATGAACGAGTGAATGCCTAACGATGAATCTACTTTAATTATGTGTATAATCTGCTTTTATCTTTATATTCGTGCGTCGTGCGTGTATGTATGTATTGTGTTCGAATGTATTTTGTATGTATCGCGATCGATAAGAACTCTGTGTGAATTTGCAATAAACCGGAACGATACTGCGCCAAACCGGATTGTATGCCGTTTCCGATTAATAATTCCAACACTTGACGCAGAGATGGCGAAGGTGAGAGACTGTTCGGTTTTAGATACACGTTGCACGTCCAAGTCGTCGTGGCGTTTGTGGTTGACGTGTGCGACGCTACTCGATGATACAAAAATACAATTATTTTTATTGTAAATACGTAGTTTGACATATTGAAAATGTTTATTTCTAAGTTGCGAAAATTTCAACGGCGAAAATCTAAAAATATAACAAATTTAGTTATTTTTTATTTGTGAATAATTAAATTTAATAGACACGAGTCGTAATAGTTGAAAAAATATTTTTTCTTTAATATACATTTTCCTTAATATAGGATCATCCAAATGTGATGTCTAGATTTGTGTTTTTTTTATAAAGAAATATGTGTATAGGGTGGTGTGTAAGGAAAAATGTGTATAGTTTCTTTTTAATGAAACACATATCTAGGCGTCACATTTGGATAACCTTATATAAACAAAGTTATTTTACTAAGATTTAATTACTAACAGAATAAGAGTAATTTACTAAAGAAATAATCTGTTTTACAACTATTTTCGTTTTTGAAATTTGTTTAATTTCTGACTGTTCGTATGCATTTCAATTGTCATTCTGTACTTTCAAGTAATTCAAGTTTGTTTTACTTTGATAAAAATATATTTTGATAACTTTTGATAATTGAGTACTACAAAAGTGTATAATAATGGATTATTTAACATTTATAAAGACACGTTTTTAGTAAATATTATAGAAAAAGAAATAATTATATTTGTAAAATTTAGAAAAGTAATTTATATTTGTTACACATTTTTATTTTTAAAAAAATGTTTTTTCAGTAACAAATAATAATTATTATCGAGAAATATTTGTTTTTAAATTATAATTATACATTTTGTAATATTATTGTGATTTTAGTCTCAGATAAATAATTATTGGCGTTACTTTTTAGTTCAACAATTAATATATTATTCATAAAAAAATTCATTTTAGTTTATATATTTATCATCATTTAACTAGCAATATTTATTACAGATTTTAAAGTGAAAAATCAACTATTATTTCTTGTAAAAATTACTAAAAATATATATTTTTATAACAAAACTGAAAATATTTTTTTAATGATTGTATAAATAACCTAAAAGATTTAAACTGGTTATATTAAAAAGAAATGTTTATAACTATTTCAGTATAATACTTTATTAAAGCCATAATTGAATTTTTATTAAATATTTTCTCATATTTCGATTCAATATATGAGGTATATATTTATTAATTGCAGTTTTAAATAAATACATCAATTTTATTAAAAATATAGGAATTTAAGTATAAAATATAAAAATTGTTGTTTGAAAAAATATTGTTTTATATATATATATATATATATATATATATATATATATATATATATATATATATATATATGTATGTATGTGTGTGTGTATATGTGTGTGTAGAAAGAAACAATAAACCAATAAAAAAGATAGAGAAACTTGAAAACGCTATAAGAAATAATGTTTTTTATTATGTATTTGTTTCTTTCAAGTATTTTCCAAGCCATTTATATTTTTATTTGTTTATTATCTACAAAATACTTGTGTATATATATATATATATATATATATATATATATATATATATATATATATATATGTGTGTGTGTGTGTGTATGTGTATGTGTGTTTGCATGTATTTGAAATTTTATAATGTACTTTATTGTTTATTGATTTCCCAGAAATTCGTACTTTTTTATTAAATAAAGTTTGTTCGTTACAATATATTTTGGATTGTTATGGATATTTTAACATGATTTTTCGAATCATCTTCATTCTCATGTCTACATTTGAATTCTTACGCTATTCTCCTCTAAAGCACATACAGCATACACACGTCCTAACTGTCTGAATATAATAGCACCCAAGGGCATAAAGCCGCATCTGTTCCGTGGAATAGAACGCGCATTATTATCGTCTATATAATATATATATATATATATATATATATATATAGTGTGAAACAAAATAACCCTACAATTCTCTTTCTAAAAGTCAACACGCACTATGCGAAAAGAAAAAACCAAAAAGTCCATCAAAAGATAATCAAAACCATATCTTTGTGAACGTGTACAACAAACCATGTAGAGTGTGTATTCTTCAAGTCGTTAGAAACAAATTATCTTTATCGGAAGCGAAACATCCCTCTCCATGCGCATCCTCACCCTCTTTGTATATAGACTGTCTCGACTTGTATTAGAGACGACAGAAAAAAGGGCAGGAGCGATGACTGCTTTGATAGTGATGTACAAATAAGATGTTTTATAGTGTTTATCAACGAAAAGTTAAATGTTTTGGTAAAGTTTGACTGAGGACGATAAATTATTTAGTGTAAATGTACTGTACTGGATTGTGGAGTGGAATAATATAATGAATACGATATACTAAATGAAATTCATCCTGTTTTTACATGGAGTTCTTATAAATTGTAAATAATTTATTTACGACCGGTTAAATAGTTCGTCTCTTTATGTTTTGATATATAAATCGTTGATGTTTATACATATATACCTATGTAATGAGTATAAATATTTTTTTTAACATTACTAAAATGTTTTTTATTTAAAATTAATGTGTAATTATATAGTAAATATTTAAATTATATATTTTCTAATTTTTTAAACAAATTTATATTCATTTAGATTATTTATTTTTAAATCTTCATTGTACACACACACTCACACATACTTATATATATATATATATATATATATATATATATATATATATATATATATGTATATATATAATATGAGAGAATAAAATAATTATTAATTTTTTAGTTTTTCCAAACTAACCACATTTAATAATTTATAGCATATTAAAATTTTATGACAAATTTCATAATTAAAATACTAATTTATTATATAATATTTTATAAATATTTGTTTGTATTAAAATAAATAATATTATTTAATTAAATATAATATAAATGGTTGGAAAAATTATAGAATATTTTTTTAAGTTTAATTCTAATATTTTAAAATAGTATATATAAATAATATTTCATATTTATTTGTATATTTTAAATTTACAAAATAATTGTAGAATTTGTTAAATAAAATAATGTTTATGGTTGAAATTTTTATATTTTTACTTTCCTATCAAAAATATAAATGTTGTTATATAAAATGTTAGTGGATTTTAATACACAAATATATTTTTATAATAAATTTTGTAAAAACTAAAAAATTTCGTGTATACTTTTCTACAATATATTTTATATTTATAAATATAATTTTGTATTAAAAAAATATATTATATTAATTTGTTTTTTTTTTAAAAAAAACATATTTCCATAGCATTAGTATATAAAGTATAAATATATTATATTTTGATTAAAAATCTTGTCGAAATTCTAATACGTTGATTTTATTTGAAATATAAAATATTTTTGTTCCACTCATTAATAAAACAAACAATGCTTTTTTTATAATACTGATTATTGATGTAATATATTATTATTATACACGGTAATACATAAAAAGTTATCGGTTGTAACGTAAAGTAAAACTTTACTGCATTTCAGAACTTAAAACTTTTTGAAATTAATATAACGAAAAAAGTTGGTAGCTCACTTGTGAAACAATATAATAAAACTATACAAGCGTCATTTTAAGTTGAAAAACACACGCGTACGTACGCACATACACGCTCTCATATATACCCACACATTCACATATACTTGAAGTTTACAACTTCTATCAATAATAAGTTATAAAATTGGAACGAGCAGTTTTATCACAAGTGAGTTGACTCTACGTTGGATCCTATACAGAGATTCTTAGTACGGGAGTACTCCACCTATACCACACGCGTGCATGTCGCCAGTGTCGCGGCAAAAGGTCAGCCAAGATTGCTTCTTATACCTAACAACTTTCATTCCTCTCGTTCCTTTTTACCACTACGAATGCTTGTATGTGCTACAGCATCTGTAGCAACCAATCTCATCCGACGACCGCATGGGAATTTTGTTGTCTTCTACTACATAAGAAAACGACACCTGATTCAAACCTTTGGACAATATTTTCTTACTAATATAGAATTGTATGTTGTATATTTTGTGTACGTGATTGTTTTTCAGTTAACGTATATTGTATTATTGGAGATTTATTGTACGTTTATATAGGAAAAATTACGCAGTTTTGTCAATTTATTTCATTGGAATACCATTTTTCTTGGTTCTGTTCCGATAGAAACTTATTAAGAAATAAATAATTTACAAAAACGATTCTGTACATATTACACTCTAACTTTTATAGGTTAATAGTTTTAATATTTTTGTATTACAAGATAATATTGAAATACATTTTATGTAGACTAATATTGTTTCTTAAGAAAAAAATATTTAAACAATTAAAATAATTCCACATTTAAATGCAAAAGTGTTTAATATTTCTTATATCTTTTATATAGAAGATATTTTTCTTTTTTAGTAACTACATTTTTTGAAAAAAATATTCATTTTCTTGCAAACATAACTACAGATTTTACTTAAAATTCTCATTTATATACCAACTCAAATAGGAAATTTATATTGTGTAAAACTTTTTTCCTAATTTGTAAATAATTTTTATATGTAGTTTTAAAAATGACCTTAAAATTCTTGTAAAAATGATACAAATATAAATGAGAAGTAAAAATATTAATTTCATATAAATTGTTTTCCTCAACTTATCACTGATTAGTTTATGAATATTTTTTTTAAAATTAATGTGCAAATAAATTATAATGTAATCTGGTAAATATGAAAAAGTTAATAGTAAATAAAATATCAATAAAACATTTTTACTGAGTTGCTTGAAATATTTCAATATTAATATTTTAAAAATAAAATTTTCTTTGATAATTATTAACGCTAATTTTATATAACCCAATGATGATTGATAATAAATTCGATTGTATGTAAAAATAAATGAGAAATTATCAATACTTTTCTATTTATATTTGTTGAAAAACTATTTTTTAAAAAAAATCATTTTGTATACTTTCTTAATTGTCAAATAATCATTTTTAATATAATTTCATTTTTTACCCTAATCAGAATTTTTAAAAATAATCTTATATAATAATAAAGAGAATTTAAATTAAATTTAACATTTATTTTATCAAATTCACAATCTGTTTTATAATTAAAACTTTTTTGTCATATCCTTCAGTTATTCGTTAATTAAAACTGTCAACATTTATTAGCTTGAATTTGAAATTATACGACATTAGTCATTATCTCGTCTTGACAATTATCTCATTTTTTATTTTTTTTATCTTAATTTATAATACAAAGAAACGATTTTCAACATTGGTATACTGTTTTATATTTTTCTATATCTCGAAAAATTGAAAATATATATTCTATGTTATTTTTCCTTTAAACCAATTTTTCATAAGAATAAATATCTATTTCTGTTCTTAGAATTGATATTTCAACCAATCTATTCAATTTTAAAGAAGACTCAATAAGATATTTCTATCTGAATTTCTCTAAATCGATTTCGTATTATAATAAATTTCTCAACAATATATTTCATATACTTTATACTATTATTGTTTAAAGTATTATTAGTATATAATATTTTAAAATAAAAAACTATTAAGAAAGAATAATTTCATTTTGTCAAGTCAAATTTTTGATAGGTATGTACATATAATATAATAATGGTTTTAAACAATTCTCGAAAATACATTTTATGTTTTCGGTTCGGTACCTTTTAAGGGCTTCGTACACGTTTCCATTCTCAATCACGTTTGTCTTGAGGAGGAACACGACCTTTGCGGTCGCCACTGTTTCTGTCTGTCCCAAATCACTTGATTTGTAGTAGCTGAGTGTGTAGGTGTGGTGTGTGTTCTCAATCTCGCCACACGACAGACACTTAAATTCAATTATACTTCTGTTTGATCCAATTCTCTGTCACACAACACGCTTGTTCATTATATTGTGATAGATTTGTGAATGCGTGCGCTTTTTTCTATTAGAATTGTGTATTTATATATATATATATATATATATATATATATATATATATATATATATATATATTTATTTATTTATTTGTGTATTAGTACATATGCATACATACATATATACTTACCTACATAAATTTTATATGTGATTGCTTTATTTTATGTATAAATGACAAAACAATTAACCAAACTTGAGCAATAATTTAAATTATTTAATTCATAAAAATATTTTTTTAATTTATGTTAGATTTTCTTAAATATAAATATATAACATTGTTATTATTTTTAAAAAAATATATTAAAATTGACTCGTTTTATATTCATTTAAGCTATTCTCTTATTATAAATAAATTATACAACGTATTAACACAATATAATAAAATAATTCATTCATCTAATAAAATAAATCTCTAAATCTATTTAATTATATTTTTAATCTGAATTTCATATCTACAACAAATGTAAATCTATTTAATGAAAAATTAGTATATATTTTAAAAAATATATATCTTTAAAAATTTTCTTCAATTGTGCAATAAAAACTTTTTAATTTTTTTACGATTTTCAGAATCTGATAAACTTTTATAATATATTTTAACATGAATTTTTATAACAAAATATACTAACTTTAACTTAATTGAGAACTCAAGAAGTGATGATAGTATTATTATTTTGTTTAAAAAATATCAAATATTATTTGATGTTAATTTTTTTATTAAATAATATTAATTTTATAAATTTTAGATTTTTTCTTAGAACTGAAAATAAATTAAAAAAATTATTATCATTCTAATTTTTGTTAAGAAAATAAAGTGAAATAATATTTTAATATACTGTAGATAGTTTATATAGATAAAGATCCGTAATTTCCTGTTTTAATCTTTAGTGATATTTATTTTAAATATTATATATATATATATATATATATATATATATATATATATGTGTGTGTGTGTGTGTGTGTGTGTGTGTGTGTGTGTGTGTATAATATAATATAAAATGTTACACGCACGTTGTTATAAATAGTAATAGAGAGTTAATTCAATAACATCGTTAGTAGAATGAAATCAATTTTCTATTTTCTCTCGTACAGTTCATTAGCTAAATTAACAGATAATGAATTAATGATAATAATGTAAGAAAACCAAATATCTAAAGCTATTAACAAAATTAATAATTTATTAAACTGATAAAACATATTCAATGTACTTATGGAAAATAACTAAAAAAATGATATAAAAAAACTTCAAAGTATGACTTGAAATTGTTAGATAATTAAGTTGTTTAATTAGAAATAATGTTGAGTAATGGTCTATTATACAAATTTGTTTAAAATAATGCCGTATAAATGTCTCGACAGAAAGTAACAAGGGAACATTCTAATTAAAAGAAAGTATTACAGCAATTATGCAGATGTTATCGAGATCGTAAATTAAAGTCTTCGTCATTTACACAACAATATTATTTCTTATTGTATATCAGTAATTAATCTGTGCGTTACTTTTTATAGTTATATATATATATATATATATATATATATATATATATATATATATAAACACCCATACATATGTATTTATATATGTATGTGTGTACGTGTGGTTATTAATCTCTATATTAACTGACATTTTCAGTTAAAATGAATAAAACTTAAATGATAATAGCGTACGAGGCTTACTAAAACACTAGTATAGTATTATTCTGGTGACAGAATTTGATATTCTGATTTGGGATTTTGCATAATTATTTTGATGAAGGTCAACTTAATACCTAAGATTAAGGTTGGTGTATATTATAACACGTTGATATAGGATAATGATTAAATTATTAGATGTGACATTTAGTGAAGATGTATTCGGTCTCTGGGCATTTTCTAATTTAATTATTTTAATTATAAGTAATAATTCATTATATATATATATATATATATATATATATATATGTGTGTGTGTGTGTGTGTGTATGTGTGTGAGAGAGAAAGTGAAAATTAAATTTTCGTCTTATTATTTTACCATACATTAATAATTGATTTCATTACATAGCATTTATAGACTAATAATAAATACCAATTTCTAAATGAACTAAATTTGTTTAACATCTTTAACAGCTAGAAAGTGATAAAATATATGTAGTAATGTATATGTACATATAAAACAAATGTAATATTTGAAAATGATATTAATTTTGTGATATAATAATTTAAATAAATATTTCGTATAAACTCACTTTATCTAAACAATGTGTTCCTATTTTTTTTAGTAGAAAATTTTTATTACGCGTTAAAAGATAGCTTACAAATATTTTTAGCCGGAGTATTAAATGAAATGTCTTAGTTCAGCATCATCTTTTGTTGTTAAATTATATCACAGAACATATTCTAAGAAAAGAAAAGAAAAATTCAAGTTCAGTCAACTGTAACCTCGATGCTATAAACACCTTACAAATACAGCGAAGAAAAACGTCACATCGAGACCTTTATTTGACTTGATAGTCACTCATATATCATAGTGTTTCTAAAAAGAATTTCATTTTATCGCACGTGACAAAACAATTTATACATAAAACAGTTTTGGATGACAATAGTGCCGTCGTTCGTGTGAAAATTGACTAAAGAATATTTTCTTCGATTTAATTCGGTGCAAAAATTGCTGTCATTTTTATTGTATGTCCTATATTATAAGATAGTTTCTGTGCGAATTGAAGTAATGTTCAGTGTAAGAGAAAAATTGTTCTTTTTGTTTCGCTTCTAGGCATAGATTTATTGCGAAAAATTTGTTTTGTTCTCAGACGTGGTCATAAAATAACACGTCATTGATAGAAGATAGAGTTGTTATTGTTTATTTTTTATACAAAACCTTATATAAACACAGTTATATAATTAATCATTTAAATATGTCACTTATTTTCAATAATAATTAATAAATATAAAGGTAAAGTGGTAATTAATTAATATAAAGTAGTTTATTAAAAATTGTAATTATTTAATAAATATTTAATTACGAAAAAGATTATGGTAATTGTTTATTCACAGAAAAGTTGGTGAAAATTCTTCATTTAGGATTTACTCTTTTCCTCCATCTTGACTTAAATTCTTTTCTGTCTTATTTGGAGCATTTCTTAGACTGATCTCTACCCTTCGATCTTCCAATCTTGAAAAACTGTATTAGTAAGTAGGCTAATATTGATATAGTTTTTAGGATCTTGAAAATATGCAAGTTTATCCATCAATGACAGGGTTTTATACTTCTGAGGTCAATAAATAAATAAATATTATATAATCAATAACCTTTTTCCAAATTTTTCACTTGGAACAAACAAACATTTTTCTCTTTTACAATATTTCGAATTTTCTTATATCTCTATTCCATCTATCTATTGGTCTTTTTACTTTTTTTATACGTTTGAGTTTTCAAGCAATAATTTCTTTTTTCTATCAGTTTTTCCCTTTTTGATATTTGATTGATTTATTCCTATTTTAAATTTCTCATTTTTGCTATAAAGTTTTTAACTGTGATTTTCTTTTACCTGTTTTTCTTTCTGCCTATCTGGTATTTTTAACATTTTTCCATACTTTTATGCGTTTCCTGGCGTCACTATGGAATTTAAACTGAGAGTAGGTATATATATATATATATATATATATATATATATATATATATAATAGCCAGTGCAATAATAAAATAAAACATTTTTTATAATTTGAATAACTAATGGTAGTTTGAAAAATAAAATTATTAAAATATCTTAATCTAGAAATATTGCACGACGCCAATGAAGAAATGAAAGCTGTGATAAATCATGTGCACAATACGTATAAGTTTAGTATTATAAAGATGCCTCTATCGTATAATAATAATGTCGAAAAAAGTACACGCAATGTATATGATATTTTATAAAATAGAAATGTGGGTGAACAGGTGGGCATGTAACGTGATGTTATAACCGTAATTTCTCGTTGTATAACGACATTAACAAAGTTGTTCGTAGAGCGCACGCGGCCCATCTGCTTCCAAAAGTAAGTTTCTAAAGTATGCTTTGGTTAATGTAGAGCGCAATATAATGGCAGAACACAATAAATCATATGGCTTGCTGCTGGTGCCTTTTAAGTTAGAATTCATGAGCGGCAAAAGCAATAGTAGCATACGGACGAGTATCTAACCCCTCACTGAATATAGTCATACCAATACCACTATTCCAGGTCCGTTAAGATTACTGAATTGACTAGATGGATTTTCTATATGTAGTACGGTATGGGTTTTATGTGCCTGTGAATAAAGTCGACCTATTTTTTTAATTAAACGTTCAACCTTCTTTAATTATTGTTTAATGTATTTTTATATATTATTAAGATCATAATAAAATTTATAATATTTTATAAAACAAATTGATTTATCTGAATATTTGTCTTATCTGTTAAAAAACTTTTTTGTCGTAAATTTAAATTTATAAAAAATATGGCAATTTTCACTTAATTTTATACATAAAATATGTCTAGAAGAGATAAAAATTACTACTTACTTGAAAAACATTCCTATAGAGACTAAAAATAAACAGGTAGAGTTTTTTTATTGTAGAAATTATATGCGATTTATAAAAGGTACAACAGTTTTCGAGACTTTTAATTATCTTAAAAGTTTAAACGCAAAAGAAAAGTTTACTGTCTGAAAAAGTTTTTTTTTCTATAATACACTTTTTGTTTTAAAATATTATTGTTGAAATTCTTTCTCTCTTAAATGTTTTTTGAGATTGAGAAATGGAAATTTGTACTTGGAAACAGATGAAAATATTTTTTTATATAAATTATATTATATATTTTTTTCTTTTCATACACTTATGTATATATAGGATGAAGAAAATTGTTTTTATTAAAATATTTATAAAGTTTTTAATAGATTAGATGTTTCAAATATTAATAATTAGTTTTTGTTATATTTTTATTAATATATTCCATTGACTATTTTTATATCTGACAAAAAATAGTGAATTATAATTATAACGCTTTTTTAAACAAGGAATTTTTTCATTGCGTATTATACATAATTACTAACTAAAATAATAGACTTAATTGATGATTACTAATGAATATAAATAGACATATTAATTTTTTTTAATATTTTCTTCTAAAATTATTAAAAGTTTTTATTAAATTGTTTATTATGAAAAAAATATTTATAACTATAATATGACATTTTACTTGCTTATATTAATAATATGATTATCAAATTGTACATTTGTAAAAAAATAAATAATAAATTATTACTGAAAACTTTTATAAAAATTTCTAGTGTAAATAATTTTTTGTAGCATTTATCAGCATTCACGTGATTAATAATAGGAATTTTTATTTTTTCATTTGAGTTAAAGATTATAAACTATACGTTTAATATCAACGTTTTTATCATTTTTCTTGCAATTCTCGGTTGTTTATAATAATTATAAAAATATTAATAATAAAAATTAATTATAAAATAATTTATTGAAATTTCATGTCTGTCAAATTTTAAATAATGTAAAACGTATTATGTCTATTTTCAATATTAACATTTTTTGAGGTTATAATTGGCATATAAAATTAACCCATTCTGATATTTTGAATGTATATAAATATTTCAATTTTTAAAATACATTTTACAAATCATTTATTTAAATATCGTTCCAATGTATTAAATACGAACGAAATTAACTTTGTCATAAAGTCAATAAGTCGTTTAAATTATAATTAGTGATTATAATTGGTTTGTTATGGAGAAGGTTTAAGTATTCATAGTTAAATTAACCAATTACCACTCTAGTTTCGTATCTAATATAAAATGTGCCGGGTCTGTTGAAGGTACGTAGTGTGTGGTATAACCAGAGGTCGCCACTCGGTTACACTAAGCTAAGATTAAAGGAGAATGCGGTTAATTTTACTCGAAGATTGGTTTTCTCATACTACATTCTAGCACCAGGGATGCATATCAGTTGCAAATTTAATGAAAATGTGAAATAATTAGAAAATTTACGATTATGTGTGCGTGCGAAACGCTACGCTAAACACATTGTCTCTATGTCGTTGAACGCTACAAGTTTCTTTTTCATTAAATCAGATTCGTTTAACATATATGAATATATATTAATGTATTATCAATTTATATGTGTGTTTATATTCAAATTATTTTCACCAATATTAAATGTTCCATCGTTAATCGAACATGATTTATTGCTTTTAGATAAAATTATAATTTAATTCAATTTCAAATTTATATTCAGACTAGTCGAAAAAGTCAATAACCTGAACAATAAATCACGTGTTCTATTAAATAAATGTATAAAAAAAATTTAAAATATTACTTTACTTTGATCATCTTAATTTTCTTGTGGATAATTTTCTGATACACATCTTAATATAGATCTTTTAATAAAATGATTTTAATATTCCAGGTACGTTGTATATATTGTGTGTATAATAATACATTTTGTCATTTTGAAATGACATTAATTTATTAGGTCGATTTTTTGGACGCTGTGCCTACGCCGTAGTCATATTTGTTCATGAAGGCGAGAATTATTTCTGGTGACATATATATGACTCGTATGAGACTCGATGTCGTCTGTGAGTCATAATTCAAAACCTGCGAAGACGAGAAATTATTCACGTCTAATTTGAATTTCTAACAATCTTTGAACTTTGCGACAGACAAGTTATTGCGTGCACTTAATATCTAGTTTACGGCTTATAAAGTCGTCGTTTGTCGTTTTATATATGATGTAGTTGAGAGTTAATTTTTAATGCATATACATTTGTTATAAACAAATATAAGTGTTGAAAATAAAATAAAATATTTAAATTTCTGAAACTTTTTAATAAATATTTAATCATAAGTTGAATGTAAATTTATTTTAATCGGAAAATATTTATTATTCTAGCGTTTTATAATTTTATTAGAGTTGTATATACTTTTGTTACATTTAAAACATGTTTTTTATAGATTTTTATTTTCATAAAAAAATTTTCATTATTTTTAAGAACTTTAGTGATTATTAAAATGAATAATAATTAATTATTGAACATTTTTATAAATAGCTGTGGTGTTAGAGTAGAGTGATTTATTATTATTAAAAAAAAATAATTTGTATTAATAATTAATTTAGAATTTATATTAATATTTATATAATTTTTAACAATTCAATGTATTAATTATTATCGAATATGTCAAATGTTAAAAAGATGATTTTATTGGACTTTTCAAACGTTTTTTTAATTAAATATTTTTTGAATGTAAATATTATAACTATTTTAATGGAGTTTTGATGTTTTAAATTATTTTATTATTAATCTGAAGGCAAAATCAGTTATATATTAAAACATTTTATATATATATTTAAATATTCAATATTTTAATATTTTCAAAAATATTTTTAATATCCCAGTATAGTAATGTTTGCATATATAAAAACATTCTAAACTGAAATATTATATTACCTAGGGTCTTTGTGCCCATGCATTCCAACGTACTGTAGGCGGATCAACTCCGGTGAAAATTTGACACATGATAAATGATGCCGACGTGAAAATAAATAGTTTTCGTGGTCACCAATTCGTCAGACCGGTATCAATCACCATACAAGAGGTAGCGTGGAGCATGTTATTCAACGTATTATTTGTCTATCGATAATAATATAAATGAATTTACAAATTTTATATTTACGCATAGCATTGTTATGGAAAAGTCTGATTTTAATGGATTTTCTCGATCTAAATTTCTAAACATTTTTACAATACCTGAATTTGTTGTCACTATCGAAAGAAAAAAATTCAATAGAAATAAAAATAGTAATATTGGCTTAAAGTTCATATTAAAAAGTATGAAGAATTTGAATTCATTCTAAATTCATTCCTTTAATAAAATAATTTCTTCTATTCTAAAATATATATTCGTTATTTGCTATAAATAGAATTTTTATAATATTTCATCTTTCATAAAAATTATAAAATTTATCATTCAAAAAATAAGATATAATTAAAAAGTAAAATTTTTATATTAAATAAAAAATATCTCTTAATTAAAATTTTATAACTCCACTAATATTTTCTTCGTGAAAACTTCGAATTTTATATAATATTTTCTGATTTATTATGTTTTATATAGATATGTATACACACATTTACATATAAATATTATATATATATATATATATGTATATTTATTTATTTGTGTACGTGAATGTTTCTTCGTCTAAGGAATAAATGCTAACAAAATCTTTCCTAAAACCTCAACAAAATAATACATAAATAAATTTAATAAAATAAGCTTAGAAGCGAAAGTGAATGTGGTGAACAAACTTCTCAAGTTTCAGTGAAGAAACGAAAGTGTATTACCATTATTTGAAAGTTTTTTTTTAGAGAATTCTGTGACACGACGAGACTTGTGAATTTTTACCTAAGAGATCAGAAGTTACACAACGACATACATATTGTACAAGCGCGTTAAAATAAAACATGTCTGTTTATATCATGAATAAAACATAAATTGTAATCTGTAATGAATAATAATTAAAATATATTTCAGCTTTATTTACATTTATTCGCAAACCAACTTAATATAAAAAAACTGATATATCGTAATGTACAATAATTGTAAAAATTAAATTTGATATATTAATAACTTTATTATAATGTACATATAAAGGAGATAAAAATTAATTTATTTTAAAATCATTGCCTAAAAAAGTAAACTGTATTATCTTGAGTATAAATATAAATTAAATGAAAATCTATATATAGATATTCATTATATTTTAAGACTTTCTCATGTTTTCTACCAAATTTAATAAGCTTCACTCATAAATTTCATAAAATAATTAACTTAACAGACATTTAAATTTAATTTTGATTCGAAAAAAATTTTTATGACAATTTTTATATATAAAACTACATTTTTATGTTTTTTCGTGAGATTAATTCGTGTCATTAGAAGATAATACTAACGTAACCACAATAAAAATTTATTAAAAGATATCTGCTTCTATGCATTTAAATAATCTCATTATAAGAAATCTAGGACAACCAAAACGTGAAGAACTATCTAAAAATAATCTTCAATTCATTTATAAAAAAATGCTTGTTTTTAGTTATATACTTTGCAGAAAATAACGATCTTTTTGCTGTTAAACTTTATTGCCTTTTCATCTATTTACTATTTTATTGCAGAGAATTCTCGTTTCAATTAAAATAGTCTGTTGTTCTTATCATTTTTTTTTATTGTATTTTTGATAGATAGTTTAATTTTTTGTAAGTTTTATTATATATATATATATATATGTGTGTGTGTGTGTGTGTGTGTGAATTCAATAATAATATGATATAATGTCATTTTTAAATTGAAAATCTATTTTAATTAAAAATATAATTTGATAACATTTTCGTCATTTTATTTACGAATAATTTGAAAAATATAACATGGAAATTTATTTTAGGTAAAATCTAATTTCCTAACAAATAAAGAAAAAAATCTATATATAAAATATAAACTGAAATGTTTGTGACATGAGAGTTTCCTTGGAATAATATTAAGAGAAATCTACAAAACCTAATCCAAGTGCTGACAAAATGTTATAAAAATAGATACTGATTTTTTCTTAGAAATATATATGTTCTAATCACATTAAATATATATAATTCAATTTTTATACAAATACCAATCGTGTCGTAAACATTGTCAATAATAATTTTTTTAAAAAAAGAAATTACTTTTATTTTACAATAGATCTTTTTATATTTACTATGAAAAGAAATAAAAATGAATAGGATATTACATTATAAATTAGAAGTAATTTAATTGTCAACTAAACATAACCTAATTTCACAATTAAGATTTAATAATTAATTATAAATATATAATAAAAAATTAATTTTCTTTTATATTAATAATTTTACACATGTATAAATGAATCTTTTTCTTTCGTTCCTTCTCTCTCTCTCTCTCTCTCTCTCTATATATATATATATATATATATATATATACATATATATTATATAAGTACAAATTATATTTCATAATTAAATTTGGCTGTGAAGACCTCAATATGTTTATAGTAATTGTTACTAATTGAAAAGCAACATAACTAAAATGAAAATGGAACTTGTGTAGTTCGACGAATTGGCATTTTCATAATTATTAAACAATTGTTGTATTTGTGTTATTATAAAATTCATTCGAAACTGTCTGATTAATTAATAATATTACCTTAACAGGTAATATTTTGTAGGAATATTTGTTACAAGGTAACATAATTTATTTGTTGTGTTTATTTAGATTTGTTTACATTTTTATATATATTATTTTAATTTTTTGAATTATTAAAAATATTTATATTCGCTGAACGAAATGTATATAAAGATATAAAAATGATATTAGGATGATCTTTATATAAAGATATTCGAATTGTACCGTTTGAAACAAGTATTCTGATTTTCATCGTAGTCATTTGAAGAATAAAATATATTTCTCAATTCATATTATATCATTTGTAATAAAACACCATTTACCCTCTCAATTACGTCCAACTTTACAAAAGCACAATCCTAAACTTTACAATAATCATCTCAAAACTTTCCAATTATAAACCACACGTTCCGGTGTAACACAGTTTAGGCGACTAGTATGAGGTAGGTACATTGCTAATAAGGAGTAGTCAACCTGGTTTTGTATTATGTGTATGTATATGTGTGAGATTGTTAGAAAACAACGCTGTACAATTCAAACTATCACACACCACAACCTGTACAATGATCACATTTTGGGTACAAGACCGTAGCTTAATACTTTGAAGAGGAGTGAGATCTACACACATTTATCCGGGTATTAAAATTATTGTACTTGTGTAACATACTTGAATTCTTTTTATTCGAATGATGTTTGAAAATTGTTTCTAGAGTTTTATAAGAACAATTTTATACATTATCTAGAATATAATACTCTGACAATGTTGGCATGGATATTGAAATACACATATCTCATACATACAAACGTATATATCGCATCAGCGAATAAAACGAACAATAAATGGTCATTGAACACGTATATAGAATTTTGAGGTATTGAAGTGAATGATGTATTTCTGTTAAATAAAATTATATTTGAAACTTAGTCCAAAAATTCAATTTATATATTATTTATTTTGGACTGATGACATTCTTAAAACTACAAATTAAAAACATTTTCTTTGTGAAATCTATGATTTATTCTAAATTTTTTTAAACATATAATATAATTTTCTCTTATAAATTAATAATTTTTCATAAAGTAATAATTACTCTAACACTAAATTTCATAGTATGTAAAAAATTAAAATGTAAATAAAATATTTATTTGGTTAGTCATTCATGTATTAATATAACAAATTTTACTAAAAAAATTAAAAAAAAATAAAATAGACGAAAAATAAAAAAATAAATAAAAAGATTTAATAAATTTTCAAACTCATTGTGAATTTTCTTATTACTTGATATAAAGACATTTAGTTTTATTAAATAATTCATTAAAATCCATGTAGATTTATTATTATTTTAAAATAGAAAAATTTTTGAAGTAATACTACATTCGATTAATTTTTTAAAAATTAAATGATCTTCAATGTTTATTAATAATGTTTTTAATTTTTCAGATAATGAAAGGTATATTGATTATATAGGGTGATAAATGTAGCTATTGAAAAGATATATAAATCTTAATTATAAATGTTATTACATAAATATATATATATATATATATTTATATATATATTATATATATATATTTATGTATGTATATATATTATTATTACTTTCTAATCAGAAATATGAGAATTATAAAAGTTAACAATTTAATGAACTGTTTATTTGGAATAAAAACTGCTAAAAATATAAACACTCACGTTATTATTAACTGTTATAAAATATGAGAAATTATTATTATTTAGTTACTAAAAAACTATACAGATTTTAATTTTAAATAATAATATAAGTAATTTTTATTTTTAAACTTTTTTATAAAGATTTTAAATTATTTCAAATTATTACTATAATTTTATTAAATGATTAAATATGTTCAAGAAATGTAAATGAATAAAGTAATTGAGAATTATTGAAAAATATTTTCTAATTCTAGATCGAAATAAAAGAAAATTACATCTGTTCTTATACATATAAAAAAAGCATGAAGTGTTATAAGAAAACATTGTTATGTGTGTTATATTTTTTTATAACAGGAATTGTACTACTTAAGTAAATACACAATTGAAGTTGATATTTGTAAGGCAAACTTTTGTAACGGAGGGGATTTGAACCCTCATAAGTGTACGGCTTTGTCGGGTACAGGAAACTGTGCAGTTAGCTGAATCGCGATTTTCGGTTTCTGAACAAAACGTGCGAGACGCGTGACATTTGTGGAAATTTGTGCCAACGTCGGGTCTCAAACCGCAACTATACACACACAGACCGCACTCACACATATGATACTACTGTTTCTACTTCTACTTAATACTGTCACTTGGTCGTACACTACGCATAGTGTTACCACAACTAATGCTATTTTGTTGTTACAATAAAGGTGTCTAGTGTTTTCAAATGTGTTTATAGTGTAGGGTAGACCGGTACTGACTACGAAATATACTAGCAATTTCTATTTGGGATCTAAACAAATCAACTTTCGAAACCAATAAAATCTGGGTTTATTCTTAAAAACAACAACACCATATGTTTCCTTTTTATTATATTTCTAATCTTGAAATTTGATTAAAAATATCAAAAATCGTTTTCTAATATTCACAAATGTTTTTAATTTCATTTCATAGAATAATAATTCTGATGTTACTATTGAAATATTTTCATTTTACTGTATTATAAAAAAATATTTCCTGTTTCAGATATCCAGTGCCCGTCATCATTTTTACTATCAAAATGTAAGTGATATTTTTTAATTTTTATCTTAAGTATATTGACACTTTATTGTATATAACAATAATTCTCTTAACATGATATTAATTCAGTATTTTTTTAAATTTGAACTTGTTATTCTTTTTCAATTTGTTGTTATTTAACTATAATCAATTAATTTTTTAAAAAAAATAAATATTTATTTTGTTACATTTTTAATCTATGTAACTATAGAAGTTTTTTTACTTAAAAAAGACATTTTTAAATTTACTTAATCAAATATAGCATCACATTTTTAATTTAGATTTATTTTACATAAATAAAATGAATAAATTAGGAAAATGAATATTGTAAGTTAAATAAATATTTACAATAGTTTTATAGTGATTTTATTACATATTTTTTAATAATGATTGATATTAGGTCTAAAATTACTCGAGTATTTTTTCGGCAAAAATAATTTACGTATAATTATTAAAATGATAAATAATGTTGAATATATTATCGAAATAATAATTTTAAGTGATAGTGTATATATATATATATATATATATATATATATATTTGTTTAAAAAATAGACATAATCAAAAAAGAAATGAAAAATATAAAAAAAATAGCTAAATCACAAATCACACTCATATTATAATAATATTATGTAGTTAATATTAGCGAGTCTTTCGAGAGAGATAAAATATACTTTTATAACTAGGATAGCATTAAACAGTCTCGTGTTAACATGTAAAGCCATATCCGCCAGTTAGCGATCGCATCTTTTATTCATAAAACTGAAGCTCTTTCTGAAGATAACTCGGAATAATGAATCGCCTGTTGTGAATAAAGCTTTTGGCTCTGTTTGACCCAAGTTTAGTGTCACCCTCATCTCAGGTTATATTCACAGTGTGCACTCCACTACATATACCATCATCGCCAATCTCCATTACTTACATCTACCTGCCTTCTTGCACCTGTTATGTTGAACAGGGTAAATATGTTAACGTGTGTAACTTAATAACTACATTTAATGGAATCACAAGATCATGATTTAACGCTACTTCGCGCTGATGTATAGTTTGAAGTTATTAAATTTGCAATTGAGGTATTAGATTTGTATATATTTTTGATTATAAACACCGAGGAAATTTTATTGACAATATTTCAGATTTTCATGATTATTTTACTTAACTTTGTTACAAAACTCGAATTGATATCTTTATAATTTTTAAACATAATTTCTGTATATTTTTTTAAAATTAGCATCTGTAATATAATTTATACAAAAATACTCTACTCATTTTTCAATGAAAATAAATAAATTTAACCAAAAAAAAATTAAATAAATGTTGAAAATTAATTACATTTAATAATTTATTAAATAAATTATTGAATAAATAATATTTCATTTATAAAAATTGTTAATAATTACAATAAAACAGCAATTTCATCGAATTATTTGCATTTATTTTCATTTATTCAATTCAATTATATAAATATTTAAGATAATAAAATATTCAACAATTCAATTAGCATCTTTGGTTGTATGTTTTACGTTTAAAATTAATATAAATTTAATTAAAAAGGATTACACTAATGTGGTTTTTCGAAGCTCTGTTATTTGTTATTTAATAATTGGAATATATTTCAATTCGTTAATAAATTATAAATGACGAAATTTATTAAATTATGTATACAGTATTTTAATGAAATATATATTATTTTTTATATATTCATTAACAGCAATGTTTGAAATTATAATCAGAGACAAAAAATCGTAATTTTGTATAAAGATTGAAATATTTTTTCAACGATGTCAATAACAGAAAGACGAAAGGTTATTCATGAAATCATAGAATTTTCTGTGAAAACTAATTGACCTGTCAGATCTTGAAGGCTAGTTAAATAATTGTATGTAATTATTCTCAACAATTTACTGTCTCGCCACATTTTTTGTATGTATTTTTTAACATATCTTATTCGTACAACTTAATTAGGTGTTATTTCATGTTAGCAGCTATTTGTGTCGGTTTAAGAAGTATATCTGATTTTACAAATTTTTTTACAAATTTGATATATATATATATATATATATATATAGAGAGAGAGAGAGAGAGAGAGAGAGAGAGAGAAAGAAAAAATTTATTGGAAAGAATTTCGTTTCTGAAATTTATCGAATAATCAACAAAATTATGTTAAATTAGTTCTTATACTTTTATATAATTATCATTAATATATTTATAAAAATAATAATAATTAATTATAAAATTTTATCAAAATTTAATATGAACTTTATATTTTTAAATATTATTTATGAAATATATACTCAAATATGTCAGTTTATAAATAAAACATAATTAAACCACTCTATCGATTATAAAGATTTTATGAGGTATAAAAAATTATTCATTGTTCACATATCTATTATTGTAGTCGATTTCATCATTCAGGCGTTCTGATATTAATATCATGGCTATCGAAATTTATATCACTAAATAAAATAAAGGATAAAAAGTTATTAAACGCATCAATCCTCTGTTGTGAGTGACTTTTTGGATTTAAATGAAATTTTCATAGTACCAAAATCAGTAGCTGCAAATATTAATAACAGGAATATAGTCAGATTATAAATTATTAATAAACAATGAAAATTATAATAAATTAGTTTTTGAATTATATGCAATTGACTGAATAATTTTGAAATAATTTTTTTTTAAAAAAATATTTGATTTTAAATACATTATTTTTTTGTTACATATTAGGTTGGCAAGTATCTCCCTTCCGCTTTTTTTTTTTTGTACATAGCTGCGAAATTCAAAAGACCAGAAGGCGGAAGGGAGATATTTGTCAACCTAATATTTGTATCTTATATTTATTCAAAATATGATCTAGTAAAAACAATTAATATTTAATAAAATATCGGATTTATTAAATAGCATTTAAAAAGTATTTTATGAATTATTAAATTATCTGCCTCATTTTAATAACATTCTTAGGTGAAAAAAAATATTTTTTTCTATATATTTACTATAAGTTTTAAATTAAAAAAGATGAAAACATTTTTTTTGGAAGAAAAACTCTCTTATCTACGTATTATTTTATTAATGAAAAATAGAAAGTAATAGAGATAATGGATTGTTTTAATTTTCGTAATATGGATATATATTGTTCTTCTACAACAATGAAATAAGTAATAAATGAATACGCTGTTCAAACAAACGAGAAAAATGAAAATAAAACGATAAATGTTAAAAATTCGTGCAACTTTTTGTGTTTAAATTCAATGAATTGTGTTAGGTAAAATAAAACACAATTTACTTTGTCGTGTATGTTGTTTCAGTCATAATATCGTCGGGCTAAACAAACTAATAAAGATCGATAAGTGCGTTAAGCATGAAATTTATCAGTATTGGCATGTCAAAGCTTTTGGGGATATTATTCGATGGGTGTGGGTCGAACACGGCCGGCCTCTGGGGGTATGTTTTGGACCACGTTGTAATTACAAAACACAGAGTGTGTGACACGCAGTGGTAACGGCATACGCCCGCCGGTGCCTGTCAAACCAACTAAACCGAACAGGTGAATTCTTGTATTTGGTCGCAAAACCTTTCGCTGTATGCGTGTCTATACGCTTTTTTTTATTTTTATTTTGTTAAAACTGTTTGTACGTACGTACGTTCATGTGTGCGTATTTTCGTTTTCAGCTGTGTATGTTACGTACGTGTGTAGTTTAAATTTCCCCTGGGAGTATTACTTTTTGATATAACATCTGTGTTTAATTCCGTAATCAATATACGATAATCATACAGATATGTATATTTTTGAATATTTTTGAAATATTTATGTGCAAAATATTACGTTGCCATCAAATATTTTTCAGTGAGGATTTACTCATCAGTAAAGTCATTAATAAACATGGATATTCGTTCATGTTTTGTAGGGCATACAAATAAATGTATGTGTGTGTATATATATATATATATATATATATATATATATATGTACATGTATATAAAGTAAATACATTGATATGTAGATATTTAAAAGGTAAAAATTGTCCTCAAACAGTAATTACATTAAATATTAACCAACATAAATTATAAATATTAAACATAAATGAAACATGATTAAAATTTTAAAATTTAGAGCAGGAAATATTTAAAACCCAATAATTTATTCTCTATTAGTAATGTTATATGTTTTAAAATTGAAATTATTTGAAATTTTCAATTATATGAAATTAAAAGAATTAACATTTCAATTTTTGAAACGAATATCCATATTAATTCTCATGGCAAATTAAAAAAGAGTTTTACATATAATTATTTTGAAAAAAATAAATGTTTTTTTTCAAAAAAAATTCTTCAAATAATTATAAAAAAATAACCGAACAAGTAATAAAAACTAATATAACAATATTTTTTTAATTATAAATTAATTAAAATTATTAGAGATAATAAAAGAGTTTGTAATTGAAGAATTTATATTTTTGTCAATATATTTTTTAAAAAATAGAAAATTTAGATTTGAAACTAAGATATTCTCAGATATATTGTTTGTGTACTGTTTGATTTTTAATTAAATACTAAAATCTTTATATAGTATGAAATTAAAAAAATGTTGCAATAAAAAATTAATTTGCAAATTTATTTAGAACTAAAACCGATCATAGAAAATATAAAATTATATAGCCATCCTAGAAAAATAACAAAATAGGATTTCTTACAGATTAAAATTATTTGCATAAAATTAAAAATGTTAAAGCTCCATTTAATAATAATATTTCTCCGTACTTATAGTGTCAGCTTAATAAGTATCAGAGGTTTAAATTTTGGAATATATTTATTAAATTTTATTCGTTTTTTCTGACTTTAAAATTATTATTGTGAAAGAGATGATTTTAAAATCAAATAATAAAGGCATTTAAAAATTCTATACATCTATGAAAGATTGAACATATACCAAAATTATTTTGCAAAAATAAATTAAAATAAAATTTCAATTCAATTTTTATTACATGATAATTTATAATGTAAACAGATCATCTTTGATTAAAATTCTCTCAATATGAATATTTTTTTTAAAATATCATTTATTTTTATATTATAAAAATGAATAATATTTTTGGTTCTCTCTTTCTCTCTCTCTCTCTCTCTATATATATATATATATATATGTATATATATATATATATGTATATATACATATACATATGAGATATACTTGCAAATTTTAATATTCGTATGCATCTGTACATATTCGTACGTACGAATTTGTATTTATACGTCCGTGTCCGCTATAAATTATAAAATATGTAATATAATACCGATATGTGAAATTGAGCAAAATAAAATGAAGTCGATATATGGCTCGTCAATTGATAAATTGTATATGACTATGTTCCATTTATTATACAATCGTATATACTGAATACTTTTTAATTACAGCATGCAATTTAACGGCGACCAATTAAATTCAAATATGATTGCAAATAATTTTCGCGTTTTGTGCAATGAGCCGGAACTGGAAACAGTCAGCAATCGACCATACCATCATGACTAACGAACGAACGTGTTGGATTCGTCATTAGTTCAATGCTGCAATGACATTACTTTCGATTTGATGATTTTATGCATTAGTGATGTAGGTAGCCAGAGTGTTTGAAAAATATCGAATGAGTGGAAGGAGTTGATCGGTATTTATAAACAATGGCGATTTTAAATATTGAAAAATGTGTACGATTGTTGTTTAATTTGTATCAACAGGATAGATGATTAAAATTTATATTAATTTATTTTAAAATAGGAACATTTTGTAATTTATATATACAATTATTTATTTTATTTACAATATATATCTTCCTTTCTGAAAATACTTTTAGAAATCAATTTGGAATAAATTTGTTAGATGACTATCTTTGATGATTATCTCTTAATTTTTTTCTGGATGCTGTTTCCATTTCTAAATAATTTTAGCCTCTACTTAATACATAGTTAGAATTCATAATAAATTAATGTACATTAAATTTATTCATATATAACATTAATCATTAATAACACAACGTGATTTCTGCGTAGTAAAAATAAGTTGTAAATAAGATAATTTAAAACGAGAGGAATACAAAAGAGATGTACGAGAATGTGAAATAAGTCCAATAAAATTTCTAGAATGTTCTTCTTTAAAACTTTAAAGATAATTAAGATATTTGAATTTAACTAAAAGTTAACCTAACTTTTCTCATATCGCTTTTATAAATCTTGTATTCGTGTAATAAAAATAAAACAATATAAAAAATATTGTTGTATAAAAATTAATTCTTATTAAAATATTATTTTTTGGAGGGTTCAAAAATTACTTATTGTTGATTTTTAACTACTCGATAGCTATGTTGTGTTGTTCATGGAAAGTGTAATTGTAAAAATTTAAGGAGATAGAGAAATATGTATTTTTATGTCGATAATTAATTTTTCGTTAACAAATTAACTAGAATATTAAAAAAATTAAGATATAAATATTATTAAAGCAAAAAATTATGAAATGATCTTTTATATTATGTGTTCAAATTCCTTTTTCAATATTTAAAGACTGATTTCTTAAAGTTATAAAAAATAAAATAAAATTAAGTTTTCATTAAAAAAATTTGGTTTGTTCTCTACTCTTAAAATATAAACAAGTTTTCATGAATAAAACTTTTATTTTTTAAATAATTAATTCATATGTTTGAAATAAAAAATATATATTTTACAATTTCATCTTAAAAAAGAGTTATAAAAAGTAATATAAATATTAATAATTAAATTATTTATTTAATTTTTGTGAAAATTATTTTAATTTTTAGAATATTGAATTATCAATTAAATGTAGACCAGTAATTTATTCTTACTTTCATTTGAGATTAAATACTGAATAGAAATAACTTTTTAAAACTGATTCATTGATTTTTACATTAATTAAACTTTTAAAATAGAAGTGTTATTGTCTTTTTGAAATTAAGTCTTTTTTGAAATCAAGAAAATGTAATTACACTTAGTGTTATCCGTCTGATAGATCTTTTCGTATTGTTTTTCTTCTAATTCTTCATTCAATATCTTAAATGAATATTGTCTGTGATAAATCCTTACTTTTACAACAGAGATCATTTGTTTGAACTCGTATTTTTTTAAAAAAAGTAATCTTGATAGAACGTAGTAATTGTTCAGAAATGAATTAAAATACATTTATATGAAATCTTTGAATTTATATGAAATCTTTTATAAAAAACTGGAAGAGGAGCATAAAAAAATATATGAAAAAGGTAAACCCTATTTATGTCGATACCGATACGATTTTAAAATTGTGTATTTTTGAACGTACGCTATTTTCAACCCCTAATGTATCCATTCCCGTCTTCGGCAAAATTGAACCGTGTACGTCAAACAAAACATGAATTTTTTATTTCGTCGTCCAATCCAATTTTTTTCTACCCATGTCCTTTCATTTTTTTCCTCCTCTCCTTGACGATAGCAAATGCACGAAATGAAATGTCGATTTCATTTTAGATTGATACATCGTGCAGCTTATTAAAAATTTAAGGTACGGTTTCGGCCTTTTCAGTCGCCCAATTATCCGATGTCAGTATTACATTCAAGTTATTGCTACTGATTTTTTTGGTGGTAATATACATTTATTTATTACCTCTATCGAAATGTAAGGTTTGATTCTTAAGATCTGCTTATGACTGCACAAGATGGAAATATTATATTTTTTTATTACCCGTTTTTATCATTTCTCATTTATTTGTATAAACTTTCTTTTCATTTTCACTGTATATATATATATATATATATAAAGTTATAAATAAAAATGTTTTAAATTGATTTTTATTGAATAAAAACTTTTAAAAATATGGTTAATAAAGAAAAAAAATCGTATGATGAAAGGAAATAAAAAATATAAAATTTAATTTAACAGGCATATTTCTTTTGAATACAAAAAGAAAACAATTTCAGTTCTTAAAAGTTTATTCAAAGTTTTTCCCAACTTTAATATATTACAAAACTATTGTTTTCGATTGAATTTCTAAGAACAGTACATTTCCAAATTAGTTTATTTTTATATATACAACATTTGTAACATTTGAAGAAAGAAATCTATACAAAATTTGTAGGTTAAAAATATGAAAATAAATATAGAAT
Organism: Neoneuromus ignobilis; assembly: GCA_029203775.1. NCBI lineage: Eukaryota > Metazoa > Arthropoda > Insecta > Megaloptera > Corydalidae > Neoneuromus > Neoneuromus ignobilis. Next base: position 9,106,445 of record CP092090.1, read on the forward strand.
ATTGAAACTAAATTTTATTATGAAATATTTACTTTAATTTCTCGTTATTTTGAATTATAAATTCAATACTATATACATTTAATATATATTTAACTAAATTGTTATGTTATTAAAAAATATATAATTTTATCGTTTTTAAATTTCAGATATTTTTAATAAATATCAAAAATGAATTTTATTTTTAAATTCCATTTAATTGCTAAAACTTCCTAACTATTTCATTAAAAATTCCCAATACGATATACATTTTATTATTTATTTTCAACAAAAAAAAATACTCAATATTGTCACTATCTTATTCTCTACTGAAAGAAGAGTGCAGCGATGGTGATTTTAACAAGGTTTTTGTATCTCTTTTATTTGACGAGGAGTGTTCTATTGATCATGTTCGTCTCGCGCGCTAATTGGATTCGACCATGCATGAATATGAATTTAGAATCCCCATGGAGATTGTGCCGTTTCTCATTCATCCACGTCATATCGATAAAATGTTATTTATGAGCAAGGATCGTCCAATTTCTCTGTATAGGAATTTCATCAACTCAACTGTGTTGTTACCTTGGCCTCGGCTATCCCGTTTAATCAAAAGTAATGTTCGTTATAAATTGATTCCAGGAGACCTTAACACATATTTTCAGTTAAATTTTTTTATACGCTTTTTGAAATTTATACATATATATATATATATATATATATATATATATATATATATATATATATATATATATATAAACTTTCCACAGTAACAAAATTCTGCAAGAAAATTTGTTTTTTAATTAGAATTTAATTAATTATTCTTCTAAATTTCATACAATATTCTTTTAAAAAAATATTTCATTTAATTAACCTTTAAAATGTTGCTATGTAATGAGCAACTTTTCATATTTTAAATTGTAATATTTTCCAATAAATACATTTTAAAATGTTGTTTTCATCTTTTTTAGACTTAATCAATTCTTTTTTTTTTGCACGCACTTCATATATATATATATATATATATATATATATATATATATATATATATTAATATATTAATATTTACACGAATTTGCGAGTTAATATTCATTTTTGAATTTAAAATAATTCCACTGATTATTATCACTCCATTTTACTCATGTTAATATTTTACTTTCATAAAAAGTAATCTTTTGTTATCGACGTATGTTAAAAAACTTGATAAAATGAAAAATAAAATTTTATGTTTAAACCAAAAGCTAGTATACTGATTGATAATGAAAATATTGTAATGAACTGAATGAAAAAATATTTGTAGTAACATAAAAATATACATTTAAAATCGAATCGTATCGTTCTATTAAATTTTCATCACTTGCTAATTCACGAAGAAAAATAAATACGCGCACATATAAATATAATGTTTAAACATGTATGTAGATTCTAAACGAATTTTATCTGTCGACATTTCAAGAACGTAATACGATAAGAAAATAAACAACCATTCTTCCAACTAACCAACAACGGGTGGTTCCGCTCTAATAGAGATCCTATCTGCCCATTATTATCTTCATTGTTGGCTTGAAATAAAAGATCTGATAAGAAAATTACTGTGTTGTTGTAACGAGGACATTTCTCATTTTTAAATTGCATTTGATACTTGCACGCAACTATAACCGACCTACCGTTCACCGCTGGTCATTTTCTTTACAGCAAATTGATCCACGATAAAGTGAAAACACATTACATCACACAGTTATATTTTATTTCCGTATTCTCTCTTTGTTCTTACAATTACTTTGTTAAAAATTTTTATTTAGTGTTTTAAAGACCTATAAAACATTAATGTTACATTTTATTATGACGTGGAATTTTATGAATAATGTCTTTTTACTAGAGCTGTTAATAGTTATATTTTTTTTCACCACGTCCACATGTTTTACATTTGCGAATTAATCGAAAATCAATATTTCAATATAACACAGCTAATCGCTTTGTTATCGAAAATTCGGTTTCCTTTAATTCATTAAATTTGATTACACATATTAAATTTCATTAAAAGTTTATTTAAAATGTTATATGTAAAATTGTATTTACATGCAATATTTAAACGACCATAAATAAAACGAATTGTTATAAATTTTATAATAAACTATTTTCTTTTAAATTTTTACTTTAAATTCCATTTAAAATCCACGAGAAAACTTGTTTAAAGTGAATTGTCACTTAAACCTGAATTCAATAGAAAATAGGGTATTTTTTTAAAAAATATTCAATTATTGAAAATCACATCATATTTTCTTGCCATGAAGATAAATATAAGGTGGCTCAAATGAGACTAAAGGATTTAAACAACATTTACTAGTTTATTATCATTTATTATTCTTCAGTCTCATTTGGATTAACATATATTATTGTTTATAAAAAATATTATGAAAAAATATGTAACAACAAATTGGTTTTAAAATTTAAACGAAAGTTATTAATTGTATAATTTTTTATAACAACTTTTTCTCTATTTTAATTGAAATTCAATTCTTTTAATGTGAAATTATTTTGAATAAATTTTCTTTAATTTTCTAAGGATTATAATATTTTTTATTAAACATTAATATTTATATAAATAATTTTGTAATAATGAAAATAAAATATATTCTAAAAAATATTTGTTAGGTATATAAGATTATATTATTGCCTTAAATAAATATTTTTCTTATATAAATTTATTGAAAATATTCCTAACTTAGTTGTACAGTATGAAAGAGTCACAAAAATTATATTGTTTCATGAACCTATAAAAAAGAACGAAATTCGTTTATAAAATAATATGATAGATGATATATGGATTTATATTGGCATAAGATATTTTTGGTGAACTCTAACGAAGTAATAGCAGTAGCAGCAGCAACGTTCATGACTGATGTTGTTTCAGCACGGATCGCCTTCGCGGCTGAAATCACTGAAACCCGTATTTTAAATACAAATAGAAGTTTGATTAAAGATAAATATTAAGTTAAAAAGCCGTTCTGTATTGATAGAGTTTTATTTTCCCAGGATGGATGGAAAAAATCGTAACGCAACGTTGTGAATATCAAACGAAGTATACTTGAAACGAAATATTCCTTTTATGTACTCGAGTTTTGAAAAAATAATATTATTCCAAAGTAATTTTCAAGTTTGAAAATTAGGCACACACACACACACATATATATGAAATATAAACTATATTGTTTCTAAAGTAAGTTACAAATATTAATTATTCTTTAAATAAGTATCTCTTGTTCAATATTAATATTGCTATTTTTATTATTAATTATAAATATTTATTTTTCCAAACTTTTTCTGCTTTTCCAAAAAAATATTTAAAATATAAAATGTATGAGATAAATAAAAATATTTTTTAGTTTATTAAATAATAAAATAATTTTTAGTTTGATGAATAAATAATCATTGTTCATGTTAGGTAATTATTAAAATCTTTTAATTCGTTGACAATAAAATTCCTTTTTAAGCCTACGAAAGATTTTTTTACTAATAAAAACAGATTAAAACCCCTTGTGATTATAAATCACATGCTCTTACCCCTTATATAAAATAAAATCCTTTTAATAAATCAGTTTACAGTAAGTATACTAAATCTATTGTTCTTTAAATTTAAATTATTTTTAATTTCTAGTAATATTTAATCTGTATGAACTAAAAAATGAATTATTAAATGTTAATATACTTATGTATATATATATATATATATATATATATATATATATATATATATACATAATTCAATACTAAATAATTCAACCTTTCTAAAATTTAAATAATCTTGACGTATAAAAATAATTTGAAAATGAAATTATCATAATCTTTTAAAAAAAAGAATATAAATAGTAAAACTAATTTATTTATTCTGAATATGTAAATATCTTTTTTATAAATTATAAATAATTCTTTGGTTATTTAAATAATACTTTTTCTGAGGAAAAATGTTTTGTTCAGAAGTATAGTTAAAAAAACTCCTTTTTTATATTAAAGTATTTTCATAAAGGATTTACTGTACATTTTCAAACTTTTTTCAAGTTATTTTTTTATCTAGATTTAAATTAATAGTTGAATTTATTAAAATATGAAATAATTTTAATAATATGATTTCGATTATTAAAATTGTAGGATTTTCATGTACAGGTTAAAAATATCTGTGCTAAAAAAATGATTTATTATAATTTCAAATATTTTTTAGAACTTTGAAAACATATGTTCATTTATAATCAATAACTAAATTTTAAATAAATTAAGTATCATTTATTTTTATTAAAATTTAAAATAATGCAGATTTTTGTCAAGGTATTTTTATGTATGTATATAAATTTCGTGGTTATTTTATAAATATATCTGTCTTTCAAAATTACTTATAATCTAAGTTGGAAAATTAACTTATTTTTCTAAGTATATCAATATTTTTTTATATATTAAAAATAATTTTTTGAATATCTGAAAAACCTTTATTGGAAGATATTTTTTATTTTATTTAGTAGTACATATATTTACGAAAAATATTATAATTTTATATATTAGTGATGTTTTTACAAAAATATATCACATAGATTCCAAAAAATATTTTATCATTCGGATCTGCTTTAGTAATTTAAATTGTTAAAATATGAAATAATTTTAACATAATTTAGATTTTGTTAAAATTAAAACATTTTTATGTACAGATTAAAAAAAAATATACTGGATATATTTTTTTATAATTTAAAAAATTATCACAAGTATATGTTTATTTATAATCAAAATTGGTTCTTTGGATAAATTACATTCTTTGTTTTTTATAAATTTTAAAAGAATGCAAATTTTTGTCTAAATACATTTTATGTATATGTAAATTTTTTAGTTACTATGTAGATTCCAAAAAAAAAAATTTTTTTTATTAAGATCAATTTTTAGAATATGAAATACTTTTGACATAATATGGATTTTTTTAAATTATAACATTTTTACGTAGAGATTAATGTTTATTTAAGAATATATTTTTTATACTTGAAAACATTTCACACAAATCTGATGTTTATTTATAATCAATATTGAAATTTTGGGTAAATTATATTATTTTTTTTTAATTGTAAAAGAATACAGATTTTTTTGAATATATTTTGTGTATATAAATTTCCTAGATTTTTTTAAATTTTGTATACAATTTTTTTCGTATAATATTGTTTCGGTTACAATAACATTCTCAAAAAAATACACAACAAGAATGAAAAAAAAAACAACAGATAGAAGATCATTCTGTAAAGAAAACATGGTATATAACATAATTGATACAGTAATATTAACTGTCTTGTTAGGAACTTGGAAAAGAAGAAAAAACTTGTTCACCGGTAATATTCGTGTGTTAAAATAATAATAAAGGAATATGGAACAGCGACGGGTGCGCAGCATGCTCCTCTACCTACTTTATATGGCAATTTATGACAGTGTACCGTGTTGTAACGTTATTATGTTCCATCGCAGTATGCTAAAGCCGTAATTGGAGCTTCCATGGACGGACGAATAAGAGATGCTGCAAGTGAAGTATGTATATTAATGTATATATAGATATTTGTTACACACAGTATACGTAGGCAAGTAAACGTCTACTATTTATAAGATTAATGTGATCTTTTAAACGCAAAAAAGTTGAAACTAAATTATCTTCATTCGATATTATCGTTCAGTTATGTGTAATTGAATTTGTTGCATGTTCAGATTTTTCATCTATTTGTAATATTTATTTTACATGAATGTATTTATATTTTTAATCATTATTAAAAAGAAGGCGGAAGGGAGATTAACCTAATATATATATATATATATATATATGTATATATATATACAAAAAAATAAATACCTTAGTTTGTTAAAATTTACGTTTTAATCTAATTCAATTTTCTGTTTAAATTCGTGATAGTTTATTATAGATTTCAAACAAAATTCTATTTAGCAAAAACCAAACTGTTCATTCCTTTTATTGTGTTCGCCTCTAGATAAATATTTAACGTACAATGTACAATACACAGTTACCCTTTTTAATGATTATTACACGTAAGACATAATGAAAATCGTGGTGAGCCAAATAATAACGTACAAAGCGTTTTCGCCTTTGAGATTTTCAAGTGGGTAGTGGTTAACAGCGTTCTAGTATCATCCTTAACCCTTCGTCTCATCCGAGGTAATAAGTAACACGATGATAAAATCTCAACCTCGTGTCACAACGGTTTGAACAAAGTTACTTGAGAATACTAGTGTCATTTTACAGCCATACACCCTTTCGCTTTTATATATATATATATATATATATATATATATATATATATATATGTGTGTGTGTGTGTGTGTGTGTGTGTGTGTATTGGGTGTGTATCTATGTATAAGGGTTTTATATAATAATATAAATTAATCTAAAAACTATATATTCAGAAAATAATATATAAAATTATTTCTGTTGATAAAATATGTTCTAAAAATTAATTTCTCTAAAAATAGAGAGAAAAAATCATATATATATATATATATATATATATATATATATATATTTATATGTATATGTAATACTTTATTCTCAAGTAGAATAATCTATATTGTCAAAAACGTAGGCAATCAATTTTATATATTATACATCAAAACATTTATAAACAAAACCACCCACCCACCCACTCACAGTCACACACATACACACACACACACACACACACACACACATATATATATATATATATATATATATATATATGTTGAAGTATGATTGTGTATATATGTATTTATTTACGTAAAAATAAATACATTTATACGATTCGAACATGATGTTGACACAGAAATATGTTTTCAGTGTGGTTTATTTATTTAATATATTTTTTAATGTTCGTGTTTTAGTTTGAGTTATAAATGTGTATATAAAGTATTTTAGTTTTATGTTACGTATTATGATCAAAGTAATTTAATTTATTTACTTTTATTCTATGAAATATTTATATGAAAAGTTCTCAGATGTATGTTCAAATAATATGTATTTATTGAAACGATGTTTTTCATGCTATTTTCTTATAAACATGTCAATGTCTTTATAAAATAATCTAATATTTTTTTGTATTTTATTAATAATTATTTTGGAATTACATTTGATAAATATTTTAATTTTATCTTGAATTTTTTTGAGATTTTTATAATATTATATATATATATATATATATATATATATATATATATATATATATATGTATTCATATAAGATTGAAAACTTAGATATATATAAAAAATGCATGAAAACATCCATGGATAAATGGAATAGAGAGATATAAGAAAATTCATGTGAATAGACTAAAAGAGAAAGGTATTAGATTGATAAAAATTGAAAATTTTGAAATAGACCTTCATCCATCAGTGGATAGAAAAAGAATGATATATATAAATGAAGTTTATAAGAAATCAAGAATATAATTCGTTCAAAAAATCAATATTGATTATAAATAAATATATTAGACTTTTATTAAATTATTAAAAAATATATATTTCAGTATAGATGTTCTTAATCTGTATATAAAAATGTTATAATTTTAAAATATGAAACAATTTTAACTATTTTAAAATTATTTTATATTTTGACAATTTAAATTACCAAAATAGATCTGAATAAAAAAATATTTTTTTGAATCTACGTAATATATTTTTCGGAAGACATAATTAATATTTAAAATTATAAATAAAATTATATATATATATATATATATATATATATATATATATATATATATACACATATATTAATGTTAATCCATTTTCAATAATTTTCATCATTTTGTCATATCTGTGTGTATCTGTACATGTGTTTTCTAATTTTTGATTTCTCTGCACTCTAAAGAGATCATATTCTAATCCATTTTATCTATCAAGGCAAATTTATGTTTTTTATTTTTCCATATCCTTTGCAATTTATCTCTATTATATTTATGGGTTTGTATACTTAGAACTGTTTTATTTATTTTTTTGTTATATACAATTAATTTCAATTTGAAAATTATTTTAATATTTTCTTTCATATATTTGGATGGAAACAAAGTTTTAATTTTTTAATCCATACATAAATACATTAAAGTTACAACAAATATAAAATAAAAGTTTATATATATATATATATATATATATATATATATATATATATATATATATCACGCAGGAATAAAAGTAGAATTTTTTTTTCAATAATTAGAAATTTGCTTCTTATTTTTCTATCTTTTTTTAAAAAATAATTTTAAAAAATATTTAAAATGCTTCAAAAGTCATCTGGAAATGTTATTAGATTTAAAACAGTTTTTTTGAAATGATTTTTTAATTAATTTTATTTATTATAGAAGAATGTGTTGGAATTTACGTATTTTTTACATAATAACACAAATTTAATTGTAAGGTTTAGAGATATTTACTTGTTTACAATCATTTAATATTCTTTGCTATATTTCAGTCTCACTTTTATTACCCTATATACAAATAAGTATAATTTGATATTTAAAAGGTATATCTCAGAGTTTTTAATATTAAATTTCAATAAATAATAGAAATTTTCAATTTATTGTTTATTAAATAATAATATTATTATATATTTTTTTTAAGAATTATTAGGTGATTTCACTTATTTATAGAATTAGTAGGTTGGTGTTTGGTCTAATAAATTAAAATTTATTTTTCAATTACGAAATTTTAAGCAAAAATGACGTTTTTAGTTGAATTCAATTTTTTATTTTTCTTGTTATTGAATCATTTTTCAACCTAAACTATCATTTGATAGTTTAAGTTGGAAAGTTGATATATTATATACAAAAAAATGAAAAATTGTTCTTTTTCATACAATTTTATTTCATGTGTTTATAAACTTTATATATATATATATATATATATATATATATATATATATATATATATATATATTACAGTTTTCCGTCTGCAGTAAAATAAATAAGACACGAATATAAAAATAAAATTCCGAGGTTCCGTCAAGCGACGTACTTGTTCAAAGAAACTAGGTGTGAGAACGACACCGTTTTTTTTTACACCAACAAGCCTGTTTTTGAAACGTTCACTGTATGCCTCCATTTCTTCTTCACATCGCTTCCATTTTTTTCAATCTGTTTCGGGGTCGTGTCTACTGTCTACTGCTTTTGTCCTCCCGGCCTGTGTTATTTACTGTTAAATCTGCTTATATTTACCATTTTATCTACACGCGACATCCATGTGTATATCACAAAGAATATACGTTTCGTGAACAAAAAAAGTATGATTTGTTCGGCGAATTTAACTGAAAAATAAACATGGAATATGTTTTGTAACGTGGTTTATTTAGTGTGATGTTTTCTTTAGTTTATTATTTTACGCGTCCTATTTTTTTAGTTTTTCTAATTAGAGAATTTAATTGAAAAATACAATTATATTTTTTGTTGAAGTTAAATATTTATTTTACAGTTTGAACAAAATAATTATTGTATGATAAATATTCTAGTGTGTATTTAATTAAAAGTACACCGACTTAGTATATTACTTCATAAAATATACTTGGTACAAATATTTTTCTGAGAAAAAAATAACAGTATATAAATGTTATATAATATAAACGATTTTTTTCAGAAAATAATGATAAAATATATTTATTATTTAGCATGTGACAATTTTCCTCTGTATTTTAATTAGTAAAAAAATATTTTTATATTTATAAAATGTTACAATTAATATATATATATATATATATATGAGTAAACTTTTGATAATTAAATAAAAAAACAAAACTCGATAAATATGTAGAATTATTTAAATTAACTTGTCTGTTTTCTAGAAATTCACTGACTTGGAAAATAAATTCTGTTTTAAATGAAATAAATTATTTAAATTATAAGACCTTATAGTCATTTTCCTTCTTATATAAATCTTTTTGATTATAATATTATAGTTATTATTATTTCCATTATTTATTTTAAATTTATATTTTAAAAAAATAATATTATAATACATTTTTTTTATAATTTTAATAAAAATATTTTTTATCTGATAAAAAAGTACAATATGAAAATATGTAATTTTTAATTCTATTAGACTTATTTTAAAATAAAAGTTATTATTTTAAAATAAGTCTAATAGAAGTTTATTAACAATTTGAAAATAAATTGAAATTTGTATAGAGTTACGTAGAGAATATGAACTTTTGTGAATAAATTGATGAAAATTTGTAATGAAGAAAGTATATTACAGTGGAAAATGTGTACTATTTTATCATTTAACTTTATATAAAATTAATTTGATATAATAGTAACAATAGATTTAAAAGAGATATACCTTTATTTGTTCTTTCCGAGAATCGGCGTACAAAGATTTCACATCGTGACTACAAAATCAGAACGTTATAAATAACGAAGCTTACTCGAAAAGAAAAAAATATTTGAATCGTTATTTGTAATATAAGCTTATTGTATTACCTCTAGAAGTTCGGTAAAGAATATATTTCAAGTATTTACGTTATTCTCTGAATATTACGAAAAAAACTTCAACTTCTCATCAAAAAAACGTTACTTATGTAAGACACTTATATATACAAGAAGTGTATATTTGACTATATAAACAGCATTAAAAAAAGTATAATTTCTTGCTGAAAAATTTGTGTAGATTGTATCTACATTACAAATTTATTCTCAAGTTGGCATAACACAGAAGCCATCGCAGTTGTAACGCTGCATTACAACAGAAATGAGCCGTATAATGAATTATACATTCGGATTTCACTGTATTTTTGCTTCAAACAAAGTTACGGACGCTTTAACAATTCTTAAATATTAAAATACGAAACGAGATGAGGAAAAAAAGAAAACTTTAATACAGTGAAGCTTTTTTTATATACATAATAAGAGATGGTTGTGTTATGCTTTGACCTAGCAATTTTTAAACAATAATTTTTAATGTAATTTTTAATTGTTATTATCTGCTTTTGTAATAAAAACAAACACCAATTATATTTGATTCAATACATACATACATACATACATATATATATATATATATATATATATATGTAATATTTATGCAAATTATTAATGTAGGAAATACGAATTTTGAAATAAAACAATAGAAAAAAAAATTGTATTATAAAAGACCAATTTTAAATAATTCTTGACAGAACTAAATATATATATATTTGATTTTGTCTTCAAATCAAAAATTATTCAATGATACAATGTAGGGAAACATAAAATGATATTCGTTAGGAATAACAAGAGCTTGAAAAATAATAAAATAGATATAAAAATAGAGAGATATAAAAATGATGAATACATATGTGAAATAAAATTAAATGCAATATTAAAAAAAATTATATTTTATATTTTATTGCTTTTTCTGTACTTATAATGTTTTTTATATATGATTTTTATATTGATTATATATATATTTAAAAAAATAAATTAATTTATATGTTATTTTTATTTACTTAAATAAATTATCGTTGTTAACATTATTAAGAGAAATAATAATTTTAAGGCATAAATACAGTTTTATTCATTGCTTGATATTTGAATTTTTTTAAAACTCAACTAAATATAATTAAAATGAAATAATTATTTTTTTAAATACATATATATATATATATATATATATATATATATATATATATATATATATATATATATATATATATATATATATATATATATATATATGTATATATATATATATATATATATATATATATATATATAATTGTGATAATAGTTCACGTCTTTGTTGATAAATGTAGATATTATTTAGATATTTTTAGATTTTAATATAAAAATATCTCTTGGCACAATAGAATATTCAACAACGGCAACAATATGAAATTCAAAACAGGTGTTCAAAGTCATCCCGGTTTAAAGAATTTTTTTATAATGATGTCGTGTCAACGAAACAGGGATTACTTTGAAAACGAACGACACAAATTTCCATATTCATCGTTGAAATATCTGTCTAGTTAACAGTTTTCGACATTCATCTATTATGTACTTTTTATTTGTTGAATTACAAATCAGCGTAAAACTCTATAATTTTTATACCATTCGCAAATAAAAACAATTATTATTCGTTCCAATTATTTCATTAATAGGTTTTAATTTAAATATATAAATTACTCGATTTAAATAAAAACTCAATACTGAATTATTTATGTATAACAAATAATAAAAATCGAATTAAATGGAATGTAATTTAAAATGATAAAATCGTAGTTTGGAAAAATCAAATAAGCTTACGTGTGATCTATAAATCTAATTTTCGGATTTATTTTAAATCTAATACTTCTATGAACATATATAAGCGAAAAATAAAGGACTAGTCTTGAAAACAGAGCAAAGTGTGAATCTAGCGTGTTTCTGTGCGCTAAAAAATTGGCGAATCCAATTTCATAGCCGCGGAAAAGAAAATGGCTTTTGGTCCGGTGAGATAAGAAATTGAAGAAGTAAGTCAGTAAGATAGGCGAAGTAAAGGGGATGAGTATGTGATGTATCGTAAGTTAGATGTTAGGAGGTCGTATGTTTGTAGATGTTATATATATATATATATATATATATATATATATATATATATATATAAATTCATGTACACATACACATTTACAATTTGTTTTGCTATGTGTTGAGATAGAATTGAATTTTTCTATCTGCGTGTGGTTATTATTGACAATGATTGACATACGATTCAATTCAATTGACCATCCGGCATTTTTTTGTTATGGGAATTCTGTAAGTCAAAGAATGAATGATGACTTTAACTCAATAATATTGAAATCTTGTCTAAGAAATGTATGTAAATTATTTTATTGATTTTATTTACAACAAGAAATGTATTGAATTTGCATTTAATTTCATTTATTTTTACATAATTTCATTTCAATAAATTAAATAATAAATTTATATTTAAATAAATTACTTATCTGTATAAAATATTTACTTAAAAATATATATAATATTAAGAAAATGTTTTTTTTTAGAAAAAAATCTATTTGAAATTGAAAATTAAAAGAAAATATTTTTTATTGTGTTGTAATTGCGTTTAAATTAAATTATTTTTACTATATTTTTCTTTTGATCTGAATATTTTCTTATTAAATTATTTGCATTGATTATTTTTCAATTTTATCTCAAATTACATTATTATATCTGTCTTTTTTAAAAAATGGTTTATAAACGAATCATTTTTTAATTGTTTTTTTTATTCAAATTATTTCCATTTAATATTTTTTTTAATTTCATCTAAAATCAAAATAACACGTATATTTAATCATAATCAAAAATATACATTTTTTTTTTGGCGTTTAATATTTTAACGTTTTAATCATTTACACTTCTCATATTTTACATAAAAATAAAAATAGGGAAATAGTTATTTCATAATTTTTAATTTATTTTTTCATTTCTTAGCTTTCAATATTTTTTCTGGCCTAGAAAAGTTTTTACGTGAATTAATTTTAATCGAGATTTTATAAGTAGAGAGTTTGGTTTTGATTTCGTAAATTAGGAGTAATTTTAATTATTTTTAGAAAAAAGTTCTTTACTGTATTTCTCAAATATTCCAATAAAATTTATTTTCAGAATTATCTAATAATAAATATTAAAAATTGACGTTTATAGTAAAATTTAAGAAAATTAACTACTGTACAATGATAGTATAGATTTTATTTTGGAAGATTTAGAATCGAATTTGAGATTCTTCATGAGTGGTGTATATTTATTTTCAAATCGTTTATTTTTCAGTACTTGATTGTACATTTTTCTGCACACGTGGCCGATTTCAGTTTTTTACATGGACCTGTGATCTTAAATGTGTGAAATTATAAAACCGCATTATTTACTAACAATTTGACAGAATATCGTATCGTTTCGTATATTTTTGAACGTTCGTGTGAAACCGTGTGTTTGACATCAATAACAAAATATATTCCAAACGATTTCGTTTGATTTCCGGCTCACCAGTTTTAATTTCGTTGTTGTCCCCTTGGCATTGAATCATGTATGTATCATTACACTTCCGATGTAGATTTCACCGGTTCAAATACATCTACACGCAACAACATTAGCCATCATCGTAACAACACAACAGTGGCGAACTGCCGCTACTGCTGACTCCGGTCGTTGCTTATAAAGTAAACACCCTGGCCATCCGGCATATTGGTCGGTGGGCGCGTGAGCGAGCGTGTGTGTTGGACGGGCGTTAAACGTTTATGATGCAGAATCGTTATTGTTTTTACAATGAAATCCAAATGTGTGGAATATACACGTATTTTTATGGTGTTCTTGTTACAATTTTCCAGCGTAGTCACGGTATATAACCAAATTTTGTGTAAACAGTTATTGTGCCGCACTGCTGTGAACGGATTATCGAAAACTTTATTTTTATTTTCTTTTATATACAAACAGATAAAAAATAGTGAAAATATTCGAACGAATGGTAAAAATAAAGACATTTTCAACGGTTAAACAAACATGTTCTATTTTTATTTCAGTGTTTAAATCCACTTAATAAATAACGATTTATTATTTAATTTTTTATTGTATTTTGGAATATATATATATATATATATATATATATATATATATATATCAATTAATACACAGAATGATTATTTAAAATTATCATTAAGTTTGTGTGAATATTTAATAATGAAAAATTAATAAATGTTTATGTAAACATTTACCCTGAAACGTAATTTTTTCATAACTGGAAATATTTTTTTACATAATTATATATTCATATTTCGTATATAGTTACATGCAAATTTGAATATTTTATTATTACATTTTCTGTATTATACTATAATTGATAGTATATAAATAATTCATAATTTTGCACTTTTGAATTTTTTACTTTTTTAACATTTTTTTAATTTGTAGAACTACTTTTATTTTTTCAGTAGGTATATTTTATATTATTATATTTACTAATTATAGAACATTGAATTCGTCTAATTGTTCAATTATTTGCATTTTTTTTCTAAATTATGAAAATTATTCTTATAAGTACTTTTTACCTATTTTTCTATTATTATATTTAATAAAATTCTATTCATTACTTAAAAGAAAATGTAATTTTTTTTTCTTTTACATATTTTATTATTAAATATTTTTTTGTATTTTGAAATTATTAATTGTTATTTTTTGTATTTTAATATTTCAATATTTTTCTTTGAATTTTCAAATAATGAATGATTTTTTGATGCAATTAAATATTTCTTATTATTTCAAATATCAAAAGTTTATTCTTAATTTTTCATATTTTTTGATTATAATACTTTCTTTATTAATAACAGAAGCCTATTTTATTTTTAATTTTATATATTCATTTTTATCATTCTAGAATTGATTTTCAAATATAATTTTGTATCACTGTTCTTTTTTTTCTATATTTTATATTTTTTAAAACATTAAATTTAATTCAAAATAATTAAATACATATGTCATTAGCTTCTTTTTATTCATTGCTTGACGAAGGCCTTTTCAAAAACTTAAATATATATATATATATATATATATATATATATATATGTTTGTGTGTGTGTGTGTAATAAAACTTTTATTTAGTATTCTAATACCTGTTATATTTCAATTTTATTCAAATTCTTCTATAAATCTCGCTTGTCTCTAGTTGTATCCTTTAACACTAGTCGTTACAGAATTCACAGATTATACAGGCTTTGAATATATTAAAGAGGGGAAATAAAGTTGTTTTATAGGATTTTCTGATGACAATCATTATTCAAGGTTATTTTAATTGAAGATTAGTAAATATTATAATGGAAACAGTACCGGATATTGTATATCTTAAGAGGGGCAATCCTATTTAATTCGAATAATGCTGAACATCTTGTGAAGATCGAAAATAGATACGTCTCCCTAACCACAATTAAATGTTTCGTTGGATTCTATATGGGTGCAAACAAAAGTTGGATATATCACTTGTTGAATGTAAATATGGTGACGATTGTACGTTTGTTACAGTTCACTGAAACTATTTCAATTTTATAATTGAATATTTTTTTTGTAAAATTATTTATAGAATTTAATTGAAAATTAACGCAATTGTTATAATTAAAAATCGATTGATTGTATATAATTCTGCTTATATTATTAAAAAAATATTCATTATTATAACGAAGTAATATATTTTTAATAAAATATAAATAGTTGTTTACTAAAAAAATTAAACATATTTTATTAAATACCAGTCTACATAAAATACAAAATTATTTTATTTGTATAGCTTTATCAAATAGTATAATTATTAAAATTTATATTATATGTATTTATTTAAATATTTGTATTAAAATATTTAATGCGTAATATTTTATTAAGAAATGTTATTTAAAACTGTTTATTTTAAAAATCTCATTCTTATAAAACAAATACAATATATATATATATATATATATATATATATATATATATATATATATATATATGTATATATGTGTGTATGTATGTGTATGTATTTTTTAAATTTATTTATGTATGTTATGGGATACGCATATGTGTTCATATGTCCGAGTATTGTTTATTTGTGTAATTTTTTCTTTAAAAAGGAAGAGGGAAATCTGTCTGCGAAACTACATAAATTGCAAGTGTGATTTACTGTTCAACACAGTGTATTTGTGCATTCATGTAAATAATTATGCGTGTATGTTATACTCACACAACAACATACACATATACACAACATGTACCCACATTGAGGGACATACATGATGTTTGCCAATTCGAGAGACATAATTGAATCGATTACGTGCTCGCACTGTTTACGACAAACGCCCATATGTACGGGCGTTGAAAATACATTAATTAAATGAGGATTTTTTTCGTGAAACGTCGCTCGATGGATGAGTTTATTATTGTGTACAGTACCCCCGTGTACATATTAATACATATACATGCGTAGCAACCGACGACACCCCTTTACATTTGCACGTATGCTATTCATAACATTGTTCCAATGTTGTTTGTCATAACAAATATCTACGTATTAACATTTGCCAGGCGTTGAATTAATTATCAAAAATTTATTTCGTACCATTTTAATAAGTAATAAATGTATGGATAAGCACGTTCATCATTATTTATATTAATAAAGTATATAATAGACATCATAACAAATTATAGTCATGTAAATATTAGATACTTAAATTATGTAATAAATTAGCAGAAATTAAATGATGTTTTATACTAATTTAATTCATTCGAAAATATAATATGAATTAATTCCATATATAACAAACATTTTTATACTAGAGAGTTAAATATTATTTGGTTGAATAATTAATTTCACATTTTTTTTATTTATATTAAAAAAGCATTTAAAAAATATTTCACGTGTCTATCAATAAATTTTCAAGATTTCAATATTGAATATAGTGAATTAATTTTGTCAGAAATGTTAGAGAATTTGCATTTTTTATTACATAATTTCTGTGTATTTAAAATTTACAAGCAAAATTTGATAATTTGAATAATCTAATTATGAGACTTCATTTTTTTAATTTTATTTTTATATATGCAGGATTAAAACTATTTATCATTAACGAAATTATAAAACTTAATATTATTTATTGTTTAAAATGTGTATTCCTTTTGAAAATAATAGTTATTATATTATTTATCAAAATTCATTTTTTTAAACCTAAAAAAATCATAAAAAAATCTAGTTGATAGTTTATACATACAAGAACAAAAGTGATATATTTTTTATGAACCTTGACATAATTTTCTTGTATTACGGTCCTGTTGAAGGCCTTTGTCGAAGCCGTCGACGCAGCCGTCGGCGAACATCAGCCAACGTCGTTGTAGAATGTTAATTGTTTGTTCGGCCACGTGAACACAATCCTCTCAGCCACCCATAGTAATCGCCTTCAGCATAAACACGACACAGCAAGTGTATACTCAACCCCGATACTAAGAATACCTCCAAATATCCTCATATCTGGTCATGGAGGCACTGAAGAAAATTGTTAGTGGGTGGATGACCAAATTGTGCTAAGGCAGTGGTCATACAGACAGACAGTACTCAGACGAAATACAAATCGAGTGGATTTTCTCTACAATCAATTGATTGTTTAATTTACTAGGAATTCATTTAAATTTATATACAATGGGTTAATTTTATTCATAATTCATATGATTTAAATTTGAATTGTTTTTTAGAATTTTTATCAAGTATTAACCTTATTATAAAATTATAAGGTTTGATGACATTAGACTATTAAAAATTATTTTGATAATTGTTTTATCAACAGTTTTATTCGAATTATGATTCGAATAAAAAAATATTTTTAAAATTTTATCACAGTTACTATTTCTAATATTTCATTGAAATTTCAGTAGTTAGTACTGAGATTGAATTAATTTTTGTAAAATAAATTATTTCAAATACTAAATATTTGAATTGAAGTGTATATATTTTTAGTTTTATTTTATCTTAATAAAATTTAAAATCGACAAAATATAGTTATTGAAAATATTAATTAAAATATGTACTATTTAAAATAGTAATTTAATTTAATGAAAATTCGTTGTAAATATAAATGTTCAGGTATTTAATATTTTATTTTAGTATTGAATTCACAATCTTTATCCAAATTATCAGTTTATTCTTATGTAATAACCTGTTTGTTTACAACTTTATTTTCGAATAGACAAAACTGAAACCGAATTAATCCAACCCCATCTAAGCAGAAGCCATCTGCACGTTCTCAATACACTGTTACTATCTATATGGATTCAATAGTTACTTCCGAAAATGCTCCGTTCACTAAAATTTCTACATCCACGTTCTGAGTTTATGGAAATTAACTATTTGAAGCGTTGCTGATCTCATTTAAATCTATGCGTGTTATTTAAATCTGAAATTATATTTGATCTAGATGAAATTTCCATTATACATTACATCTAGTTGATTTTGAATAGCTTATAAACTTAACTTATATAATTTAATAATCCAGTACAGTGTTTCAAAATGAGCTATAAACGAACTAAGACTCATACGTATTTTTATTTTAAAATTGTTTCATAAAAAAATATTTCGTTTAAGAGCAATATAACGATTTGTAATATTACGTAGTTATTTGAAATATTTCCCTATTATATATAAAATGAAAATAGAAAATTCAAATATAAATATTCAAATTGTAAAAACGAACTGGAAAATAAACATGTGCATGCATGTTTTTAAGTAAACCGCTTCATAAATATTTATTTTTTAATTTTCTCTATTAAAATAAAACTCTATAAACTATGCATGTTTGAAAAAATGTACGGTTAGTTAATTATTGCTCAATAGATTAGAGTTTAAAGCACGTGTATACATCAATAGATTGAAATTTCTCTACATTTACAATGTTATATTCCACAAGTGCTGTAAAAACTATTCACTATTGTTATATCGTGTTGATTACTATTCATTTTTCGATGAATTTTAAATATGCGAACACTGTTCACGAGGATACGAGCTCTCGAATGCCAGATTTTGTGCATTGTGTATCTATTGTTGTTTATTTTGTACAATTGGTTTTGGGATTTGATGTATTTGCTTGTGGGAAAAATTTATATTTGTATTACGTTGTTGTTGTTTTCAAACATTTTTTTAATTTTCTCATATCGATTTTTTGGTTATTTGAAGAGAAATAGATTGTTTTTTTTGCATATTAAACCAAAACATACATAAACATTCATAAATTCTACTCTCATCTGAATACAGTAATATATGCATTTATTTTATGGTGTTATAAACATTTTCTTTCTAATATTTTTTTAATTATTAATAATTTTATATATTTATAATTTATGTTTTCAAAGGTAAAATATAAGTTAATATTTTTTATATTTTTATTTTTCTATTGCAAATAAAATTATGTGTGTGTAATTTTTATAAAATGTAACAATTTTTGATAATAAAAATGTACAATGAATTTATTGTACTCGAATATTTTATTAAAATATTCCATAATAATTTGTAATTAAAATTGTTAATTTAGTTTATTTGAGTCGAGATAGATTTTAAATATTGTTTAAAAATGTTATTAAATTTTATAAATATTTATGTACATAATTTTAAATATGTAAATTGATTCAAACTAATTTTTAAAAGTAGAAAGTTATATTATTTTTTAAAAGGGTATTAAAATGTAAAAAAAAATTGAAATTTTGTATTAAAATTTTATGTTATATTTTTGTTTAAAATAATTTTTTAAATATATATTATATATTTCTATATATTTTTATCATCATTTTATTTATGAAGAAATATTTAATGTATGTGCATGAAATAAATCAGTGCAACTGATTTTTTTTTTGGTTCAAAGGATCAGTTAATGATGTATTTTATATATTGTATTGAAAATTATTTTTCATCTTTTCTTTACTTTAGTTATTATTTTATTATTAACGTTTTCTTATAAAAAAATAAACATTGGCTGATGTTGAAGTTAAAATATTATTTGCGAAATAAAAAACTTAATTTTCTTTCATACGAATTATCACTCCAAAATCACAACATATTAATGAGTGTTCAATAATTATTTATTGTTCATTTTGTTTGTTTATAAGAACAATATGCTGATACACATTTTGATGACAATGTCATTATCAGAACGCCATGTTATAAAATATAACTTAACTCCGAATTTTTTTATTCATATTTTTAACTTTAATCAAATACATTAAAATTAAAATATATTTCATTTTAATGAAAATAAAGTTAATATTTTATTACATTTCATTATTATTTTATTTAGTTCTTATTTCTATAAATCTGAGATATTTAACAGAATAAAAAAATGTTTTGAGTTGATATTAAAATATAAATATAATGCAAATCGTTTTATTCTAATTAACTATTTATAATGAAAATTAGAATTAACGAAACGTTGAAATTTCCTTGTATAGTATAATATTTAAAATAGATACAATCCAAGTAAAAAAATGTGTAGTATAATCGAATGGTCGTTCACCAACCAAATCACAACGACGCATCACTGTTGCTTGCTGATGCAACAACTTTGTAGTTTTCCGCAAACTCAGTGTGTACATGTCTGTGTGGTGTGGTAGTGGTTGATTGTGTTGGTCGAATGGTACGACAACGTCTCGTCTGATATATACAGACGACCGTGAGGTTGGTAGCGTAGCTGCTAGCGCCTCTAGTAGTAGTGGTATGGAGTCACATTCCAGCGCAGATTGGTGTCGCTGCACTGATGTGTTGTAATTATCGCCAACACCAGCTTGTACAGCAGCAGCAGGACTCTGACGCGTTGTTACTGATGCTTTCTGATGCTGGGTCTCGATTACTACATACTGCTTCCAATCGATGTTTCTCAATGGCCGACGTATGTTACACATACGGTTTTTATTATATCATTCGATTCAAAAGGTTTTTCAGAAATAATAAATTTAGGCAATTTTAGATACTTTTAACCATATGATGCAATGATGTTAATGTATAGAAAAAAGTAATGTTAAAAAATAATATTTTATAAATAATTAAGTTTTGTGATTACATTTTTTTAAAATGGTAACTTGTAAAAAATATTATATATATATATATATATATATATATATATATATGTATGTATGTATATAAGATATAAGTTTTTGTAAAGCATTAAAATAATAGTACAAATATATATATTGAATTAATTGTGTTATAATAGGAAATTTCGTTTTAAAACATGCAAAAAGTAAATGTTGAAATGTGTTAAAAATAAAATAAAACTTTCTAAATAACGAGGAAATAAATTTTGAAAGCAAAATAATTAACTTAAATTTCACATAATGTGACACATTACAATATATAAACTATATGTTACATTCTTAATGTATAGTAATAAACACTGTTCTAAACACAGAAAGCAGAGATAAATTCTCGTTAAAGTGTGGAATTTCAATTTAGAGTACCATATTAAGTGGAATAAGAACTTTTAAGTTCAAATAAAACATGTAATTTAATTTACATATAACTGTTGAAATTTTACTTATTCTTTTTTTAACAAGAGTTTATAGGAAAGTATGAAAAATATTTATTAAGAAATTTATTTAAAAACAAAATATTATGACGATTAAATACTCAAAATATAAGAAACATATAATAAATTTAAAAAAAACTTTTGTAAATATATTTTTTATTTTTTACATAAAGTTAGTTAATTTTTTAACTTTAAAAAATATTAATTAATATTATAACTTTTTCAAAGTATTATCAATTTAAGAATCTCTAAGAGAATTGCAAAATGAAAAAAACTATAAAGAGATAATTTATAATATATACACGATAAAAAGAAATATGTAATTATTTAGCAAAATTAATACATAATGATATATCAATCCTAATAGAACATAATTAATACATAAGATTAAAATATAATTTCTTCATATTAGTGAAATCATTTGTTTATATGCCTTTTTTACCAAAAATATTATTATAAAAGAAATCAATAATAGTTGGTATATAAATATTATTAACCAACCTATTACTTGTTTCAAGTTTTTTAATTTTTTCTAAATCAATCTATTATATTTAATTTCATTCTATCTTTTTTATATCAGCTCGATTAAAAATTATTAAAATAAATAAATTACAATTTCCAGAAATAATAATAACCTGAAAAAAATATCTTCCTTCGAAAATGATATTACATTTTGTAAGAAATCTTACCCAATAACGTATATTTTTATAGAATTTTAAAAAATTGACATTTTATTTTGATTAAAAAATAGAATGTTTGATTGAAAATATATTTTTTTCATCTTATTTCATCTTGTCAAATCGTTCTCTCAAACATATCAATTTTTATCTTTTGAAGTATTAAAAATGCAAGATGTAAAAATGATAATCGTATAAAGATTATAAGGGATAAATATAAATCGTGGACTGAAATCCTTTTGTAGTACCAAACGCCTTTGTTCTGATAACCTTTTGTTTTATACGTGAGATGAATCTCACGCACAAAATTATTTTTCACAAATCTAGTCGAAATCCACTGAAAACTTTCTTTAGTTCCTTATTTTATCCTACTTTACATAAACATAAAATAAATTACAGGAAAAACATTTTCAAACCAACAATGTACAATTCTAGATTTTTCAATATTCTTCATCCCCATTATATATATATATATATATATATATATATATATATATATCTATATATATATATATATATATATATATCAGTATAATTAAAATAATTTTTCAATATTTCAATATTTTATTATTATATTTTGATAATAATAAAATTTATTTTATGAATAGAAAATAATTATGAAATTACAAAATTAATTATTTATTAATTTTTATTGGTTATTTAAATAGATGGTTTTATATATTAATCATATTTTTTATAAAATAATTTAATAAAAGCAAATATTAAATATTTTGTTAATTTATTAGAGTTTTCATCGTGCTTTCAGATCTATGTTTAATAATTGTGAGTAATCAGTTACATTAGGCTGTGTTGACAGACCGTGAAACGACAAATAAACAATTTAAGTTAATTAAATAACGTCAAGCAAACCTTCAGCATCGATAGTAAACAATCCGTTCAACCGACCATAACATCGATAGAAAATTTTGTTCTCAACCTTCATCCCTGTCGCATAGACTGGCATCTGCAGTAAGATGCCAGTCGACATTGAGGAACAACAACAGCTTTGTTATTAATCTTGTACGACGCACACCAACAAATACATGAACCTACACACAAACACATATATACACACCGATACACTTATTCCAGAGGCACAGCATCCATCGACTAACAGCCAGCCTATATTGCCACCGACAAACTTTGTTCCACAGAGAATGGTGGCAAGTAAAGCAATTTGTCAATAGTAAATAATGGCTATTTCTATGCCGTGGCAGATTTGTCTCAACCTTAATGACAGAAAAGCAGGCAGATGGAAAATTCGCGGGAAATTCTTATATGTAAACGGATGTACATCAATAGTTTTATCCCTATCGGAACAGATAGTATTGCGTTTAGTTCGCATCTGGAATCAAGTACACATACACACATTATATATATATATATATATATATATATATATATATATATATATATATAATTCAATAAGTAATATAGATTTTTTTTAAAAAAACATTGAAAATATTTTTAAGATTTACCTTATAAAAAAATATTTTTATATATTAAAATATTGATTTTACTAACTAAATTATTAATTAATTTTAAATTAAAAAATATTGAATGAATATTCTAAATAAAATATAATTTTCTCCTATGTTTTTTTAAAGAACAACAATAATAATAATTATATATATATATATATATATATATATCCATCAACCCTTTTCTATCCTCACTTTTCTAGAGATTCAAAGTCTTTCTCTTCTATTGTAGACTGACATTTTCTAATATCTTTGTCCCACCTATCCATAGTTTGCTTTCTAGTTCTTTTTATATCTTTTAGTTTACTCAAATAATTCCTTTTGTCTATGGATGGTTTTCTCTTTATGCTACATTACTAGACTATTTTTATTTCAAATTTTTATCACTCACATAATAATAAAGAAAAACTATTGGGATTAGTTTAGTTTAGATTTGTTGGAAAAAATAATTTACTGGAAAAATATTTCAAATATTAAAGTTGGTCGATTACATGTACAATAATTAATTTATTGATTAAATTATGAATTGCTTCTAATAAGAAATATTTTAAAAACCATATTTTTTTATTACATACCCGTTTGTTCAGTTTCACTTGCATGAAATGTTTTTTATAAAATTGCATTTTTATAAACGAATTGATTAAAATTATTATTTTTTTAAAACAATTCTTCTTATAATATCATATATTATTTACTTATGTGCTTATATTTAACAGTAATTATATATATATATATATATATATATATATATATATATATATACATACAAGGGTCGTTTGATAAGTATGGTAAATTTAATTATTGTTTAATTTAATTAATTAAATTAAATTTTTCAATTTAGTTTTTCTTATTTTTTACCATACTTCTCAAACGACCCTAGTGTATATATATATATGTTAGAAATAAACATATTTAAAAATATATTTTTTTAAAATCAAATTAGGTATAATAGGTAAATCAATTTTGTATAATTCATGAAATAAAAATATTACTGAAATTATTTATAAATTGTTGACTAGTTGAATTCCAGGGAACATGTATTTTGTTGTAAGAATTAGAATAGTTTATGAACAGAGGTTAAAAAATAATAATAAATTTCTATCGACTATCATAGAACCAATTTATAATCTTAAATTTATCTGTCGCTAAAAAAAGATAGCTTCCATTAATCAACGGTCCCTTTTAGAAAATTGTATAGACGCCAGATAAGAAATAGATATGAATAAAAACGATACCAGCAACTCATCAAAAAGTGTACGAGAAAGTTTATCCGAAAATCAAACCTTAACCAATATTTCAGGCGAACAAGAAATCAATCACAACGTAATCTCTATTATTTATCCCTAAACATCAATCAAACGCGATAAAAAGGAGAAAAAAACACACACACATACGCATCCCTTTTGCTGCGGTAACTGAAAAACACTGTCAGTCTACTGATGCTCGCAGGTCATTGGGGTCATCACCAGCTGCTATTAAATCAGTTTTATTATATATCAGTTAACCTTTACGTCGGTTACAACACTGATCGCAAAAAAGAAAACGCTATGTAAAAACTGAAGCAGCCGTGTACACGAAAACGTACGACGCTGGCCAAAATAAAAGAGGCATTTTTTGACAGACATTTATTTCGTGTCATTTTTTCGTATGTACGAATAAGTAAATAAGCGCATATATATATATATATATATATATATATATATATATATACATATATACACACACACACACACACACACACACATACACATACATACATACGTTTTAACATATATTATTTTCATAACTGACTAAAACAAGTAATATACTGTGTGTAAACTGAACATATCACTATTTTCTTCTTACTAAATAACTTCTTATCAATTATATCTTCACATACTAACTCTTTTTGCTTAAGACAATAAATATTTTATACAAAAATGTAAAATATATATTTTTTATTAATTTGATAATTATTTTATTTTTTTAAAAAAATGAATATGTAATTATTTGTTATCAAAAAGTCAAATTACTAGTTACAATATATTAAAAAATAATTTAATGTAATCATAACATTTAATAAATAACAATAAAATTAAACAAGATAGAAGGTTATTAAAAAAATATTTTACAGTTATATTAAAAAAATAAGAATATTAAATAAAAATATAGCTCAATCTTCTTAATGTTACTGAAAATCATTGAAATATTTTCTCTTATATATTGTAATTTTTTTATATAATTTATTATAATAATGTATTCAATGTAAATCATGTATTTAATAATAATTATTCTAGATTATGTATTTATTTGATTGACTATTTTATGAATTAGAACTTAATAAAAAATATTAATTTTCAATTAAAATTTTTTTTAGAATTTTATTATAAAAATGAAAATTTAAAAAAACGTCAATTTTCTTAGACTTATTTGTAAGTTTTTATTTGTATATTATATTTTTTTTTATACATAAATATTAACATATTTTTTTAATTATAATTAATATTAGTTTTATATTAAAATATATGAATAGAAATTTAAAATGACTTCAATATTAGAATTAATAACGTCATTAAATTTTAATTGATTCGTATTTATATTGTTTAAATTTTATAATTACAAGTAAGAAGATAGAATTGTGAAAAGACGAATGAAAACTTTCAGTCAGTTGAAAGACTGTTAATTGATAAATTTATTTGTGTTACAGGTGTACAGTCTTTTATACCGGGTTAAATATATATATATATATATATATATATATATGTTTGTGTGTGTTATATAAAAAAGAAAAGATTAATTTTTGAATCTAAGAAAATATATTTAATTACATTTAAAATCTTAACATTTCAATGGTAATAATTACTGAATAGAATAAAATTTATTTCTTTTGTTAGTCAATCTTATTTATAGTTTCATGGAAATTGATCAATTAAGCGTTTTGTATGCTATTTCAGTCTTTGAAAATTAAATGCCTTTTAGTTATTTATTTATTTCTTAGAAATGTGAAAGTTCAAATTCAGTTTTATTAACTGAATAATAATTAGAATTCTATTTATATTTAAATTCGGATTTTGAATAGAAAATATTGATAAGGTATTTCAAAAATATATTTATGAAAAGTTTGTGATTTTTATTTTAAAATTATATATATATATATATATATATATATATATATATATGTATATATAATTTTTTAACAAAATTTAAAGCATTTTTAAAAAAATACTTTTTATTTTTATTTTTATTAGATTTTTTGCTCTTTCAAAAATAGTATTTTAATACAAAAATACATGAATACAGGAAATAAGTGGAATAAGAATAAAACATATTAATGGAAACTGTTTCATTTAATTAAGTTAACATTACACAAAAATTCTTAACTTTGAATAAAATATAAAAATTTACAAAATTTTATCTAAAATCATAATTGTATAATGATAGAAATAATAAAATTTAATTACTATTAAAATCAAATTTATATATTTAATTTTTTAATTGAATTATCAATAATATCTACGAAATGTCTTCGTGTTAAATGATATTCTGTTCTTTATTCTTTTTAATTATTAAAGTAAATTGAAAATGGTATGTGAGTGCATATATATGTATATATGTTTGTGTGTGTGTGTTCATATTAAAATATTAATTAAAAAAGTACATCGTAGAAGCTCATAAGAAAGAAAATTCTGTTTGAACTACGCTAATAACAGACTAAACAAATTACGCAACACATTTTGCCACCCCTATCTGTTCATAGCATACAAAAGTAAACAACCGAAAATGACCCTTCTTCTTTTTCAAAGCGATAGCACACACTTCACACTATCTTTAATCTGAAGTGTCATTTCGCGAGTGCTATTGAAATTTCAATAAGGGGTATAGACAGCGTTCGGCGGCCTTGTTGTATCGTTCGTTACTGAGTTGAGTGCGCTTCGTGGCACGTAATATAAAAGTGTGTTGCTCAACAGGTTACACACAGTAAAGAAACTGCGCTTGCTCCCGTCTCTCGAGACACGGTGCCCTCTAGGCGAGGGTTGCAAACACCCGAGAAACAGAGATCTTGATGAATTACATGTCTCTACCACTCGCAGTCAATCTTTTTTACACGCCCATTAACTAGTCTTCGGTTACTCAAGCACACGCCACTCAAATATTTATGATTGTTGAATCATGTTCAAATTGGGCTGTCGATCTCGTTGCTCGCAAATTTTTACAAACAATAGTCATTCACTATGGATCGCGATTCAAGTTTAATTATGCATTGTTCATTTTTCAAATAAACACCTACAAATGAACCGTTCAAATTGAAATATATCAACTTATATTGTTAAATTTGGAAATTGCAAAATAAATTAAAATTCCAATTTCCCGCCTTCATTTCATTATTAAAATGTACAAAATACGATTTTGTAATGATATTTTTAATGGTGAATATATTTCATATAGTATTTATTTTTAGATTTCGTTGTTTTTCAAATCCGTTGATAACTTTATATTTTTTTATAAAAAAAATAATATCAATTATATATATATATATATATATAATATAAATTATATAAGAAAATGAATTAATTTTTTAAAAAAATATTTTTCTATGACAGTAAAATTTAAAACTAGCATTTAAAATACGAACTTAGAGAGCAAAATTTTAAAAGAAACGATTCTATTTTAATATTAATATTAAAATATAAATAGAATCTCCTAATATATAATATAATGATATATCTTCAGTAACTACTATTTTATATTTTAACTGTATTATTGCTATTAAATTTTAATCTATTTATTTTTTTAAAAAAATATTAAAAATTAAGCTTAAAAGCTTTGGATTGCAAGACAATAAAATTCTATTGAAACAAGTAATGCTATCTGAAATTTAATTATATTGCATTGTGACTTTTTTATATATGAAGATTTTTAAATTTGTTAGAAATTTTACAATTCAATATTTTATAGAGAAATCCAAATGTGACGCCTAGATTTAAGTTTTATTAAAAAGAAACTATACACATGTTTCTTTTTAATAAAACACAAAATATTGAGTAAACAGTATAGAGCTAGTAATAAATTGCATATTTATTGTAAATATACCTTTAATAATATAATTACAAAAGATTTATTTAAAATATCGATTAGTTAAATTTTACAAAGAAAATATTTTTTGAAAAGAAATGGTATAAATCCTAATTCTAGTTGAAATGCATACAAAATAGCTTAAATCATGTTAGTTATTATAAGTAACAATAGAATATTTGTTTTTAAAAAAAGAAAAGTTTAATGATAGTGTTTATATTTATAATTAAGTGACTATTGATTTCTTAAAAAAATCTATTCCATGTAGTACAAAAGTTAACGTTTTTTAAACTTTGCTGTATTATTTTTATGTGTCTGAATATATATATATATATATATATATATATATGATATCGTTGAAAAATAATCATTTGAGTTTTCTTTTTAAATTCACATAACCGGTCAAGTATCCAATAACCAATTGAAAACTCGTCTGTAGATAATATGAGTTTCAAAGGACTCGTTCACACATGACTATATCACAAACGAGAGATGGCGAAAGTCAACGGTATCTTTGAGGTGTCGTGCCATCATCGAACATCAAAACCCACCTTTGTGCTTTATAGTAGATCACAGCTTGCCTGTCAATGTTCCCTGTCAAAATTTCACCCTCAACGAACATCAATACACCCGACTGCACTGCATAGACAAGATTTTCCACTATCACCCTCTCACACTTACATTCACTAAGCGGAAGCAAACACGCGCATCACAGAACAGAATGGAGACAGGGGTGCCGATAGAAGATATCTTTACATAACAAGAGAACCTAAATTGGCCTCTCTCGACAACGACAGAACGCTACAATTAGACCAGATTATGGATTAGTTAGCGTTTGTTTGTTACCATTCAGCACAAACAGAACACCAATACATATATATAGAAAGACAGACATATCACGTTCTGTCAGGTTTACACTCTAACATTTTATAGACGGTAAAAAAATTATTATTCATTCAAATTTGAAATATCATGTATTTATACTTAGGTACATAATTTTAAATTATATTTGAAAAAATGAAAATACGACAATTTAATTTTTTTTAAGTAATATTAGTGTTAATAAAAATATTTTAATTACAATGGCCAAAATTTGGGAATATTATATATATATATATATATATATATATATATATATATATATATTTGTGACCCAAATGAAATTGAAGGATAGTAAAAAATAATAAATGATTATAAGCAACTAAATATAAATCTAAACCTTTTACTTTCATTTGGACCATCCTAATAATCATATTTTTACTGCATAAAAATCCAGAAATATATTTTTAATTAAAATTATATTTTTTGGTTAAATAACTTTTGAATTACTTTAAATAGTGAATATATTATTTAATGATTGTTTATCTACTTTTTAATATTAATCGATTTCTGTATAATAATTTATTTTTTATTGAGATTATGTTAAAATATTTTTATTAACTTAGTTATTGGTGGCGATTAATGATTTTTATCACAACATTTAATTTATTATGATTTTATTTTCATTATAACTATAAAAATTGTTAAAAACTATTTTTAATTTTTAATTATAAACTTTTAAAAAAAATTTAACAAATTAAGAAAAATTACAGAAAATTATAAATAGTCTTCATTAAAAAATATATATTTCTCTTTTTTTAAAAAAATATTTTTTCTCTTATTTTTACTACAAAATAGGAAGGAAAATATATTTTTTTATTTTTATAGTAGTTTTGATGTATATGAAATTTTTAATATAATTTAATATTAAATGAAAAATATTGTACATACCACAATTAAAGTTTTATATATATTTTTTTATTTTATATGCCATAAATATAAATTATAGTTCTGTTTTTTCTTCATATTTTCAAAACTATTCTTGAGTGTTTATTAAAATTACTTAACTGAAAATTTTTTTATTTATTAAAATAAATCAACATTTTTTAATAAAATTGAATCTTTATAAACTTATTTAAGAGAATTTTTTCTTAAAAAATAATCTTAAATTTATAATTTTTTGAACTTATTTGATAATTATTTATTGTTTAATGATTTATTTAAAAGATAATATGAAGATAATGTAGTTATTTTCATAACTACACTAAGAAATAACAAAAAATTACATTTAAGTTCTTACAGTCAGTTGTAAATTATATGTAAATATATATATATATATATATATATATATATATATATATATATATATATATATATATATATATATATATATATATATATAGATCGTCAATCCAAGTTTTGATTACCTTAACTTGGATGACATCATTAGAATACGACCTTTGGATAAATTATTCGCTTAATTTACTCTAATCAATCTTACTTAACTGATCTTTGACCATGACATAATTTTTGTTTATAAATAGATTAGTGAATGCCTTTAAGTAGTTACCAATTAATATAAATATTGGAACTTATAGGTTTTTCTTAATGTTAAGATTATACATATTTCTATGTATATTAACTTAGATTCATAACCATAACGTTAATAAACTATTGTAATGTAAACCCTGTAAAAGATGTAACATAAAGGCAGTAGCAATTGTAGAGAACGCGACGTTTGTAGTAATCGTCAACTTCTAAAACTTACTTCAAGGGACCAATTATCCCTTTAGAAGCTCGGATGATGCTTACGCTCAAACACACACGAATACAAATCTATGTATACGTGTTAAAGAACGCATTCACGCACATGTATGCACGCATACACGCATAAACAATACGCACAATCAAACGCGCACATTGTAAACACTGACGCAGACAAATTGTGGTTCGAAACGACACTAAAACTTTATAAGTAACTTTATTACAATTATTATCGTTGATAATTACTGTTTTATGAAACTATGTACATGAAAATTAAGAATGTTTGTTTAGCATTAATTATATTATGTAACAAACGGAAGATTATTTGGAATTTGCGTCGAGACGTTAATTTATTAATAACACACATAGAAATGGCTGTTGTATTGTTTTATTTTGAATGAGTATCTTTTTCGAGACAAAAATATTTATTATTAAAGAAATTTTGGTTTTTAAATTGTAAAATTAAGTAAAATTTTTATAATTTTAAAAAGTGTTTTTTTTAATATCTATATAAAATATAAAAATGATACTTAAACCTTTATAAACACATTTAATTTTTTTTATAGATTTTCTGAAACATTTTAATATTTGTATATATATTTAGTAGATGTATCTTGTCTGTTTTTATTTTTTCCAGTAGTATATAGGTTTTAAATACTAGAATAATTTAAAGGTTGCAATGAAGTATAGAAAAATACATTATCAAAATAATAAAAAAACAAAGAAAACCGAATGTATAAAAAAAATAAAAGTTACGGACGTTATAGAAAAAATTGAGGAATTTGAAATAAAAATGAGATCATATAGCAAAAAGAGATCATTTATAAACAAGGGAAATTATTAATTTAAAACTTAGATGTGTGAAAATGTCCAGGAAAAATCTATGGATAGATAAGATAGAGATTTAGAAAATTTGTTAGAGTGGACTGAAAGAGAAAGGCATTGGATTGGTAGAAGTGGACAATTTTTTAGTGAGGTTTTCATTCAAGAGTAGATAGAAGAGGCTGTTGATGGTGATATATATATATATATATATATATATATATATATATATATATATATATATATATATATATATGTTAATCATTTATTTGAATAATTTAGTTAATACAAAAAAATATTGTACAGAATTTTTTCATTATTTTTTATAGTAATTATTAAAAATCTAATACTAATGGTTATTTTGAAAATTTATATATATATATATATATATATATATATATATATATATATATAAATATTGAGAATAATATAAATTATTCGTCATATTTCTATTCAAAATGACAAGATCATAAAGAAACGTTTACCAAAATATGAGATCATAATCTATTGCTCTTTGATAAATGATATCTTAAATATAACATCCTAAATCATTTTATTAAGAGCAATTTTATCTTCGTAAACTAATTGATTGAAATGATCTGAATGGATTCCGTCGTGTGAAAATAAAACGAACTTGGATATACATCTCTTCTTCGATATTGAAAATGCCATATTAAAAAATACGTATCTCGTCTGAATAGACGCTCAAAATAAAATGCGTTCTCAATAGATTATTGAGAATATAAAAGAATTCACGTAATCCATCTTACATCATCTTAAATACTAATAAACTGACAGTTTGATCCCATTGGTGCATATTTTATATATATATATATATATATATATATATATTTGTGTGTGTAGAGGTTGTAATTCTTAAGAATTTTATATTTAATAGCTCTTCGTTCGTTTGATATTTGACGTGTGAATCCAATTGATAATTGATTGATAACACGTGTTACATAAAATATAAATTCTCAATGATATTAAAAAAAATTTTTCAATGAATTATTAACTATAAAAATAAAAAAGGGAATTTTAAAAGAAATTAAATATATATATATATATATATATATATATATATATATTTCATGTGGAAAGATTTAATATTTAACTGGTAATGCTTTTTACTGAAATTAAATTTATCCTTCATAAAACAGTTTCAAAACTGAAGACTATCCATTGAAGATTATTATTTTTCTTAAAACGATAGTCATAGAAAAAATCAGCATTTCTCAGCTTCACTAAAGAATTTTTCATCCCCAATCTTTATTCATATAGTTGCATAGGTTTTTTCCCATCTATTGATTTTCCATTATCATTTTAACTTCCCTCAGTCAGTATCGTCTATTTTTAGGTGTTACATCCTTCTAGAAACCATGCTTGCAATTTTTGAGAAATCTTTCATTTGATGTTTTTGTGATATGTACATATCATTTATGCTTTTATTTTTAATATTATCTAGTATTGTTTTATCATTTAAATAGTTTTGTTTGAGATTCTTTTTCATCTTATAATTATAGAAGTTAATATTAATATATCATGTGCTTTGATTTATATACATATATATATATATATATATATATATATATATATATATATATATATGTGTGTGTGTGTGTGTTTGTCTATATTCATTTATCAAATACAAATATCTACCTCATTAACATCTTAAAAATTTGATGATCTATTTTCACATAAATACCGTTTTAACTAGATTTGAATCATCGTGGAATAACTTTTTACTGAATTAATTTTTCTTAATCCTGCTTTCTTGTATTTTTTAAATTTAGTTTTTAATAATTACTATCTACAGTTATCTTTTCTCTTGTCTTATTATCTTTTTTATTATGACTATTTCAATTAAAAATTATTACTATACTTGTTACTTTATTTTTGTAATTTAATAAATTTAATTTTTTCTTGTGTTTAATTTTTATTTAAATATATATATATATATATATATATATATATATATATATATATATATATATATTTACTTACGACGAACAAGTACAATTTTTCTCTTTTTGAATTATAAATAATATTATATTATTTGACTAAATAAATATTTATCTGTACAAATTCCACATATATATTATTTATAGAAATATATGTAATATAGATATTCGTTTATCTGTGTTTGTGTATAACATAGTATATATTATACATCAATTTCATATACAACAAAAAAGCGATGTTTATAAATGGTTTTGAAATAAACAGACATGTTTGATTAAACCGAGAATCATACATAAATTTTGATCGACATCACAAATACTTCCTCCATTTTCCTTTATATAATACATGTACCTACATGTATATATATATATATATATATATATATATATATATACACATACATACATACATATGTGTGTGTGTGTACTAACAGATCGCTGTTTTGAGGTACGATGAAGTATGGTTTTGTCGGAGCAAAGGGATGGGCGTTTGCAATCGTTCATCGCGTTTCGTCTTTGACGTCAATCTTGGGTATTTGTTGCGGTTCGGTTTGGTAAGACGGTATCGTGAGGATTTTGTGTTATGACGTACGATGTTCTCTGAATTAGTGAATTGCACGAACCCTCATCATAACCGAATTATACATTTATTGACGCAGAATGACGTGTTTAGCTAGAGACTATGAATGTTTAATATATGATTTATGTGTTTATAATTATGAACACGTAAATTGAGATTAATATTTTTACGTGAGTTTAATTAATTCATCACTATTATGTGTCGTTTGTGTAGTGCGTATTTATCTGTCAATTAAAATTGTATTGAATTTTTTTGTATGTAAATTAAATGATGAAAATAAAATGAATTATTGGAAAAACATTTATTTAACCTGATTAATTGTTTCACTGAAATTATGAGTATAGGTTTAAAATGTAATTACAATTTTTTTCAATAAATATACGTGAATAATTGAACTTGAATATATTTGAATTCGGAGAAAAATGCATAAAAAATTTTCCCAAAGTTTTTACTAATGTATAAAATATTTTCAAATAGGCCTCTTATTTTCACATATATAAATTTTAGCAGTTGTGTTTATATATCATTAATAAAATATAATTATTTTATCTCAAATTGGATTGCAAAAATAGTTAATAATTTCAATATGATGAGACAATTAAAAAAATATTGTTTATATATATTTTTAAGAAATAACTTTATTTAAATAAAACATAAAATAAGGCAATAAATTATATTTTTTTGTGGATATATATATATATATATATTTCTGTTTATTTGCAATAATTTTATTGAAGTACGTATACTAAAATCCCTATTACATTAATAAAGATGTTTAAGTTTCATAACGAATCATTTTTCTGTAAATAAAAAAATGTAATTATTTAATAAATATAAATTTCGGATTGAAAACATATGAAAAGAATTGAAATGTAAAAATATTGATAATTTATGAAAGTATTTATGTATTGATTGATTTCTTCGTTATTTTCATTTAAAACCTGTCAAACGTCTATGTAATTAACTTTGCGACATTATAATAATTTCCACACTGTCGTAGTTTGGTATCGACATTTTTTTAATGTGAAAAATCAATTTATTTTTTGCCTCTTTATACGATGCATACACATACGAACACATTCATATGTTGATATATGAGCAAGCTTGGTAGCGATGCGAGAAAATTGATTATCAAGATTGAACGGCCTCACTGAGTGTATATTGAAACACTATTAAGAACAGACTTCTCATAGAGAATCTGCGAGTAAGCGAGACGCAAGAACGGCGTCAAGATAATATGTATCGCAGTTAAACCAATTCAAAAGCTATACGAAGAGACGTTATACGAATTCTGCAATGAGTTACTATTACGTATCAGTGCTGAAAACGAGATGATATATTTGATACAGTAGTGAAAATATACGAAATGAATTGAGATAAATATTTTCTATCTGTTGAAAACTGGGGTTTGACGTATTTTGTTTAAAATTAAATCGATCATACAGTAAAATATTATATTTAAAATAGATAAATATCTTCCAATAAATAAAATATTACTTAAAAATGGAATATCTGTTTTCACTAACGATATAAAGTTATAACATTTCTGTTATTAGGAAATAAATTATTTTTATTTATATATTTTTTTCGAAGAAAAATAATATTTTATTAAAAAATATCTTTTTTATAATCGTGATAAAACAACATTATTTAATTTAAAGATGTATATATTTTTATAATATTTTTAGTTTTAAAAATAAATCTTATTAAATTACAATATGTATTAGTATAAATTCATGCTTATTATAAATGAATTCAATGTTCAATTATTATGAAAATAATTAAGTTTCCTCAATGCAAATCAGTACAAACTTCAGCACTGAATTGTGATTAAACATACTGCCATTTAACTAAAATACGAACTTACAACGTTTTAATCTTCGAACTGACACAAGTCCCACCGCAAAATCTCATTATTTCCGTTACAATTTCTTGCTGCAAGAAGTTCGAACAGATATCTTGGCGTGGGTGTACGACCGGCCGGTCGTCGGGCGACTATAGTCACTGCACAACCAGCAGCATCCCTCCGTAACTCCACACGACAAGCGAAGTAAAGTACAGAGGGTTCGAGTTAGACAAAGCGCACCCTCGTCTTAAACTTAGCCTATATAAGATCCTTTCGTACTATGCTGGCGCGCTGAATCTGGACAATTAGCCGGTAATTACGAGCGCGGCCGAAACTCTCATACTCTCCCTTATTCGTATCATGCGAAAATCGTAGCGATGCTACAGACTTAGTTCGACCTTCTGTTCATCCCTCCTGGCTTGAGTCGCGACCAGCATCATCATCATCATCGTACCCCAAACCCCAATCTCAGGATTGAATCGTGCCGTGACTCGAGATGTGGGAAATGCGCATGTGTTCCTTTAACACCCTACATTCGTTCCTGTTACCCCATACCATCACTTCATCTACAATAAAGGTCTCTTTGCTTCGATAGTAATGGTCGTCAACGACAGTGACGGCATCAGTTTAAAATTATTACCAATTTATGGAATAATATTATTGGATTTATTTTTAGATTATCAGAAAATCAACATTATATATATATATATATATATATATATATATATATATATATATATTTATGTATTCACTAAAATAGAATTTTATGCAAAACTAACTCGATTATAGTTATTGAATCGTATAAATTAAATAAAATTACTAAAGCAGTAGAAAATTAAATGTGCTCATTAAATTTAACAACAAAATAACATATGAAATAGGATATTTTTATTTCAGTTCATTAATTAATAGCAAAATTTAAATTGATTCATATACATAGTCAATAATAGAGATTATTATTCTGAACTGAATTTTATTGTTATATTTTAATTAAAATTTTTGATATTGAAAATATATTCATAAAAAGTGAGGAAATGTGTTATAGAGTATAAAATATTCATTTTTTGTTTTCCGATAACATCCGTATAAAAATATTTTGTGAAATAGAAATACATTTGGAATAGAATGAAAATACAGTAGTTAAAATGAAATTATGAATGAATATTTCATATTTTTAATATAATTTAAATCAAATTAATGTAACAAGTATCTTTTTAAATAATTAAAAAGTAAATTTATATTATTCACTATTATATTTTTAACACAATTCAATTTAGATTTTTAAACCTTTTATTTTCTACTTAATAAACTTTTAAAACGCAATTCTGTTTGAAACTTATATTCTCGGAATTAAACTACATAATTGATTTTTTTTACATGTAACTAAATTTCTTTTTTAATACAATTAATTTGTTAATTGAATTAGTTGAATTGTTCATTTAAGATATTTAGAGAGATATTGTTTTAAGTACATCAGAATCGTTATTATGCTTTTACTTATGATTATCATAAAAAAAGAATGAAAATTACAATTAATTCCCTTTTTACATTTTAATAGCGACTATTTTAGTAGTGAATACCTGACGATTGATTATTTGTTCTAATAAAAAGTTAATGAAATTTATTACAGAAATTTAAAGTAAACATAATTCTTATAAATTAAAAAATATAGTTTAATTTTTGATTATAACTAGAGTGATATTTAACATATACTCGTATATATATATATATATATATATATATATATATATATATATATATATATACATACCAAATAATTGAAGATACATTTTTATAATATTGTTTCTTGTGATGGTTCTTACAAATTTTTGAATTGTATACCAGCACCATCTGTTCATTGACGCAGCGGTTACGAAAATTTCAATTTTTAATTATTCTAAAATATGTGCATTAGTTAGACTTTATTTTAAATATAATTTTACACAGTACTGTCGAAATTACAGAATATATTTCCGAAATATTGTTGATATTACTTATTGAAGTTTAAGCAGTTAAAACTATATATATATATATATATATATATATATATATATATATATATATATATATATATATATATAAGTAACTCTGAAACTTTATACAATTTAGGTAGTAAATAATTTAAACATTAATTAGAGAACCACATATAATTTGAATTCAATATATTTTTTTATAAAATGTTATTTTTTATAAAAAAATATTATTTACTGAAATAATTAATTTTATTTATTTTTAAAAATAAAATTTACTACAAAATTATAAAACGATAAAATTGATAAACATTTACATATAATATATCACAGAATTTATTTTGTTTAAGTAATATTTATAATTATTAATTTTAATATTAATTAAATGACTAATCGAAGTTTTCAAAAAATATCAAATACCGTATGTGTTTTTAAATTAAAATACGAATAGATTTTTTTTATATTTTACTATTTCTTCTTTAAGAAAGTATTTTATTAAAATGATACATATATTTTTTATTTAATATAACATTTCTTTAAATAGTCGATATATCAAGTAGAATAATTGTATATGTTTTATACGAATGTTACTTTTTTGCAATTTTTTTTAAAAAAATAAAATATAATAAAATGTATATTGAAATTTAAAAATTTCTACATTGAATAACGAATTATTAATATAAATATATATTATAAAATAGATTCTCAATTAAACATTCTAAAATGTTTGTAGCAATATTATTCAGCATTTCAAAATAAATCTTCTAAAATTAAATAAATGACTTAAAGTTATTTTATAATATTATTAAGAAATTAGATACAAAGATAATTATATAAATGTATTTTTAAAAAAGTGTATATTAAATTATATATCTAAGTTACTGTTATCTATCAGAATAATCTAATTTCTTTTTTATATCACAATTACTTTTATTTTACACAAATAAATTATCACCCCAATACATCTGTACTCTGATAATAATGACATTGCCATTGAAATACGCATCAACTTACTATTGTTATAAGCAAACAAAGTAAATAATAAATAATTATTGAACCTTTTTCTAATATATAGTGGTGTTGAGGGTGATAATTTATTTATGTAGAAGTGAATTCGCAACAATTCCTACCTAGTAACTACTTTCGTGCGTAATTTTTAATAAAAACGATTTTTTCAATTTTTTATTTCTTTGTGTATATCGATTTTTTTATTTATACTTATATATATATATATATATATATATATATATATATATATATATAAGCCGTCTCTGTCTTTGTAGAACTTTAGCTGCTAGTACTTCTTCCACAGTCATCCCAACGGCGTTCTTGTCTTGTTTGTTACGTAATTTTAGTGCGGTTTTCGAGATTGATGCCCGTACGTGCATTGACTATAACGACTTGTCGAGATTTCATGTGTATGTGAATATATGTGTCTGTGTGTACGTATGTTTACTCGTATGTTGTTTTTCCTCCATTATTTTCTTGTATGTGCCGGAAAATGAATTAGAGTTTGCTAGTTTTATACGAGGACTGTGTTTTCAGTCGTTAATTATTGACTTCATTCTTTGATCAATCACGTCCGTACTAGATAAATAGATTTAGACGAATAAGTTGCTTGATTGGAGAAAATTAAACATTGAATGCTCAATAATAAGATACATAGTTGTTTTTATTTTTGATATATATTTTTATGATATTTCGATTTGTAATAACGTTTATTTTTTATAGATAATTGTTATTTTTTTACATGAAGTATTTATGTATTAAGCAATCTATTCAAAAAAATTTGGTTACGTAAAAAAATAATGTTTACCAGAATTTTTTGTTATTTATATCATCCCTCACTTGGCTAAAGGGAATGGCATTTTTAGCTTTTTAAGCTAGAGGCATAGATTTAAAAAAATGTATTTCTAGACCAATTGAATCTATTTTTACAATAAAAATAGCAAATAAAAGGAAGTATGATATAGTTTTAAAGAAAATCAATAAAAATTTTACTATTGTAATATTATTTTTATATCAATTTATATTTTTATACAAATGTAAAAAATATGAACTTTTATTTTAGTTTGTGAAATACATTTTTTTAATGTAGTTATATAAATAATTCACGAATATTTATTTGGTCTATATATGGAATTTAATTTTTCAAAAATTAAAGAAAAATGATATTGTCATATATTTCTAAAAATAAAACACAAATATACATATAATCATGTATCATTTTTAATGATATAAATATTTCATAGAAGATTTATAATTAAATGTAAATAAAAAAATCATTTTAAATTTTAATATATATATATATGTGTGTGTGTCTGTGTGAATGTGTGTGTGTTTGTGTATATATATTTTTTCATATTTCAATTTCTAAATAAATATAATTTATTATTACGAAAAAAGTTTAAAATATACTTTAAATAATTAAATATACATACCAAGTTTTTTATCGTGTTTATGAAGTATTTATAAACATGTAGTATATTTTATTATGCAAATTTTATTAAAAAAAATTCTATAGTAAATATTGATGTTTGATATAAATGTATTTAATTTCAATTAAAAAGATATGTTCTATAAAATGCTAATTTTTACGGATTCATTTCTAATATTTTTATTATTGCTATTTTTTAAAAAAATCCATATTTTTTTTTTGTTATCTGATATTTTGAAATGCTTTAACCTTATTTGAACATTCAATTATTAAAAATAATGTTTTTAAAGTGACAAAAATATTATACCTTATTATTTAATAGCTTAATTATTAATATTATTTTTTTGTGTTTTAGTAAGTTTTTAACGAAATTAGAAAAGTTTGTAACAAAAAATAGTATTTCTTTTTTTTGTATTATATATATATATATATATATATATATATATATATATATAATTCGTACGTGCATTTGAACCACATAGGACTATTTATTTTGTAGTATAATATATCTTTACAAACACACCATATGTTAGTTTTACATTTAATAACATCATTTTATAATTAAAACTACTTTGTTAGCTTTTAATTTACATTTGTAACTAAAATTCATTTTTGAGAACAATTAAAAGAGAAATATCACTGTAAAACCAACACGGTACGTGTAAACTAAAAGATGAAACCGCATAGTAACACAATAGTGGTAAGTCTTTTGAAATTGTACTGCCGTTATGGCAATGTTATTTTTTTCCTACCGTGTTCTTATATATTATAAATGAAATGTAAACATAACATTCTACTGATCCTTTCAGGCGATAATTAAAATTATTCTATTATAAATTCTATTATTTTATCCAAACTTGATGTTATTTTAACCGTTTCTATTCTTATCAAAAACTTATAAAATCAACTTCGGGTTTAATGTTTATTGTATTATGGTTTTGAAATAATAATATTGAAATGAAATATATTCTATATACTTTTTTAATATATGTATGTACACAATTTCATTAAATGAATGCAATTTGAAAAAAATGCTTTATTAAAGATTGTTTCGAAGATATTTTCTTAACACTTCTATACATCTAATTAGAGTCTTATTGGCCGAATGAAATTGGTCTTGAATTAAATGCGGACCGAGACTTCTGTAATTGACATTTTCTTGTATATAAAACGCCACAAACACTAAGCATTTAGTGCATTCCCTTGTAATATGTAAAGTGGTTCGTGTTGTCCTCGCATATTTCTGTATATATTAATGGAATTGCAACGTTTCAACAACTACAGCAACGTTTACTTAACGAGTTTCATTATGAAATTGAAGTGTTGAGTTGATGTGCGTTCGCAGTAATTATTTTATAATATTAAAAGGTTTTTTCCCTACTCGAATATTAAAATGTTATCCAGAAAATTGCATACTTTTGTATTCTGCAACTTGTAACGTGGAACTGCATACATTTGCAACAATAATGCTGTTGTTTTGGATAATTTTGCTTGTTCTAGTTTAAACAATTTTAATTAAAATTGTTATTCAAAACTTATAATTCGAAAAACATGTAGTTTTATGACTTTTGTTTGCAATTCATATTGATATTAAAGTATATATATATATATATGTATGTATATAACACCCTTTATTAATTATAAAATATTAATAACATTCAGTTTTGACAAATATATGCAGTTAATTAATTTACATTATAATACATAAATATTTTAATAACATTAAAATTGTTATAAATATATATAATAAAATAATAATTTATTAACATATTGTTCTTTCAATATGAAATTTATTTTTCAATTAATTTATAATAATTAAACATTTGATTTATTATTATTTTATAATAAAATAATAACATTTA
Organism: Neoneuromus ignobilis; assembly: GCA_029203775.1. Classification (NCBI taxonomy): domain Eukaryota; kingdom Metazoa; phylum Arthropoda; class Insecta; order Megaloptera; family Corydalidae; genus Neoneuromus; species Neoneuromus ignobilis. The sequence continues at coordinate 9,149,710 of CP092090.1, forward strand.
ATGTTATTCTGTGAATTAAAAATATTTGAATTTTTAACTAATTTCTTAAGTTTCTGTATTATTTAAAAGATAATTTCACTTTAACTTATTAAGTAAATTAATTCTAGTGGTTACTTTTTTCCAATTTTGAGTTTTGTGAAAATATATATTTTTTAAAAATTTTAATATTAAATGTGAGCTGAGAATTAAAATTGAAATAAATTATTTTTTGTCTTTTAAAAATAATATTTATGAATATAATATAATTTATATTTGTTAATGTATTTAAATGAAAAATATTCTAGGTTAAGAAGGATTTTGCATTAATTTACATAATGTACTTTATTGGAATTGTTATATATAAGTACTTATTTTATTTGATAAAAAGAATTTAAAATTTAATTACATGAAATCATTTTGAACAGTACTCATTGAAAGTATTCTTCTATTGAATAAACAGAATCATCAGAATCAAAGTTTAATCGTAACGAATTTCCATACAGTAGTAACTAAACGAGAAATCAAATAATCCACATGTTATTTACAATTCGAAAACGTGTACGATTCTCGTGCGGCGAACGTTTAACATGCCGTAAGTGTAATATTTTAATGATTGCTGAGCGTCTAGTGGCAGAGCGTCTCTCGACGGCCGACGACGTCTCACAGAGTGCGAGTTCGGTTTCTTCGAATAAACGCTGATGTTCAACATACAGTGTAAACCACCCAGTCTGGGTTACTACTATACACAACCAGACGCACACAACATTCATAATGTAATGCGTACACGTTGCACGCTTTGCCCGATGGGGACGACGTTGATTGGATTAAGAGCAGTTATTTTCGTCAGATTCTTCACGATAAGATGGTTACAAATTATTTGATAAAATGGGAATATCTATTTTGAAGTTTATATATTACATATATATGATTTTATAAATAAATAAAACCTAAAATTGAATCAATTTCGAAAAAAAAATTCTATATAGGTAGTAAAAGCTTTTATCTGGAATATATAAAAATCGAGAAATTTTAAATAATATAAAATAAATCAGTATACAAAAAATCAATTTTAACATAAATAAATCTTTCATTTCAATAGCAAAATATTTTATACAAGCATATAATAGTAATTTATTGTTTACTGTATTTGTCTATGCACAATAAAAAATTATTTCCTTCCTTAATAAGTACATTTTTTCATTTATAATTTATTGTTTGAATTTTTTAATCTTGATTATATTTTCACCATATGAATATTTTAATTGTATTTAAAAATAATTTCAGAAAATTCCTAATACAATTGTATTATTATACAAATATTTTTATTTAGAATTTTTTTGTTCTTATATTAATGTACTTTTTTTTAAAAAAAAACCCTATAAAATTCTAATTCTAAAAATAACAGGAAATATTAGTTATATTTTGCAACAATTGCTATATCACCGACTAACTCTTTCATATTTTTAACGTATCAAATTTCACAAGAAATATGTATATATATATATACTTTCTTGACATGATGCTTTCTAAAAAGAATCTATATTGAATACTGTAAGATGAAAATAAATCACCTTTCAGTTCAACGCGCTAGAGTTTTTAATGCTCCTCTTTTCAACATCTTTCGAATAGTAGCTGTTGCTGCGGTGATCTTTCTTCAATAGAAAATCCTCTTTATGAAAAACGAAATTTCCACTCGTACGTTATATTTGAATTTGTATGAACACCGTGTGAACCAAATGTGTTGAATTAAAGAAATAAGGATGATAGCTCGACTCAAGTTTAGGCACGTTTTTATTGATATATTGGCGTAACTCTACTATCTGTACCCTTAGAAAAGTTACAAAAAAGTAGTTTACTTTAATAATATATATTATAGTTATTATTAAAAAAAGTTGTTATGTAAGTAATTTCTATTATTTTTAAAACTGATAGAAACTACATAAATTATTTATGTATATTCTTCTAAGAAGTTTCGTTATATATAAAATATATTTTTTATAAAAATATATAAATTAGTAAACAAGATTATTTAGAAATATATAACTTTTTAATTGCAAAATTATAACAGCGGAATAAAAAAAGCTCACTTTTTTATAAAATGGTCAATACAGTTTGTTTTACTTGGCTTAATGTATTTTTATTGCTTAGTTATTTTTATCAAATTTCATTTCCTATATATTATTAATTACTGTATAAAAATATAATTAATTTGAACAAGTAATCAATAACATTTTTTTTGGATTTAATTTAGTAATTTACAAAACTTACTTGCTATTTAATCATTAAAACTGTCAACTAGAATTTCTGTGGACACTAAACGACATATTGTTATTGAATTAATTTAATTAATATACAACACATCAGAACTATTGTCTAACTTTCTTATATCGTATTACTTGCCCATAAATTATTGATTTAAAGCTTTAGTTATTGATATTAAACGAGCAAAACCAAACAATAATTTAATATCAATAGTTTACATTGATTTCAACTTAGGTTGTGGTTAAGGGATGTAGCAAATTTATAATATTTTAGATTCGAATTTATATCTAAAAAGTATATGCATACATTATACATTTTAAATATTTTCATTTTCTTTACAAATCAAGGAATTTACTGAAAACTATTTTTTTTTTATTAAATTAATTTAAAAGTTTTAACTTATTGTTGGGTAAAATTTATGTTGATAAATATCATTTTTTTACTAAAATTAAAATAATTATTTTATCAATGACTACAAGTAAAAAATACCTAATAAAAATTAAAACATATTCCTTTTTTAAGAATATTCTTCGAATATAATATTTAACCAATTTAAATATTCCTATTGTTTAGTCACATGAATAATATGATATTGACATTTGATTACAATAATAAGTTGAACAATGTCATTTATATTATTTATTCCATATCAATTATTATTTAATTCCCATTTCGTAATCTCTTCTATTTGGTTAATAAAAGAGGCGGGGTCTCCGGGATTTGCTGTATTGAACGGGATGTGAAGTAAGTATAGTATAGTTTGACTGGCTTTGGATGGCAGGCGGTACCAACGACCGAGGTCACAAACTTTTGCAATAAATAATGCAATGCTTAACTCGACAGCCTTTTGACTAACTGACGTGTTTAAATTGTGAGTACTACTACAGTTGTATGAACAGATGGGCTTTCTCAGGAATTCTTAAAAATTGTTTAAAAACACAAATTATATATATATCTATATATATAAACCATTTTCTTAAAAAATATCATTAAGTGCTAATTAATATATGAGTAATAAAGATTTCTAAGATTTCAGAAATATTATCTAAGTTTTTTAACAAAAGTAAATATTTTTTATAATTTAAGAACTTATTAAACAAACTTAATAATTTGGCTTATTTTTTTATAACTCTATATAAAAAACTCGTTAGAATTTGTAATTGTTAGTAAAATTTATTAAAATTAAATAAAGTTCATTACAAAAGAAATTAATTTATAATTGTTAAGGGATTCACAAACTAAAATTTTCTTTATTGATCTTAAACTCAATAACATTATAAATTTACTTTGAAGTATTATTTGAATTTCTACGAATTTAGTTTATTGACTATATTGCTTAATAATTTATAGATGTTTTTTCTAAAGTGTAAACTGAAAGTAATTTTTTTTATTACTGAAATTCTATCTTAATTTTATAAAGAAGAAAATGATATTTGAAAAATATGGATAGAATTAAGTAATTATGTATTTATAAATGAAAGACAATTTATTTCTGTACAGTATTTATCAAATAAATAATAAATGGAATTTTGATCATTTACAAAGTATTATTATTTTGGCATAGAATTCTTTAAATCAAAAATTCATTATATATATTTTTTTGAAGTAAATACCTTTTAGTTTTTCATCTAAAATATTTACACAGACAACAGAATAATAATTTTTTGACATCAGTTTTATATTTTGTTAAAATATATATTATTTTTATTTTTTTAAATTTCGACCAAAAAAGAAAATGATTAAAAATCGATTTTTGGTTACAAAAATTCTCTTTTCTAAAAACGAGTGTTACTTTTACCCGAAAATTATTATTTTCTACATAAATAACCGATTTTAAGTACAAAAGATCTTTAAAAATTCATTTTTAAATTTTCGATTTTTTTTACCCTTCAAAAACCACGACCTATAGTATGTAAAATTTGAAAAAAAATCAAAATGTTCATAAATGGAATTTTTTTATTTGAATTCAAAGATAAGCTTTAAATAATGCAATTTTAATAATTCAAATCACATTTAGAAACGAAAAATTAATTTTATACAAAATATATAAAAAATCCTAATTTAATCGCTTACTTTGTGTTTTAATTAAAAAATTGCTATTTGTAATTTCAAACAAGCTTTTCCTGTACAAATATTAAATTTTTCAATTAAAAACAATTAAATGAAACAGGACTATTAATTTTTATTAAAAAAAATTCATTTTGATAAATATAAAATATATTATTCCAATTTTTGAAATTAGACTAAAGATGAAAAATTATTAAAAATAGATTTTCGATTATAAAAAATATATTTTCTACAAATAAGTGTTACTTTTTGTAAAAAATTATTATTTTATACTTAAATAATCGATTTTTAATACAATATATTAATTACAATTTATTTCTTAATTTTTGATTTTTTACACCTCAAAAAACAACGACCTATAGTATGTAAAATTTCGAAAAAATTGAAATTTTAATAAATGAATTTTTTTCACATGAAATCGAAGATTGGCTATAAATAATGCAATATTAGAAATTAAAATTGAATTTACAAACTTAAAATGAGTTTTATAGAAAATATAGGAATTATTTTATTTAGTCATTAATTTTATATTTTAATAAAAAAATCACTATTTGTAATTTCAAACAAACTTTTTTTAAACGAATATTTAATTTTCTAATTAAAAACAACAAAATACAATTTAGTTACATGTTTTTATGCATTAGTTTCCATTTTAATGAATAAAAAATATTTTTTTATAATTCGTGAATTTAGACTAAAGGTCGAAAATGATTAAAAATATTTTTTCGATTATGAAAGTTCTATTTTCTAATAAAAAATATTACTTTTGATGAAAATTGATTATTTTTTACTTATATGATCCATTTCTAATCTAAAAGATTAATTACAAATTCATTTTCAAATTTTTTTTTATCTCTCAAAAAAACCATGAATGATCTATATTATTCTTTGCATTGAAAAAGTATATTCAATGACTTGTAAACATAATATTTATTCAATTTTCTGAATAACAAAAAAAAATGATCTCATAAAAATATTTTATTCCAAAAATGTGGTATTAAAATATCAAACACTAAAGTATATTTAAGCTTTGTTAAAATTCTATTAAATAATCAATACTTAATTTCTGGAAAGTTTTCTTGATCAATATTCCTCCATTTGTTTCTAATAAATTTCATATAAGGTCATTATCAACTTTATCAAAGCAGACAAATCGTGGTATATAATACAAGTCAAAATTTCCGCATTGGAACTTTGTAAACCGCTATCTGACGGTTATGTCAATTATTGAGTACTGTATAATACCTTCTCTATAAGTGATTATATTTTATAGAAGACAAATTAGGTCTGATGACAAGGGGTTTTGTTTAAAAACAACCATACTATAATATATTCTGTTTATTTATTTATTGTAAAAGTGTTTGGATTAAATAAAATTGTGTTCTTGTTCTATTTTCAACTACAAAAGTTTATAATAGTTTATTAATTAAATATCGATGATTAAAATAATTTTTGTTTAGTAAAATTATGCTCGTAAATAGGTATATTAATATTAATTAATTCAGTATATGGAATTAACACGATTACTTGTTTATTACCCTTGAAATATGAGTAAGTAATTAACTAAAAATAATTATACATTAATCAACGTTATAATATAACAGCATTTTCAAAGATGATAATCACCATCGGATAAATCCTATTAATAAATTCATTTCTGATGAAATAACTTACAAACATCAAGGCAAAACTATACAAACTCTATTCAAAATTAATTAACAATTCTCGTCGTGCTCGCAAATGTATATCTGCATACTTGAAACCATATATGATCTGTTATTGATTTCAATCATCAATAACTAATTGAAATTATTGAAATGCTACAAATTTGTACTTGTAGATTATTATCGTTTCATGTAAATTTCGTGAATTGTTATTACATCGCATTATACAAATCGATTACTGTCAGTTAGTACACTTGTAGATGAATATAAATGATTGATGGAAATTTGTCTGATGTTTCTGATTTAATGATATTTAGTATATATCTGTTTAATATGCATTGTTCGAATCTCAGAATAGAGATACTAGTACATAATTAAAATAATTTTGATCATATTTTCGAAGTATTCTTTTTTATAGTTATATTTGATACAATTACAACAAAAATGATATTTTCGAATAATTTATTTCACTTGATCGATGACAATTTGACTTTGTACAAATTGTGTTCAAATTAGTTAAGGACAAATTTATTAACAAATATAAATATATCTAAGTTGATTAAAAAATCATAATTATCAAATTTATAGAAATAAATTTCTTTTCTATAAGACAATACTAAACTCCATAATAAATAATAATATTTTAAGTTTAATGACATTTTTTTTATGTATTTTTGAGAAATATTTTCATTATGATCTATATGTCATAAAAAACTGATTTTATTTTCATTAAAAATATATTTAATATTTATATTTTTTAACATTTCCATATTACTATTAATTGGATAATTATTTTTTTATAAATAATTGTGTATAATAAAATATTTCAATTATTGATTATATTTTGTTAAATGAATTTTTATTGTTTAAAATATTATTAGTATATTTTTATATACATTTTTTTTTGAAAAAAATGGAAAAATATTCCTTATATATATTTAATAAAATCTTGATGAATAATTTTAATTAATTTTAATAAATGAATTTATAAAATTTCATGATATAAGTATAGAATTTGAAATATTTAAAGATATTAAAATAATTATAAAAAGGTATATAAGTATGTACATAATCCATCATATATTAATTCTTGTCTCTTATTTTTGAACGCTATAGAATTAAAAAGAAAATGAACGAATCTTTTATATATTTTTTCTATTATACGCGTCGAAATATTAACCTTATTGTATCGTTACGTTCACACATATTGTGTCACAACGATGATCCATCACGCTTTCCGTCTTTGATATATCGTAAAAAAATCTTCGACATAAACACACCGCCTTTTGTCCGGTATACAAGTTTAAATCAGGCCGTTGCCTTCGAGCAATACTCCAAAAAGGATATCGACACGACGATCATGGCATAGAAGGACAAATTGTGTTAACTCGATGCGGCACTGAATCTGTCCACCTACCAATCCTTCTGCCTTGTCCTTCATCATCCCTTGTGACTTGTGTCAACCACCCACCCACTATCCAACACGCATTCACAACTCACACCATCAGTGCCTTTATTCAAGCAGGATCGTTTTTGGATAACTCGAACCATTACTATGGCTGTTTCAGATATAATTCATCTATGTATTATATATAACATGCGATATTTTCCATTATATAAATATTTATATATATATATATATATATATGTGTGTGTGTGTGTGTGTGTGTGTATAGATTATGAAAAAAATAAACGTTAAACTATATAGTATTATTTATTAAAAAACTCACTTTAAAAAAGTAAATAGTTCATTAAAAATAAAAACGAATTTTTCAATCGCTTTTAAACACAAAAATACTATTCTTATTTATTTAAAAATAAATAAAAATATTTATTTTGTTGTTAATATGTAAAATAACTACATATTTAATTAATATAAATTAATTAAAAATAATATTTCTGTTTACTAGATATTTCAATTATAATATTTTATTGTTTACTTTTGTAAAATTAAATTTATTTCAAACATTAAACTTTCATTATTCATATTGTCTGCAGAGTAAATATAATTGAAAATTAAATAAAAAATATATTACATTTATTTAAAAAACGGTTTACAACAAAGTACAAAATTAAATAATACAACAATTTAATTTTATTAGAAATAAAAGTATAGTTTGTCGTTAATTAAAAATAAAAAAAATCATTTTAATTAAATACAATATTTGAAATTAAAACATTGTTAATATTTTAATATTTAAATTATAATATTAAATGAATGAAAATTATATCTATGTATCGTATGAGAATATTGTTAAATTATTTATAACATTAAAATGTGATAAAATTATATTGATTTAAATTTGATAAATAAAATTTTCTAAATATTACAAATTTTATTCTGTTACATTATAAACTATTATATTTCATTTAATTAAAATCAGTTGTATAGTTTAAATTATATTTCAGTTATTTTTCATTTCTAGTTTATTAATTTTATATAAACTGTTAGACAAAAATTGATTTTCAATATTTTTTTTCAGAATTTTTGATTTCAATTTACATTATAATTTCTCTTTCTATACAGTATAAATATTATATTTTTTTATAATGTAGCTAAATTTCATTTCTTTATTGAGTAAGTTTATTTTAAGGATTAAAATTATTTTTTGGGAATTTTATCAGATTTGTTTTAATTATTAGATTATTATTTTTGGTTTGTACGTGTTGTATACACATATACAATAATATATATATATATATATATATATATATATATATATATATATATATATGTTTTGAATAGAAATTCTATTTTTCTTTAATGTCCATATTTGTGTACGTGGAACATGCAACGCACGTTTTTAATACAGTTCGTCCCTGTACAAATACTTGTCTGTGAGTCCGTCAGGGATTGGAAAGGACCACCACGTCCGACAGCAAATAATTCGATTTGTTTGTCCGTCTTGTGCTAGATGGATTAGAAAGACAACATCGTTGGTCTTGTACGAATGCCAGGAGGCACGATTTCTTTGATCCTCTGTTCCTGATGCTCCACGCTCTATCTAGCTCCGTTCATACAACGTATGTTGCTACGTGCTAACACACTGCCTACACAATTCTCATCCCGTAGGAGTTTAGTAAAAGTCGCCCTATTTCTTTTAAATCGTCAACACCGGTAAGGGCATTCTTATATAACATAAACAATGCATGTTCACCTTCTCATTTCAGATATATTTATAAACAAAAATGAGAAAATTCTCGTAACTGGTCTTTGTTGTCATATCTTTTTTTTTCAATTTGTATGTGGGTTTTATTTTTCCACTGTCACGATAACATGTATATTTTATTTTTGGAATATTGTATTTACACATTAATATTTGAGAAAAACATGGTATACAAAAGAATTTTGTGGAATAGATGTTTCAGTGACACTCTCACATAAACGTATGTATACATACACTTAAATAATAATGAAAAAATATATTTTAGCTGTAAATATTTATTTTCTTATCGTTCTTTTTTAAAAAAATATATACATGTTTAATTTATGGTTATATTTGTAGTTAAAATATTTTGTTTACTTTTCTTTAGAATAGTTATTAATAGAAAATAAATATTCTAGAAAAAATATATATTCACCAAACACAAAAATTAACACAATTAATCAATTGCATTAATGAAATTAGTATCAATATTGATCATAGTACAATTTTCAAAATTGTATAACAAAAACTTTGATGTTAAGAAAATCTGAAGAGTTCTTTTCTTTCCAGTTCAAAAATAGATATTAACTAAGGTATTAACTTAGGGTGTTATATGTAGTTATTGGTTTATAAAACTAGGAAAAAAACAATTACAATAAGTTTGTTACAGTTATTATTTAGATATAGTTTTAAAAATTATCATTTTATAACAGATTTCCTTAGTTAAATTTTATTGCACTGTCAATTTAATAAAATATTGATATATATTATGAAAATAAAATATTTTTATAGATATTGAAGGAAAAGAGATTTGTAGTAAAAATTGAAACTTTTTATAAGACGAATAACAAAAATATTTACTAAAAAAGAATTTCTTTTTAAACACTGAATCGATTTTTTTTTATATTTGTTAAAAAAATCTGTGTATCTTCTTTAACATTCCAATTTTCTTAAAAATACTTTCTCCTTTTTGAATATGACGATGTATATCATCCACTGACATTTTCGATTCAGCCCCTATGCGAGTGTCGTTCAGTTTTAACAATTTCCTACCGGAATGTCATGGACAGGTGTCGCTTTGAATTTTTTTTCAAAAACAAGAAAAAAATACAAAGCGTTTTATGTTTGCCGTGTCGTTTTGTTTCGCAATGGCAAGTGTAGCGAGAGGCAAGGAGAGTACAGAGAGATGATATGCGGAGCAACTGAACAAAAAGTAGTAGTGGTGCGAGTCAATATGAGTGTTTTGAGTCTGAAGGGAATAGATGTAGCGACTTGAAGCTATGTTCACGACACATATCTTGTAAAATAAACGTAAAGAAGTAGGACAGAACGGCGTATAACGGGGCATTGTCGTGGATCGAGTCGGGTCGTCATAACGGTCGGAAATACTCCGCGTCTTGTCTACGTTACCTTCAAATATTTACGATTGTGACCTCACACTCAGTACAGTGTCTTTTCTGTTTGCGATCGTTGTTCAAATGGCTTGGGCCATATGGCTCTTTCCTAACATACGTGATCCACCTTTATACCGCAGTGGAGCGTGACATTACAGAGTATTGTCAAGGAAAATGTAAAATATTTCTTGTAGTCTTTGTTTAAGTTGCAGAAATAACTATTTAGAAAATTACACAACTCGGAACAGTCGAATGTATATATAGAAATTCATGTGACTATATATATATATATATATATATATATATATATATATATATATATATATATATATTTGTGTACCTTAAATATTTTCATTGAACAAAATTAATTTTAATATCTATTCATCACGTAACAAATATGAAAATATCATATGTTACTGACACATTCGATCGAGAATTTGACGAAACAATACGCTAGAGATATCAAATTACGGTGAACATATCAAAAAAATAATTAAACTGACAATCAATCTCTTATAAATTTCCCTTGCTACTCGAATATCGAGGCAATGCGAGGAGTGATGTGTAGTAATTCAATTTCTCCAAAGTTAGCACACATCACGGCAACGGAGGCAAGGTCGCTCGGAGAACAAAGTAATACGTACGAAGGATGTTTGGAAAGAAAGTTTATGTAATGAAATAAAGAACTTTTGGACGGAAATGACGTGTTTCTTAAATACGTTCGTTGCTTACATAATAATTCATTGTAATTGTTTCTGGGTCACCTGTGACTCGAACATGTAGCTGTTACGAAAATTTGATTAATACGAAAAAAACGTTTCAGTTTTTGACATTTACACACACTTGTACTGTACATACATACATGTATAGATTTTCTTCAATGTACAAAAGTTATTTCTTAAATAGCTAAATTATTGATTTTAATTGCCATTTTGTATTATTATGAATGATAAATTGAAAGGACATAATACCGATTTACATACAAAACAAAGTGAGTCGGAAATATTTTACACTTTTTAAAAAAATAATTACATGTGTGTATGAATGAATATAAAAAAGTGTTTTTTTTAAAAAAAATATCATTTCAGACATTCGAAAATCTAATGAATGCGTAGTTACTAAATTCTGATCTAGGGTATTTAAAAAATATATTTTTCTTTACATTAAAACATAAAAATCAAAATATATTGGAATTATAAATAAAATAGAAGAATTTATAATATCTTTGTATATTTCAATTCACTCGATCTTTTTATACGTGTATTGCATATTCCAGTTTTATTTGATTTTAAGTACCTTTTTTAAATATCTTTAAAAGTTAGAGCTCTTCGAAACTCATAAAGCAATAGTAAAGTGTCAGTTTTATTCTTTGATAGTGAAAACTACCCTACGTCGTAAAATGCTTAAAATCAAATGCTATTCAAAAAGTTTTTCGAATAAAATTTATTTTCTTTATTTTATTGCTTTCAAATAACGAAAGAATACATAAAAGTACTTTTATATAAAATAAAATTTTAATCTGAAATAATTACAAAAAAATGTGAACTGTGAATTAAAACTAATAAAGTATTTTTTTTAAAAAAATGTATACAGATTTCTTGTTTACAATAATGTTTTTAAACTAGGTTAGATAAACTAGATTATATATATATATATATATATATATATATATATATATATAAAATGGTATTTTTGTTGTGTAACTTACTTTTCGAATATTGCTCATGAGTGTAGTTCTCACTAAAGCTATGAAGGCACCATCAATGGCAGTAAGCCAACACGGAAGTGTACGAAAATAAAATAAAAAAAAGTTTTGTTGTGCGATGCAATAACGCGCTGAAGTCAAGACATTCACTCAGACGATGAACGGAAGAAATAATTGGCTTTCGATGGCGGCCGAATGTCGAAAATGAAGACGAACGCGTGCAAGACAAGTGCCTTTGCGTGCCGGAACGATTTTACACGAACAATGGGCTCGATTTTAATGCGGACAATACGAACGTGTTGTTGAGATTTATTGGTGTTCCGTTTAGACAATCATTCTGGAGGTAGCGTGCGATGTTTGCTTGCTTATGGATAATTAATTTCTTTGTGAACTACTTTTCTGTACTGTTGTGAAACGAGTGCGCTCTTGAATAACGAACGAGGTTCTCGTTTTGCGCACATAGATCAATGTTGGATTGACAACTGTCGTTTTAATGAGAATATATTTAGCAAATACTCTCTAGACAAATTGAATGATTTCTTTGGAAACCAGAATAATTTATATAACTCTTAATTAAATTTTTTTCTAATCAAACAGTAACCAATAAATTATTGGTAGTCATAAAACCAGGTGTTTTAAAAGAAAATATAATTATTTTTGAACGACTTATAACTTCAATGTAATTAATAATGAATTCGTTAATAATATAAAGGCCACGTTATTATTAACAACAAAATTAAATATATATTATTTCTCAAAATTAAATTTTATAAAAGAAATAATAGGGCTATAAGAAAATTTCTAATATTTATTCTTAATGACTATTTTTTTAAAAATATTTTGATTGAGAAAACTATTTCCATACTTTGAACAGTAAAAAATAATCAAATATTAATAAAAATAATTTAATTGTCCATAGTATATATATATATATTATATCTAAAAACGAATATATTATAAAATACCATACTAATCATTAATAAAAGTAGTTATAATTTGTACTCTGAATATTTTTTAAGAATCGATATATTTTAAGAACGTGATATTTTTTAAACGTAGAGAACATCTGCACAATTTATATTAAAAAGAATAAAAATAATGACGGATATAGTAGAAGAACACGTTATATGAAAGTTTATAAAGTCAATAAAAAATATGAAGTAATAAATTAGAAGAACGTGGTGTAATTTTTTCAATAAGATATTTTTATAAAGTATTTCCTTTTTTATTCACTTTTAAAATTAGATTTAACTTTGATTTTTTTTAACCATATGTATATATATATATATATATATATATATATATATATATATATATTTGATTGACATTATTGAAATTCAATTATTAGTATGTACTATTAAAAAAATAATTTCTTATAAGATGTTATCTTAGATATTACAATTAATAACAGTAAATATTAGGCAAGCTTACCGTCGAGTACAAACAGAATTATTACAGCTTGTGATAAATGTTTTGTAAGAGAACCTTCGTTGATGAAATTAAATGACGACGAAATTCAAGTAGTTGCGTTTTCGTACAAGGTATTATTTCTATTCAACTTACAACATATGTGAAAATATATGTCTGGTTAAGACAGGTACGTAGACAAGAATTTCACCTATCATAATCTTAATACATTGCCAGCTATCTACTTACGTACGTACAGCATACCTATCTTGGCATCGGCGTTGTCATCATGTCATTTCTAGCTAATTGTTAGACGTAACGTTCAAACGTAATTAGTGTAGCTATTTCGCTAACTTTAACTGTTAACTCGTCACGTCACAGAAATTGTATACAGGATATGGTTATTGGAGGATTCGAGGTTGTCTCGATTAACGAAAATAGATTATTTATATATTTATATATATTTTTATATATATATATATATATATATATATATATATATACACATATATTAAATTGAATCTAATCATAACATACATTTTATATTAATTATTTTTTTTAAAAGAAATTATAAATTAATAACCATTTCACAGTAATATAGAAATTTTCCAAAATTAAGTCTAATAAACGAAAAAGTTGAAAGACATTAATTTCATTGCCAAAATAATATTCTAAAATTATATTTAGAGATAATATCATTTTTACATTTGCAATAATTTTAAAAGTGTTTATTTTATAGGATTACTTAATCAGTAAATAATGTTGAAAATATAACACATTTTTGTTTGCAGTCGTTAAAAAATATTTCAATTATATTTTATTAATTTTTCTATTGAAATTATAAATTAATAAAGATGAAACGAAAAAAGTATTTAAATTTTATCATTTAAGTTGCACAATTTTTTTTAACAAAATAATTATTTTTCAATATAGTAAATTTTTTTAAAATCTTTGATAATCATTTATTGAAATTTTAGCAAATTTATATTTCACTAAATGAAATTGCTGATTATAAATCTATTTTAATATTTGTAAATATTTTTAATTACTTTTTTTTTATTTCCTTTTTTCTCTTTTTCATTTTCGATATTATAATTTAAAATAATAATAATTTATTTGTTAATAGAATGTAATTATCTTGTTAATTGGGTGACCCAAATGAAAATAATTGGTTTAGACATACATTTACTTACTATTATTTACTATTATTTTATTATCTTTCAGTCTCATTTGGGCTATACTCTATAATACCTAAATTTTTATACTCTACTAAATTCAAATCAATTATAATATTGTATTATATTTAATGTAGTTATGATATAATATCAATTATTTAAATAATTTTATTTTATTATTCAATTTTATTTTTAAATCATTTTGGTACATTTGTCAAAATTTCACATTTTTCAATTATCATATGAATAAATTATAACAGTGTTTGAATGAATATTATTGTATATATTATAGATCAAAATTCTACTTCCCCTCTTAATAATAACAATTGTTCGTTAAATCTCTATTAGAGTATAAATTAAAACTTACTATTGTTTAAAAAATATATGTTAAAAATACTTCTTAAAATTAAAATATTTCTTTATGTCTATTCCTATTATTATTATTATTAAAAGTGATTGTTATTTTCCTTGACCAGTTAAAAAAACATTTTTTCTTAGATTTATTCAATTATAAGTTCTTTAAGAATATTATATCAGAAAATAATTGAAAATATATTTTATATAATAATAATAAGGAAATATTCAAAAGATTACCTTTTATTGTTTTAAAACCACTTAAAAGTAATTTTGTATTTGCTTTGAATACTCACAAACATACGAGTATGTATATATATATATATATATATATATATATATATATATATATATATATATATATATGTATTATACGATATATTCTGGTACTAATTAACAAAATTTTCTATCTTGAGAAACAAATTGTTTCGAATTAATTTTCATACACGTTTGAAATTAATTAATGAATAAATAAAGTACTTACTTTCGATTAAACTTTCAAAAATCATTAATTAATACTATGTTTGAAGTTTGAAAGCTTTATAGAAATTAATCTTTTTAAACATTTTATCTTATTATCAATTTTAAGCATCAGTACAACTTTTTAATAGTGTTTCAGAGCTATAAAGTTTTATTTATTGAAAGTATAATTTTATATTATGAGGAAATATTTAAGTAGATTTTGTCTTGAATTTGGAATTTAAATAGTATTTTTTATTTATTACAAGAAAATTATTAATATATATTATAATATATATATATATATAATGAAATAAATAATAATCCCAAAGAATATTTTAATGAATTTATAATTTTTCAATTATAAACATTTTTTTAAAAATCTTCTTTCTTAAAAGAAACCTTTATTCATTTACCACAAAAGCATGCTTTCAAACACAGTGTATACTTATTATAACATTATTTTCTTTTATACAATTCTTATTAAAAAGGAGTGAGGAAACCTTAAGAAAAGTCAAATATCGTTTCAAGTTTTTGTGTACTACGAATAAACTTCACAGCGATTTTCTAAGAAAATATGATTTGATAGCGTGTTCGTCCTTGCTGACAATTCAATGACATTGTGACTGACTTCCCAACTGTCTCGACGTTTAATATTCTATCTGATGATGGCACTAATTGGTGTTGTAATTAAAAGATATGCTCTACTAATGCAAAATCGTCGGAATTAATTATTCAAGGATTGAATTATGTTTTCTGTTTGAGACAGTCGTGTGTAAGGGGATTCTTTTTTCTATAACACAATATGTCTAATGTCTTAAGTAAGTTAGCATTTAGTTTGTTGAAAAATCAATAATTTACAGCTCATATAGCTGAATATAATTATGAAAATGTATTATTATTTTATTTTGTAGATAATTTCTAACAGATATATTTTAACAATCAAATATATTTCAATTATAACGACTAGGTAATTAAATATATGAAATATTTCAAATTATAGATTAATTTTTTGCATTAGTTTCAATATTTTTATAAAATATCAGTAAATAAACACTAATTTATTATAAAATTACATAATAAATAACTACTTTTAGTTAAATAGAACTTTAAACTCAATATTTGAAAAATTAAAATTTTAATTAGTTATAAAATTATTTATTTTTTTACAATATTCTATTTATAAAAAGTAGAGATACATTAATGTTTATATTAATAAAAATGTAAATATTAAAACATCCTTAATTTTATTTATAATAAAAATATATTTGAACTTTCATTCGAAATAATTAAAAAATTAAAATGATTAAAATTGTCAAAGATATTAAAAATGGATATAATATTTTTTATGATTTTTTTTATAAATATTAAATAGTATCATTTAATATTTCAATGATTTTTCATTTAAAGATAATGAAACATTGTTTAGATTTTTAAATTGATTTCAATTTACGAAAAAAAATAATTTCACAAATTGTAAATATAAATATTTTATTAAATAATGCTTAAATTTGTTATTATTACTAAATAATATATAATATCATCATTTATAGCTCTTTATATGAAAATGATCATTAAATTAAAATAAATTCTAAACAATACATATGCGAAACATAATAAATTACTAACGTTTAGCTCATTCATTTTGATATTTTTCCACCCAAAGTTTATACCACACAATGTTCGATGCTTTTGATGGAAACCACAACGAATGTGCACTATAATGCAATTCATCTATTATATATATATTTATATATATATATATATATATATATATATATACACACATATGTGGTGTGTGTGTAAGTATTATTGTTATGAAAATCGATTAAATTTTACATAAATAGTTTTCATATATTCAATTATATTAATATCGAAATATTAAATGAAAGGAAATATTTGTTTAATTTCCAATTTGAAAATTTAATGTATTCTTATACATTATTTTGAAGTTGATTAAATTACAATGACTGATTTAAAAATAGATAATTTAAAATTATTTATGAATAAAATTGTTTGAAAATTTATTTGAATTCCTCTCGACCAAAACACAGAGTACATAAAATGATTGAAATTTAATTAATTATACACATGATATTGAAAATTGAATTTTCCAAATACTGTTACATATTGCTGTTTTGAATCATTGATATATTCTCATAATTACAAAAATGAATCTACAGGTATTAGTTTCAGTTTTTTCGAACATTGTGTATATTAGTTAATTAATTAATTAACTTCAGTCAGTTCAGTGAGTGTTATTAGTGATTTGATTTCATATTTTAAATAAAAAAGACCTTTTATTGATAATATAATGAGTTTATAGTACTTTATTTAAACTTAAATTTTAGTTAATTTCCTTTTTTTTAGTGGCTAACTTAAGAAAATTTCAATGTTTAATATTTTTTATAATATATGAAATATCAACAGAATTAATTATTATTAAAGTTGAATGAACACAGTAATTAATTAATTTTTATACAAAAAAAATTTTTTATAATATAGCATTTTTCAAATTCTTCATATTTTTCATTAATGCAGATTTACATGGCTAAATCGTAATCTTCAAATAATATAATTTTTTTTACAAATTTCACAGTGCTGCACTTTAAATTTTGAAATTTGGCTAATAAATTACAAATTGTTTTTTAACTGAGAATTAATTTTGTTATATACAACATTTATATTTATTTGTTCTTAGAAAATCATTTCTTATGTTGAAAATGAAAAATAGTTTATTATATTAAAAAAATGTACGTTTTTAATTTTGAGTTGTATTAAATGATTAAAAGTAATATAAATATTATCAATAATAGTGTTTTTTTGAAAACTTTGTTATTTAAAAAATAATAATGATGCAAAATTCTAATACTAGTAATAATTATTTATTTGTTATAAATATCCCAAAAAAATTATGAGTTTATTTAAGTAAAATTACTTGATAATATTTAATATACATGTTCATACTAGAAGTGAAAACCATACATTTCTCCAGATAAATGCAGGAACGTTCGTACACCATGTCTACGTGTTAATCACGAACAGGTTCTTTTCCGGGTACAAATGCTTCATTTAAACATATTTCCACTTGTGGTCCACGTCTGTCGGTCAATACTTACACGACTATACTATTTGCAGACACACACAGTCATAATTAAATTTAGATTTGACCCGTATAGGCCTTGTTCAAAGTCTGCTAAGAGGAAACAGTTATTTGTAAACGAACAACTATTCTGGCAAATTCGTAGTTTGTATGATACATCTGTTATGTATATTGTATCTTTATAGTATTATCAATTAGATTTGGTGTTTGCTTCAAGAGATATGTAAAGGTGTTCAATTTAATGTGATACGTAGAGGAATGAATCTGTCGTCTTTGATCGCACGAAAAGGACATTCACTAAGATCTGTTTAATTTGACTTTGAAATTGTATTTATATTTATATGATTATTTTTATATAACATTCAATTGAATGATAATAATTTATTTTAATTCTAGAAATATAAAAATCAATCCATGTTATATAATTTTATTATTTAAAATTTATATTTTAATTTAAAATATCTCAATTAATATTTTTGAAATATTATATATATATATAAAAAATATGTGTATGTGTATTAGATTTATATGATAATTTATTAGCTAACTATTGTATAATATTAAAAAAATATTAAAAATGAAAACATAATTTAAATTTTAAGTTTATTCGTAGATTCTATGCTATATTGTATATATCTATACATTTAGAGTTTCGTACATAAAATACCGATTTAAAGTTGTTTTAGTTTACATATATTATACGATTTACATATACAAAATACTGAATTTGTAGTATTTTAGACAGACATTTATAGTTTTCAGCCATATTAAATTACTTCATAAATGTCAAAACTTCTTTTAAAACTGTATTTAGAAATGTAAATGCTTATTTGCATATATCTATATTATATATATATATATATATATATATATATATATATATATATATATAAATCATATAATCAATGTGTATTATCTACTTATACTTATGGGTCAGAAACTTAAGCAATGAATGCAAAAATGAAACAAAAACTTTTAACAACCCTATAAAACATGGAAAGGCAAATATTAAGAATTTCTATACAATAATAAATAATATAATTTCTATTTTGATTAAAAATCTATAAATTGATACAAGATTATTGGGCATATTACTAAAAAAATATTGTTATACAATATTATATTTGTAGATGGGTATTTTTCCTATTATTTTTGTACGTCTTAAAATTGTAAAAATGAAACTATTAATATAAGATCTAAAAATTTTTTTAATAAAAATTATTTCTCAGTTTTAAATTTTCCGAATAATAATATTGAAATATTTTACAGATTTACAATTTTTATTATATCCATTTTTTTATTCTTAAATAAATATTTTTTTATTTCATTTTTACAAATACTTCAATAATAAAATAATTTATATATTTAAATATATATATATATATATAATATAAATTTTCAACCCCAATTACTGAAAGGTCAATATTGATTCGCTTATTCGTGTTTATTGATTTTGTAAATGAAACAAATATTTAACATACACAGTTAATAAAACAAAAGTTCATTTAAAATCTACCCCTGTATATATTATTAAGTTTCGAAAATGTCCAACGGTCAGCTGCTACTCATAATGCACTCATAACACAAACGTTTTCTGCGAACACTACGTAAAACTACATACAAACCGAACTGCTACTGGCTCTAAAGTCTACGTTTGCTTCGAGCCATGTATGTATAGAATAGACCCCTATAAAACTTTACACATTGTCCAAAACTCTGATTTAATTGTTACACGACGGTTGGTAACGTGGGTAGAGACAAGTAGTAGAACCGATGTCAAGGCTGTAACATGAAAATTTCCAAGAGGGTTGATATGTATATTTAAATTAAAGGATTATATAATGACGAACTATTTAATCAAATGTTCAAAATAGTTAAAGTTTAATTACATATCAAATAATACAAAATGATGAAATATTTGTTCAAAATATTTGTACAACAAAGTATGACTTTTCTTACTATTTGATCTGTTTGAAAATTAACGTAGAAAATTGGTAAAGTAAATTATATTTAAATAAAAGTTCAAAGTTAATTTAAAATTATATATTTTTTTGAATTATTATTTATCTTCGAAATGAATTTAATCAATTAATCATTTCGCTTATTATATATATTCTTATTTATAAAAGCTCTTCAATATATATACCGTTATTTTTCGAATTTTTTATAGATTTACATATTTTATTTTGAAAAAATCAGAAAAAGTATAACAATTTTCAATGTCTTCCTAAAAAATTTATGTTATCAATTTTTTCATCATCTGATTTGAATTAAAAATTATTTTTTATATAAAACAGCAAATATTAATAAAAAATAAACTAATTAATACTTTTAATTAAAATATTATATTTTTGAGTACATTTATATAAAGTGTGTTTTATTTATAAAATTATATATTTATAAAAAATACATATTTTGATATTAACGATACTCTGTACTTAAAATGTGTATTTTAATATATATATATATATATATATATATATATATATATATATATATATATATATATATATGATTTTTATTCTATTTTAATATTAGAGATATTTGAATTGTTCTACTTTTTTACAAATGTAATGGAAATAAAAAGTCTTTTGTACTATTTTGCAAAAAAATATATGCAAATATTTAACGTGCATTTTTAAATAAATCTATATTTGAAAAGTTTAACATACTTTTGATATTTTTATTTAAAATTGGCTCTATTAAATTAAATCAATTCATACAAAAAATTAAAGTCTTAGTAAAACTGAATATTGAATATTTTAGTAATTCCTTGCAAATAGTTTTTTTGTAAAAATGTTAGTATTATAGTATTTATATTTCATTTTATTGTTATAGTAATTCCTTTAAATTCAATAATATTTACTTTTAAAATAAATTTAGACTTTCTTATAAATATAACAAATAATAATTGTGTTATTTTTTACTTGATTGAAATATAAAAATTGTATAGTAATTAAAAAGATTGATTTACAGTTACAAAATAGTCAATAAAATATATTTAAAAATGAAAATAATAATTTTCCAAAAAAATATTAGTTCTAAATGCTAGTATTCGGAATCGGAGAATTCCCTCTAAATCCCTTTAAAACAGACGTCCTTGCCAGTATGAGTAGTTGAAGAGTACGACAGTGGTCACCTTAACAATCTTCACGAGTGGCCGCTTCGGAGGCAGAATATGATGACCCGACTTCACCGCACCGTTTGGACGACGAGATGAGTCGCGAACACGATTTAATTAATTGAATTTTCTACAGAGATGTTTTAATAGGTTGATGTTGTGTTGTTGTTTTATTATGCGTTGTGTTTGTATGTTGCGGCAGCTGAGGTTGTAACCTGTTTGCGTTTTGAATTAAATTTTAACACTTCATGTATAATTTGATGGAAACGTATTTTAAGGATATATATGTGAGTACGAATATATGGACATATAACTGAGAGCAGACGGAAATCATTTATATACTTACGAACGTACATATCTGAATATACACAACATAGAATTATTTTTGAAATAGTATTATTCAAAATTATTATCCATAAATTTGTTATTGTTTATAGTTGAAAATAATTAATCTTCTTGATAAATGCAGAAAATCTTTATATTCATATTTTGTAATATTATTGAATTATTTATTAATTGTGTGAATATTAGTTATTTCTTATCAAAAATTGTTTATAAAAGGCCTTTCATATTTCTTGGCAATAATTTAAAATAAAGTTAATATTATTTGTTTTAATTTTTATGTTTCTCTTCATTGAATACAACTCTTTGAAATATGCACTTTTATGATTACTTTTTTAATCACTTTGTATTATGATTGATTTTGCATGTTTGTAATTTTTCGGTAATTATAAGATACTGAATATCTTGAAATTGTTCAAAGATAATATAAACTGTCAAAATTGGTCGTGATACAAAAAAATATTATTTTTAGAAAAGTTAAGTAATTTAATTTATTTTATTTAAAATAGTTTTTTTAATTCAACATTATATTTAATTTCTACGAATAAATAATAGAATATCTGACTTACGTTGTAACTTTTCCAGTTTTGCTATTCATTAAATAACGTAAAATGACAAATTAGTATTTAAGCTCAATTATTTTTCCAGACTAATCCATTCCAATTTATATAACATTTTACTGGGATTATAGAATTTAAAATATTTGTTCAAGATGAAACAACGAGCTTTTTGTATATTATATATAGTCCATTAAAAATAAATACAGTATATAAACACTTTTATTGTTATTTAATTAATCGTAAATAGTCGTCCATTGTAAATACAGAAACTATTGTTCGATAAAACGCTATCCAGTTTAGAATTCGTTCCGAAAATCTCTATACAAGTGGATATATACTTTAAGAAATATATACACTCGATCAACCGGATTTGGATCAATGTATGTGCATCCCTGTCAAGAAAACGTAATGGTCCTGAAGGGAATTTCCGTCCATTGAAAATATATCCACATACCTCAATTTCACATAAAGTGAGAAAACTGAGTATATAATTAAATTTGCTATATGTATCTTTTTCACTCTTGGTCATTATCTATTTTGTGTTGTCCATAGCTATCACTAATCCTGACAAATACTATGTAATGAGACGCGACCGACTAATACACGCTTCTGTCATCATACGTTACATCTGTTTGTACAACAAAGTTGTACTTTATTTGACAAAGAGACGTATAGTTTACTTTTATGTGTTAAACTATATTGTCTTTGTTTGATTCGAGACATAGTCGTTGCATTATACAATCTGGTTTAATAGTCTGAAAGCGATCTCCTTGTTAGATTGAACGTAGACACTATTAGCAAGACATTGAACTGTATTTTTGAAACGATCGAGCTTTTTTATTGTCTTACTAATCACTTTAACGTAGTGGTTAGCCAAAAGTTTATTTTATGAAATGACTACGCGATATTAACATCTCATATCTAAACTTTATGTTAGTTGTAGACATACATACATACATATAATTGGATATATTAAAACTTGTGAAAATTGAAAAAGTATGGTAAATGAAGATATCTGCAATTTATTTACAGTGATAAAATTTTAGTAGCATTAATGTTATTAAAGTTTCTTATCAAGAAAATGGTCTTAGTTTGTTATAAATTCAACTAGAAAATTAGATTTAAATCTTTTATTAATATTATTTTCCTATTAAATTAATAAATGAGAAATTTAAAAAGGTACCTAATTTTTTTCTTATTATTTGTAAATAAAAATAGTTTTATATATATATTTCTTTAAAAACATTGACATGAAATTAAAATATTATTTTAAGAATTTATAGTTAAATTTAATGAAAGTAAAAAACATAATTGAATTTATAAAAGAAATTTGAATGGAAGAATACTAGGTATTCGTATGTTAATGAAATATTCATTAAGTGTTTCTGGCAGGTTTAAGTATAAAATATATTACAAAAAATATCAGCGTTGCAGACATTTAACACAGCATGCAAATGAGTATTCAAAACCATAACAATACACTATTTCATTTACTGAAAAAATAGACATAGGCGTATTAATATTATATATCACAGAAGACAGTTAACAACATTTAGTGCATTCAATGCTATATTCAAAAGCTCGTACTGTGCAATATGGTGCTTGAAACTTATGGTTCAAGCCAAAACTCTGCGTTCCATTTCGAAATCGTTCCAAGACATTATTTTCTCATGTTAACTATATATGTAAATGTTAGTTCTTTAGATTATTTTTACGAATAACTATTTTAAATAGCAATTAGTTTTTGTAGCTAAATGTTTCATAAATAATGAAATATCTCTGAAAACTCATTTTGTGATAATATTTATTCTAGTATATTAAGTATTTACATTAGCATTTATTAATATATTTTTATTATGTTTTAATTCATATATATATATATATATATATATATATATATATATAAAAGTGTGTGTGTATATGCATAAACATATTTATAATGAATGAAATAAAGAGGGAAATAATTTAGAAAAAATACGATTTTTTTTTCTGTGTATTAAAAAAATTTATAAGAGATAAATCGTTTAAAATTAGTTTATATTACAATTTATTTACAAATATTTCACAGTTATATATATATATATATATATATATATATATATATATATGCAGTGGTAATTTACAAAATTTAATAATCTTTATCCACCATACAAATAAATATATGAATATGCATCCGATTTCACAATTGGAATATAAATATTTTAAAAGTATAATCAAACAATGATTAGTATTTTATATGCTGTTTTTTATCCAAACGGTATATTATATTTTAGGGGAAATGCATTTTTAGTCAAATGGGAAATATGATCATATTAAATATTAATTTAGTTTATAATGGATTACAGTAGATACATACGCTAATCTCATACGTGAATATGCATAAATTAATTAAACTTTGTGGTACAATTTTCAACATAATATTCATTAAAAAATGTTTACATATATATTAAGTTTATTGTATTGTATATTATATACTCTCATTTATATATATATATATATATATATATATATATATATATATATATAAATGTATCTGTATATGTTATTGCGTACTCAAATTAGTTTTATTACGAGTAGTTGAATAATTGTACTTCATATAAATGTTTAATGTTTTAATATAGAAAAATATTACTAAATCACAATTAAAATTATTTATAAAGTGAAAATATAATTAATAGTTTGACATAGTGTTTTTTTATTTTATCTTTTCATACAGTACGTTTAAAGCAATATTACTGAATCATATTTTATATAATCATAGATTAACGATTTTCTGAAATTATTTAATGAAGCAATAATTCTGTAATTATAGTTTCAAGTATCATTATATATTTAATATCACTCAATTTAAATTTACTGGATTTAAATATACATATATAAATATATATATATATATATATATATATATATATATATATATATATATATATATATCCATACATATAAGTGTATGTGTGTGTATAGTCAAGAAAAAAATTACAAAAAAATATTAAAATTACTAGAAATTATAAACAAAAAATTAAAACTGAAAAATAAGTTTAAAAAATGATGAAGTTTGGACGATACTATTTCGAGTGGTTTTAGGAGTGTTTAAGACATTTAAATAAATGAAATTAATTAGAATGTGAAAAACTTATAAACCTCTGATTGGTTAATACTAATATTTTAAGAAAAAAGGTTGTTTGAAATGAAAAAAAAAAATGTAAACATTCTTATAGAATAGTCAATTGGCAGAATTTATTAATTGTTGTTAATATATTATCATAAACTTTAATATATTATCATAAACTACAATTATTATTTTATGAAAATGATTTGTAAATATGAACTACTAACGTTTATTTTTATAAGTATAAATTATTAGTACGAAAATACATAAAATATCTCATTTTAATATCATATATATATATATATATATATATATATATATATATATATGTCAATGTATGTGTGTGTGTCTGTGTCCTGAAGGTTTAGAAATACATTTACACATTACATCTTTCAGTCTCATGTGGATCACCTTATATATACATACACATACACACACACACACACATATATATATATATATATGTGTGTATGTGTGTGTGTATGTATACATTGAGAAAGAGAGAAATAGTGATAAATAAAGTCTAACATCTTGTTAACATAATAATATACATAAAATAATATATCCAAATTTAGTTTTGAAAATATAACGAAATATTTTACATATAAATTTGAACATTTTACATTTAAATCGTTATTTGAATTAAACTGGCTACACAGTTGGTTAAGGTAAACTTGATAAATTATTCCCGAAGTTGAATTGTATGTAAATTGTATTCATTATACCTATAATAAAATATTTTAATATTTCAGTAATGTCTAACTTCAACGGTACGTTTTTATTATTTGCCATGATGAAGTTGAATATTTGAAAGTTTGCGGCTGTGTACGTGTGTGTATCGCATTTTATAAATTTCTATTTAATTATAAATTTTTAATGACTAGCTGATAAATAACGAACGATGTACGTTTAAAAGAGAAGATTTTTTATATCAAAGATTTTAAAGCATTAATTGTACTGTTTACTTTTTCTTTAATATTTAAATGGTTTATTTTTCTTTATACATCATTAAGGAACTTCTAAGAATAAACGTTCAAAGGTCACCAAATACAGCATTTCCGTTTTTCAATAAAATTTTGTTGGAAGAAAGCAAATTCTTATGTTTAAGTGGCTATTAAGGATATATTGAAAAATGTAAGAAGTTTGATTTTATTATATTTGTCTTATAAATGAAATAAATTTCAAATATATGTTCAGATTAATTAAATTTTAATTAATGAAACTATGTATGAAAAAAGAATTTACAATTATTGTTGAAAATAATATAAATCTTTTGATTATGGAAATCAAATTATTGAATGTGTACAATTAAATACTGCTTATTTTCAAAAGTATAAATTTATTTAATAAATAAATTACACAAAAATATAGTGTTTTAAAAAGTGTTTAAAATAAATCATTGTTATTTAAATTTAAATTATATTCATATTTAATTTTTATGAATAATTTAATGTAATTTACAAAACTTTTTTGTTGCATTATTGTCGAAAAAGTAAATTGAAATTTTTTAAAAGCAATCCTATATTTGAAATCAGTGCACATATAAATAATCGAATTTTAACAGTATTGTTGACAATATGATTGTAAATGAATGAACACCTAAAATGAAAAATAAATTTTAAATGTTATTTTCCTGTCGACTGCATATTTTTTTTGTAAATCTGTGTACATTGTTTGTCGAAACATATAAAATATTTACTGAATGACAACCATGTCCAACAATTGAAAATAAACAAAGAAGTAAAATATGCAATTGTCAAAATTGATTTTCATTAAATAAATATTTGATATGTTATGAAAACCTAACGAATCAACTCTATACTACATGCTTTCCATTTTTTAATTCTCTGTTTTTTGAAAATTGGAAGAATTATGTTTACAATTTTTCAATGGATGCAATACTACCAGTGTATAGTATCAAAATTGACAATAACACTAAATCATATAATGATAAAAAAATATAATGTAAAATAAAAAATGGTAAAGTAATTAATTTCGTATAATATTTTAATTCAATATCACTTTTACTTTAATCACTGTATAATTTGGTTTCAGAATTTCAATTAAATCACATTTTACTATATAGACAGTATTTTTATTTCTTTTATTAATAAAAAGTAATACCATGTTTCTCTATATGTGTATAAAAATATAAAAAATATAATTAGTCAACTTCCATGTTCATTTTGCTGGTCTTATAACTAGAAACAGAGTATAAAGTATAAATTTTATTTTGCCTCATAAAATTTCATTCTTTGTAAAAAGGTTTGTTCATCTTGTGATTAAAACTTCTATACATTTCATTAATTAGTGTAGCATCTTTTAGTATATGAATTAGAAAGAAACAACGTACGGTTGCTGGTTTTGAAACCGTGTCATCTTTCACTAGCTGTTAAATAAATTACCTTTAACATCATAAGCGTCTGTCAAACGTCTGTACTCTAAAATAAACTCAATTTATTTCTTGTACACAGCGCACTTAATTAGTAACTGCAAATGTACTTTATGTAAATTGCTGTCTACAGACATACGCAAATATACTAGCAGATGGACATATATGTATATGTATACTTAAATACAGCACCACCCTAGCGCAAATTACAAGAATTCCATTTTCATTTCACGAAGCAACATTATGAAAATATATATTTGCCTACGTAAGGTACACATCTGTATTATAGGAGGTACTTTGTTTGGTTCCAGAATAAACATTAATTTGTACAGGTACTTTGTGGTAATATTGAATGTGTACTACGACGTCTATGCGGAAAGAAGTTTGCGTCAAATAACAATTATATTAGACTGTTTGACCATCAACATTGGATGAATTGTTTGTCGAGCAAAGTAAATTTTATGACAATAATTAATTGTTTATTTTAAATTTTATGAGCATTGCAAATAAATTAATATTTTATATCGTCAATATTATACGAATGTACACAATTTAGTTTCGTAATATTAATTGACAATTTTAATTATTAATATTTCATTAAAATCCCATGTAACAAAATACATTTCGTTATTAATATATAATTAGATCTAACGTAAAATGTGGTTAGTTTAAATAATTATGACTTTAATATCTGCAATGAATTTTGTAACGAAATAAACTCTTTTTAAATGAAATATTGAAATTTACATAAAACAAATAGCTTCTGAAAATAAAATCGTGCATAAGCCACACATTACACACATTCTTGAATAAATAAATATATTCGAAGAAAAACAGAAAGGGAAATGGAAATAGAATGAGAAAATACGCATCCTTTACTCTTATCCTTTATTTATTTAAATTAATTTACATGAATCTTACGTATTAATATATCTATTAGTCAAATACATCTATTCACTTTGATGAAAGCAGGTAAGCTTTAGAAATATCGGCAAGAAATATGTTGAATATGAGTTGATATTAAATACTACGTTGTTATTAAACATTCTTATTAAAATTTATACGAGAGATGAAAGAGAATCTAAATATATTTTCATTAAAAATGAATTAATAATGACATATAATTTTAAAACACTATTTTCTATTTATATAAAAATGTTAATTATTCGTAAAATTGAATATGTATGATTATTTTTCAAATAAAACAAGATACGAAAAATAATCTTGTTGAAATATTTTATAATGACTATGTCTTTATATTCAGTTTTTTCTTATTTAATTAAAATTTCTAACTAAAATCATCATTTTAATAATTAGAAATATCTTTAATGGAAAATGAAGTAATCTTAGAAATTAATTACTCGTATAAAATGTAATGAAGTAATTAGATATTTTTTTATAAAATAACTCTTATTTTATAAAAATCAATTATTAAAATGTTTAAATTTTTTTTTATTTCATTCATTAGGTTATAGAGTAATATATTATATAA
This sequence comes from Neoneuromus ignobilis, assembly GCA_029203775.1. Lineage (NCBI taxonomy): Eukaryota > Metazoa > Arthropoda > Insecta > Megaloptera > Corydalidae > Neoneuromus > Neoneuromus ignobilis. The sequence goes on from CP092090.1 coordinate 9,179,441, forward strand.
AGATTATATATAATTTAAAACTTAATTAGTACGAAAATGATTGTTTAAAAATATTGTTTGATTTTTTTACTAAAATATAAATACTAATATAAAATTTTATGTGTTTTTAAAAATTTCATAATAATTCTTAAAAAACATTTACATATACAAATATATATATATATGTGTGTGTGTGTGTGTGTGTGTGTATCTGTAAAAAACCTTGTTGCAAAACAAACTTAATCACTTCAGTGAACCTCTTGAAAATAAGAGACCGTTATTCTCTGTAAGATGAAACTTTCTCGAGTGTAAAAATACATAATTGAATGCATAATTTTCACTTTGAAAACAAAAATAATTATAAAGTCAAAAATGTACACTAGAAGACGTGTGAAACATTCACAAATGACTATATAAAAAAAGTACTACTTGTAATTGGAACATGTAATTAACATAATAAGCGTGCGAATTTCCATGTTTTCAACCTAGTTAAGGACACAAGGTTATTATCCATTTTATTGTAAGAAATGTTGCACTTAAGTCCTTATTTAACTCAAATTAAATTACTGAAATTGTCGCTATGTTAAATTTTAAAGTTAACGAAGGTATTGTTCCTTTTTCGTTCATTCGTAATTAGAAACTGTGTGGAACGTTAACGTTGTTAGTTACATATAATTTTAATGATAATCAAATTAAATTTAAAATATTTACTAACATAACCATCTCTTTAAGAAGTTATATGAAATTTGAAAAATAAAAAAACAATTTTATTTAAATTAAAAAGTTAATCACAAAAAATTGAAAAATATCTTTTATAGAAATATGAATTTTTAAATATTATATCGGTAGTAAATTCATATAAATCTATATTATATTACATTTAAACTTTGTTGATTTTTTATACAGATAATTAAAATAATACGCATCAATAAATCTTCAACATTTAATGCATTTCAACAAATACTGCAATATATATATATATATATATATATATATATATATATATATATATATAAATCAGTATATAATCAAATGTAAAGAAAAGTCGTTTAATAACAAATATCTTTGTTGCACAATAGTCATTTGAAAATAATTATTTTTTTAATTGAAATTTGTACGTATAAACGATCAAAACAAATTCAATAATAAATTCCAATTGTCATGTACTACTGATTTTTGACAATGATATAAAAAGTCTCGAGTTACAAAGTTCGAACGTCATCAAAGATACAGACCAATTTAAAAGTCCAATAAGCCGAGCTTAATTTACAAAGAAATTCAGTAACTATATGTATATATGTATGTATACAGCATTTGGAAATATTCTTTATCTCTTATACAGCATTGACAACACAATAAGGCATAAATAAAAAAAGAACAAAGTCGTATATATTTTGGTTGTGGTTTTTTTATTTTATAAAATCTCGATACTAATGATTAATTTATTTATACATATATTGTTTTATATATAAATTATTGTTATATGACTTTTGGTTATTCTTAAAAATAGTTAGTTTGAGAGAAAATATTTGAAAAATATCTATCAAAATTAACTACAATATCTTCATGATATATCAAATATATTTATCATAACTAAAGAGATCTTTTTTAGAATTAGAATCGTACATAAGTACATATATATGTATTTAAGTGATGTCAGGAAACCATCAAACAAAGGTGGCTTTTGAGATAAAGTAAAATCAGAACACAATAAAAGGTTTCTTTCGTTTGCTTGTAAATTACAAAAAACTGGCATTTTTATCAGAGACGATATCTGTTTTTTTACATTTTTTTCTATTTGGTCTGACGACACAAAGGCATGTCGTTGCAATCACAAATTGCAAACGAACGTGGAAGTAATGAATGCACTTCGTTACTGGAAAAAAGTTTCCCATTTATGTTCCCTTTTATTCGTTACTTTATTGTCATTCTGCATATATCTGTACACTTTTTATATGAACTATTGTTATCATAAAAATTATATCAGTGTAGATATGAATAGTAAGAAAGGTATTTGTGTTAAAACTCGAATTATAATTGTTCTTCTTGAGTTTATATACTATATATATATATATATATATATATATATAAATAAATTATATTTTTATAATATTTACATTTTAACAATATTTACGAAATACTATTCATTCCGAATAATTTTTGTTGCCTTATAGCAGAATTAATTATATAAGTACATATTTAATAATAATTAAAAATCTTCAGAGAAATTAAAAAAAATAATCTGAAAGAATTTTGAGTTGGGAAAACCAAAGTTTGATTGAAATATAGGAACAAAAGTTATTGTGAGTTGATAATATTATAAAATTACTTTAAAATTTTAGAATAAGTATTTGATTTTTACATTTTTTTATACATAGCATAACTAAAGTGTAAATTATAAATATTGTTTTAAGTACCAAATATGAGAAATACATTAATTACAAATATTTTAACTGACCTTTAAATAATTGAATATATGAAATAGATTAGGAAAATGTACTTTTTTTATTTTAATGTATCATTTCTAAAATAATTTATTCTAAACATATTTTATTAATATTCCGACAGTTTTTCAAAAATTTCAGTTGTTCAAAAATGAAATAGTGTCTATTTTTTAAAAAAAACATTTATGTTAATAAATGATTTATACAAATGTTAATTCAATATGTATTAATTACTAATGTATTGAAAATTATTTCTTTTTATAATTATTTATGAATGTTTGACTATTTTTCTTTTTAAATTAATTCCATGTTTGAAATAAATTTTATTTATTGATATTTAAATACAATTTTTAAATTTATATTATATAATTTTTTAAATTTATATTAATTTATAAATACATATTTAATATCTATCACAATTTATAATTACACATACATATTGATAATTTCTAGGAAATTCTATTAAATCCAATACATTTTCTATTACTAAATTAAATTTCACATCGAAAGTCGAAACGTTAATTAAGCTATCAGAAAATAGATATGAGAAATAAATTAATTTTTGAAACATTCTAGTTACTTAAAATAGTAAATTGCTGAAAAAATATATTACAATCAAAGTCCATTTAGATCTTATTACAATCATTTAAAAAGTACTTTATTTAATTAAATTTATTTCATAATTACTCTCTAGGTAAAAGAAATTTATGTTTTTATTTCACTTTGAATAATGGATCAATTTGCTTATCTAATGTGTAATTAAATTATTTGTTATTTATGTAATTACTATTAGAAGTCGTTTTTAATCATAGCTATTAGAATAATAAATATATTCTACAATAATTAGAAAAGAAATAAAATTGTATATTGAATTTTATTGTAGATAAAAATAATTATTTTATTACACTTTTATATATATATATATATATATATATATATATATATATATATATATATATAGAGAGAGAGAGAGAGAGAGAGAGAGAGAAAGAAATTAAAAATTACAAATTTTAGCTGTTAATTTCTTATTTTATATTAAAAAAATCTATAATTAGTTATAATTTATAATCATACATTTATTAAGTGGAATTGTTTTTTTTAAAATCAAAAATAAAATAGTGTTTGAGATTATATTTGAGTTTTTTTTTATTTTTTAAAAATTGAATACTTTTATCTTTATTTGTTTATAATAGAAACATTAAATAAACACTTAATAGAATAATATAAAATAAGTAATTAATTTAATATATAAGAAAATTTTTAATCACTTACATGATTTATAAACGTGTATGATTTTTGTCAAAAGTATAATAACATAATTCAAAAAAATTGAAATTAATTGAATAATAAATGTTTCTGTACACCAATTAAACTATTTTGTGTGTTGGAAATAAATATTTTATGTGAATAATAAATAAATCAAATCAATCATTGACCTAAGCACGTTTGCTTAAATTTATTATTTTCATTAGTTGTTGAAACGTTTGTCAGGAATTCACATAACTATTGTGTAAAATTTTAATGATGGCAATTTATTAAAAATAAATTAATTTCATGTTAGTTCAATCGACTGTGACCTTTTGTACGCAGTTTTAAACGGTATATAAATTAATAGAAAGAGAATCATATTAACGTTTCAAATAATGAAACACAACACAAATGAAATGAAATATATTTGTACGTTTGGTCATAAATATTAACGAGAGAATTGGAAAAATATGTCAAAAATGTTATTTTCACGTAGACAATACAATCACTTTTATATCTTTGAGTATAATTGTTTTTAAAATCATTTTTACTAGTATTTTTTAAAATTATTTAATAATTTTTGTAACAAAATGATAAAACTAGAAAATAAGTCAAAGGATAATTTTAGTTTATATTATAAAAATATTTTTTATCATGCCATTCACATTAAAACATTTAATTATTAATTGGAAGAAATAATTCAAAAATCTCATTTAAAATTACAAAAAAAATTGTAAAATCTTTTTTTTTAAAAAACTTGAAATTTTCATAAATAATTTTAATTTTATAAGATTATTGTATACTAAAATAAAATATTTATATAGATATAAAAAGAATTATTTATTTATGATTTAAATTAAAGTTTTAATTTATTTGTGAAACTAATATCTCAAAGTTACGATAATTTTATTTTAATAAAACGAAACGTTAAATGTAACAAATAAAATACATTTAATTGCAACAAAAATAAATGATCAAAGGCATTCCAAATAAACAGAAAACATCATCTCCTATCAGCAAATAAAAAGATACTTGTCTTGCAGTTGTAACTAAATAAAGTATATAACTAAAATTTAAGGTTATAAAACAAGTATCACCTAATTCCAGAAGAGATTAATGAGTAATAAAAACAGTGCCGTAAAAGTAGATAAGTGTATTTGTATGAAGTGTTCGTGTGTAGTTGTTTCTAAATAAAACATGTAGTTGAGTTTACATATATATGTAGAATTCTTCAATGTGTTATATATATATATATATATATATATATATATATATATATTTGTGTGTTTGTGTGTGCATGTATATAAATATATACATAGCATCAATATCAAAATCGGATATATAGGACAGAGTACTAGATGGCAAAGGGTGTGAATTTTTTTGCTACGTTTTTCCTTTGCCGGGGTCGCCACGCTATTATTGAGATGCGTGGAAAAAGCCGTCCGTTAGATTAGTGAAATGGCGGAAAGTGTGCCGCCATTATGTTGAAGTTATTTCGCCAAACTGCCTGACTATATTATCTGAATATGTTACATTTTGTTCAAAATGGAACAGAGTCGTATTGTGAAAATTGGCTATAAAATATAATGTTATTGAAAATATACGTCGCAGAATAAATTTATTAAATAATATTATTAATTCTGAGAACAGGTCGGTAATAATTATCAAACATTACTTATACAACATTTATTTATTATTTTTATGTGATTATTTTGGTTTTCCTGAAAAAATATTTAATAAGATATTTTATATTTTATTGAAAATAAAAAAATATTTATTTTATATTAATTAATACGTATTACTTTATATATATATATATATATATATATATATATATATATATATATATATATTTGTATAGGTTTTTAATAAAAATATAATGAATTAAATTCTTTCTATAAAATAATATATGATTAGAAATTTTGAAATAAAAAGACTTGATAAAAATATTTTATTAACTGAATTGTATTTTTTCAGATATTATGAAACTCTACGTGATTGAAAGAATCATATTTCTAATTTTGGTATGTTTTTGATTATTTTTTTATTATTTATGTACAGATTTGATTGTATTGCCATTATTATGAAATTTATTTTCTTTTCCTTAATTTTTTAAAGAATTTATATTTGCAATTTTTTCTCTATATTAGTAACTAGGTAATTAATATTTTTATTTGAATTTAAACAACTCTAGTATATTTTTTATATATTTTAGTAAATTAATTTAATTAATTTTAATATTATTTTTATTTTAAAAATACATTTTTCTGAATTTCTTAAATTAAAGAATTTATATTTTAAATATTTTTTTCCATGTTACCAAACTTCTATTAATTTTTAAAATCTTATCAAATCATGATTTATTATTACATGCTTGAATTTTTTTTATTAATTGTTCCTTAAAAAATTCAACAACAAAAATTAGTAAAATAAAAAAGTTAGAAAAATAATAAAAATTAATAGTTTATTTTTAAAACAATTATTTTTTACTAAAAATATACAATTTTTAATTTAATCTGCTTTCGACTCAATATACTGAAAACTTTATGAAATTTATCACGTTTCATATATAAAATTTTAACGATATCAGTGCTGACATTAACTTTTTCACATTTTTAATTCGTTGCATAAAATTCAAAGACGGTGCTAAATGCGTCTCTGCGAAATATGTCAGTAAAAATCTGAATTTTACGAATGCGCGACACATGTTTGCAATGGACGTGATCATTTTTCCCTTGAGCCTGAATAAAACATTACGTTTTATCACGAAGAAGTGGTCACTGCGAACGAACTTTATGTATCAAATAATATTCGATGAAGGTATACTTTCCTAACTTCTATGAATATCTGAATAGTGAGAGAACTGTCACAACGATATTATGAGAAAGTCCATTAAATAAATGAAATAATACATTTCATTCCTGTTATTATTATTATTACTATTCCAATTTTCGAATGTATGCTTAATAGCTTTGTGAAATTATTTGTTTCATCTGCAGCGTACCAATTTCATTTATTTTAGATAGTTCATTATAACAGAATTGGAAATTCGAATCAATATTCATTGTTTACAAAATAAAATTGTTCATTTTGTATAGAGATTTATTTTTTGTTTTGCATTTTGTAATACAGTTTGGTATTAAAATGAATTTAATAATAGACTGAATTTTTTGAAATGAAGCTTTCAACAATTTTCAACTTTTAACGTTATTTCATTTTCACATTTTGTACATTGATGTTATTAAAGTTTATATACAAAAAATTAAATACATTTCAATATTATTTACTAATTTTAAATAATGTTTTTTATTCGCATTGTTTTCAATAATAATTTAAAATTTATTATTATTTATATTATATTTATTTTTAGTTTATTTATTCGTAAAATTTTATTAATTACTTTCATAGAAAACTTGTTTGTACTATTAACTTCATAAATAAATATAACAAAAATAATGGAATATTAATTTCAAACATTATATTTTATTATAGAATTTAATTAAAACCAATTTTAGAGTTATATTTATCATTTTATTTATTTTTATGTTTATAACTAAATTTCTAAGAAACATTTTATTTAATATCAAAATTTTCAAAGTAGATTATCATATATTTTAATATGTTTTTCAATATAAAAAATATTAAGTATATTTAAACACTGTAAACAATTCAATTTACATATGAGTTACTACTCTAAACACTACAAAAATTTTTCTATTAAAGTTTATAATAGTTAGTAATTCATTTCGAAAACAATTGTTAATTTTTTTGATAAATAAATTGTATTTTTATTCCAAAAAGACAATAATAAATTACATAATATTGTAATAATACAAATTTATCATTTACTAAATTAAAAATATCACTGAATAGAAATTTGGCAGAAAATATAAAAACAACAATCACAATTTTTAATATTTATTCATACTAAATATCAAAAAATTTAAATAATTATATCATATATTTTAAAATAATCACTATTTATGAAAAAATCGTTTCAAAAGAATGTACAATTTTTTTATTAAAACATTGACTTCTCGTTTTTAACAAATGTACAAATTTTAATCAAATAAATACATATTTTCATTTTTAGTTATATATTTTAGAAAATTATTTAAATTAAATAATATATATATATATATTTCATTCATTTCATATATCGTTTATATATATATATATATATATATATATATATATATATATATATATATATATATCCTGGTCGGAAAATTAAATTAAATGAGGATTTTAGTCAAGGTAAAAGCCCTGAATAAAAAATCCTCATTAACTCGCTTGGTCAGCTTTGATTTCATATCAAATTATATTAAATGATATGATGTATATATATATATATATATATATATATTTAATGGAAAAATAATTTTTAATTAATATACTTAGAAATATTAATTTCAGTTTTTGTTTAAAAAAAATAAATGTTATTTTATCTATGTTGTAATATTCTCATATAATGTATACAGTTCCAGATATTGAACCAGAGTCCTTATTAAAAAATTATTAAATTGTGCAACATATAATTCATATCAAATTAACTTCCACGAATCCTAATATTTATTATATCTTGTTTAAAGCAATTAGTTTTAGTAACTTCACTAACTCCGAAATTTCTTAGAATTATTATAATACAACGCATTGAGATAAAACTTACTATTTTGTTAAATAATATTATATATATATATATATATATATATAAAAGTATATATATGTGTGTGTGTGTGTGTGTGTGCGTATTTGTTTGTATACATATATTTGAACTTATATCTCACTAGATTTATACTAAAATTAAAAGCGCCTTCAGGAACGAAGTCGATGTTTCATAAAGCTTGTTTCAGAAATTTTCTAATAATTATATTTAATCGTATATGTCTCGCAGATGTTTTGTTTTCGAAAACTAAAACTTATTTTACATAATAAACCCTTGCGTTTTATCTACTAAATTAAATTGATTAATTTTAAAGCGATATCATATCAAGTAATTTAAAATAAACCTTTTATTTTTAGTTTAATATTAAAATATTTTATATATATAATTCAATTTATATATATATATATATATATATATATAATATTAACTCTAAAATTATTATTAAATAAATTAAAAATATTTCTATTGTTGGAAATAGTAATAAATAATTAACTCTGTTGATTTATAATTTTTAACACAAAATCGAACCGAAATAGAGAAAAAACTTTCATTGTAATATAAATGAGTCAATTGTCCTAACATTACGTATTTTCACAAAAAAAATCAATTACTAATTATTACTCACTCTTTGATGCATATTCGTTAATGTTATAATTAAACATTTTAACATAGTCATTTAAATACAAACCAGTGAATAAAATTACCAGGAAGTGATTATTTAACATTTTTATACATTCTTCTAATTTTAGGATAGGCGATTCATTTGTATTGAAATGAGTTCGTGACATTACCAAAAAAATAATGAAGAAATTATATTTGAATTTACAAAAAAAAAACAAAAATTAATAAATAAATATTCAAAAATATGTTTTGAATTAATTTTATGTCAAGCATTGAAATTGATTCTAGTTATTTCTTTTTATTTTTGAGTTTGGAAACTGGCCATATTAAACAAAGAGTGAAAGTATATTTAAATAAAATTAAGTTTTCAAAAAATATTTTTAATTAAATAATCATTTTTCATGATTTACAAATCATATAAAATGCTGTATTTAAAAAATGGATATTTTTATAATTAATTTATGGGAAGTGTTGAAAGTAAACAATAATTTAAAATAAGTTTTTAATTTACTCCTAACACTATTTTCATAATAAATTAAATTTAATATTAAGATTGCATTTTTTAAAAAATCATATTTGTATTCATCAATTTTGATAAAAATGTTGATTATTTCTTTTATTAATTTTAAAATTAATATAAATAACGTCAATCAGAGTCTTTGTATAAAACCATATTAGTCTCAAATTTTAATAAAAATTATGATATAATAATATATTTATGTTTATTGAATTTCTTTGAAATTTGATGATTATTTTCGTTCATTCAAGTCAATTTTTATTTTTCTATACATACATATTTATATATATATATATATATATATATATATATATATATATAATCAACTGTTGATTCATCAAATTTAAAACAATGGTAATGACATGCAGAATACACAAATATGTTTATTTACAAAGCGTGAATCATACATAAATATAGCACGCAAACTGCTCCGGGGTTAGATTTGCGTACGCTTTGCATAGAATTCAACACCACCTTTTGATACACATCTAAGCAATTCGCTTGCTTATTTTGTATGTATAATACACACACATAACTTAATATATATATATATATATATATATATATATATATATATATATATATATATATCTTTGAACGAGTAATAACAACATGTACGTAACTACACAATGTCCTTTCTTCGTACGTCTTAAAAAAATAATACAAAAAGATGAAAACATATAAGACATAAAAAAGAATATACATAAAAATAGCCCCCAAGTGAAATCCAGCGTTGTAAATAAAAGTACGTTTTGTTTAAAGGCAATTGACACGACGGCGAATTTTTTTTTACGTTTTCGTGTGCATATTTTTTTCTTATGACAAGCAAGAGAAGATATTGTAGTCTTTGTAAAGAATAGCGTGTAATATTTTGTTCGATTGTAGTTTGAATATTTTATATATGTTTTATTTTGATACAGGTGTATTGGAAAATGACAAAGGTTTATATGAGAATTGAAATAATGTTACGCGGTGAATGGGTAAAAAATTCAATTTTGCTATTGACAGGAAAAAAATATAAATGGAATATTCTTGTCTGCATGTTTTAGTACACACACGGAATATACATATAACTATGAGGGGTGATAGAAAAGCAACAGTAAATCATTGGATTTTATGTTTTATTTTATTTCAGTAATTTATTGACTTTACTGTTGATTTATTACAATTCAGTTTATTTTGTATTATAGTCGGTTTCCTTATATCTTCAATTCTCGAATTGTTTAAAATTTGCACATCACTTCTTTTATTTAAAATTCTTTTCTTTACATTAATTTAAAAAAATATATATATTTTTCTAAATATATTTTTTTTCTAAATTCATTATATATATATATAAATTGTGTAATTTTTAAAAAAATATTTAAAGTTATAAAGGATTTAAGATTTAAAAAAATGTTTAAGAATATAAACATGAATGAAAATTCATCTTTTTGTTTATTTCATGTAAATATAAATATAATATTGTATAAAAATATTAATTTATAACTGCATACTGAAACAGATAAAATAAAAAAACAATATATTTTTATAATATTGCAAAGAAGATATTACTTTTTTATACAGATATTTATTGACAAACTCAATATATTATATTAAAATCGATTTGAGAAATATGAAAATTTACTTTATGCTCTTAAATCTCTCACTATTTTTAATTCGAATATTCAACGTCTACAGTTTTGATATTGAAAAACTTAATCGATATATCAAAGTGTATATATTTCCATGATATAAAACTTAGTACAAAAATAAACAACTGAGAGAAATTTAATCTGGATGAAGAATTACAAAAAATGTATTTTACCCTTAAAGTAATTTTAAAGTTGCCAAGCGAGATACGTTATATATTTTTTTCTTGTATATATAACTGACTGAAAAATGAATGACGTTTTCGTAACTCGATTTAATTAAAATATTTTAATATTTTAATTATGTACGGTATGCGAAATGTCCTTAATGCGCATTCGAAAATTCTATATGAAATGTTTACGACGAACAACTTACTCAACGGAATGTTTTATTTTTCATGCATTTCATTTTTCATCTTTAAGATTATATAGGAATGTTAAACATTTTTTTAGAAGTTCTCACTTTTAATATGCAATTGAAATATTTTTTTTATTATTCCTTAGTAATAATTGTTATTTGTATTGTAATATAAATTTTTAATTACAGCATAATTATAATCATTAATTATTCATGTAATTATAAGAAATATTGTTTTAATGATATGAATTTTTCAAGTTATTTTTTAAATAATAATATTAGATAAAAAATAAAACGAATATTTCTCAAAATTATGAAATTTTAATTTAATATAATTTTGTCGAGATATTTTGTTCTAATTTCTAGAAAAATGAAAAAGTATACATAATTGAAACTTTATTAGACATGATTATCTAGATTCTTATTTTTTTAATAAATATTTTATTTAATCATTTTAAATATTATTGAGAAATTTTAATGTTTAAAAAACTATGTTACTCTAAGAAATGAAACAAATATAATAAATGTTTTTATTTATTTGAAAAAAATTAATACTTTTCATTTATTATTTGTAATTAAATTTTATTATCTCATTTATTTTCATTCAAGTCCTTGATTACAAATTAAAACATTTATTTAAAATATGTAATTATAAAAAATTTGATTAAATTTTAAATCGAGAAAATAATTGTAAGTTTTATTTTGTCTTACAAAAATATTTCAATTATTATTCAACAAAAAATTAATATTTTTTAATATAAAAAAATATTTATAATTATAAGGTACTTTAAATTTAATCACTTACATATTTTTTATCATTTATAAATGTACATTCAATTAAAGAATTACTGTAAAAATTTGATTACTATTTTAATTTAAATTATTCAATATATAATAAAGATTTTAAATAACTTTCTTGCAAAATAAGTAAATTATTATATATTTCTCTGATGTATTCTTCTCATAATATGAAAACTTTTTACTTTTTATGTATGTGTATATATATATATATATATATATATATATAAACAAACATGTTGCCGAGAAAAAATTGCTATAGTTTAATTATAAATTTGTTCATATAACTTCTACAGAACATATTAAATATTCACACTAATATAAAAAGAGTGATCCTTTGTGAATAGGAACATATCGTTGGAAGTGTGTTGAAGAGTTGAACGGGGAGAGATATACGAGCATATTGAGATTCATACACCATGTGGCGTCCAACTTAACTCAATTTTGACATATCCGAGTGTAACAAAGGGCTGTTACATATGAAATATATTTCTAATACAATATGTAAGGTTTTACTATCTCTTTGACGTCACACAATAGGGCTATAAAAATTGTACAGCTAAATTACTCTACAGCTTTTAAGATTAAGTTCTGTCTATGCGGGTAGAAACTCACGCACAGTATATATATATATATATATATATATATATATATATATATATATATATATATATATACATATACATGTATATAGTAGTTTATATACAAATGCAATAAAAGTAAACGTGACTAGAATAAAAATAGAATTTTATTAAATATTTATATTTTTTAAAGACTTTTACTCAATTACTTTTTAATAATTATTTTATGTTGAAATCTTTAATTAATGATATATATATAAAACGAAAAAAATAGAAAAAATATCTAATGATTTATAAAAATAACAAAAGTTACGAATGTTATATTAAAAATAAGAAGCTAAAAATGAAAATAATAAATTAATAAATAACTTAAATGGCTGTTTATATAACAAGAAAAGAGGACCATTGATTGGCAAGGCGAGTTATCGATGGATAACCTAGATATATAAGAAAACCCAGTATCAAAACTATGGATAGATAGTATAGAGATATATGAAACTTCGTCAAAATGGAATGAAAGAAAAAATATTAGATCAGTAAAAGTGGTAAATTTTGGAAGAGTCCTTCATTTAACAGTGGATAGAAAAAGACTGGATATATATATATATATATATATATATATATATATATATATATATATATATATATGTTTGTATGTGTGTGAGTTTTAAAAAGTTATTTGTCTTTAAAAATGATTTTTTAAGAGGAAAAAATTATTTTGAACTTATTTTTAAGTCTAATAAATTATTTGAATATAACTCTTTTTATTTAAGATATTTCATTGCTTTTATTAGAATATAATATTTTATAGTCAGAGATTAAGATTTCCAACAGATTTGTTTTTTTTATTGTGTAACTTTAATAATCTAATGTAATAAATTTAAATATTTATTATCAAAAAACACTAAATTTTCACGTATATTCAACAATTAAATTTAAATATAATAAACATTAAAATTATTCTTCAAGTTTAGAATTTTACCTATATACTTAAAATTAATTGCCTTTTTGTGATTTAAAATTAAAACTAAATCTGTCAATAGTTGAATTTACTATACTATTAATTTTTAAGTCTCTTATATAGACATATTTAGAATGATTAAAAACTATAAAATAAAATTGTTATTTAAATACTCTCTCTCTCTCTCTCTCTCTCTCTATATATATATATATATATATATATATATATATATATATATATATCACATTTTTAATTTTATTGAAAAATACAATCTCAACAGTAAAATATAATTAAAATAAAAAAATAGAGCATAAAATTGTTCACATTAAACTTTTTTCTTTTGTTAAATACAAATAATTTCTAAATCGTTTACCTATAGAAAAATCAAATAAAAAATTAAATATAAAATTCTATTTAAATATCTATCTTTAATGAAAAAATTCTTTGCAGTAAGTTTCGAATTATTACTTTTTTCTTTATTTTCTCTCGTCATGAACTCATATTGAAACATAGCTCTAATGAAAATAGATCTTTGTCAATTTTCTAGTTCAATGAAATTCTCTCCTGTAATTATTACTATCGTACTTTTCAGTTTGCGAATTTGATTTATTATGCATGAATAATATTTAATAGTCTTAAAAGTATTATAAATGTAGAAAAATCACATAACATTTTTTTTCTGTTTGAATTGTTTAAACTATTTGTAGTCTTCGAAATCTATTATAATATTTATATCAATTTCTTATTAAAAGTTTTGCTATTGAGTTATATTTTATAATTAAATATGAAAGTTAACAGAATGACAAGCTTTAAAAGTTCAGATAATAAATTTAATACTATTTTTCTGATTTTAATTTTTTTACATTTTTTAAAAGTTTCAAAGAAATTAATTATTTCAATTTAATCCTGTTACCAGTGGTAGAGAAAAAATATTGAAGATTAAAAAAATAATTTTAAATAAACGATTTATTTTCGAAATATTATGGTTATTAGTTCGAAAAATATAGTTTTAATAAAAACAAGTTTGAAAACATGTATAGTTTTAAGAGACGGTTTATCTTTGATATTTTCTATTTATATATTTTCTTATTGATATAACATTATAATATATAAGCTATTTTTAAAAATATTACAGGAGAATATTTTTGAAATTATAAAATTTCAAAAAATTCAAAGAAAAAATGTTTTTTTGAATTCTCTAAATAAATTAGTTGTTTTATATTAACTTTTAATTAATAAAAATGTATTTTTAAATTTTTTTAAATAAAAGAATTCAGTAAAATAAATTATTTAAAAGTGACTAATATATATATGTACAATGTAAAGTGACTTTATTGTTTGTAATATAAAAGAGGAACAACAAATGTCGATATATAGTTTTAAGTACAATAAATCGTAATTATTTCAATTATAATTTCAATGAATGTTTATATGAATAAATGGTGTGTCGCAAGTGAATCAACCGACTGAATGCGACTATAACACGTCGCAACCGACCGCCGCTTTGGTTGGTAAGAAAGAGGTGGCATGCAGAGGGAAACGGACGCGGTATAGTGTTTGCCCCGGGGCTATTATTTTCAATTTTCCCGGCGAGTTTGTTTTCCCTATATACTTCCTGCGGGACCCTTTTTTCATATCTGACGAAAAGACCAAATGAAAACAAATCTCAGCTCGCTGACTGGCGCGCAACGTTGCGCCAACCACCGTCATATCGCTGCCATCTGTCGTGAGTTTTTCGTACTACACGTGGGCACATACGCACTCCAGATTATATTGAGCGTGTTGTGTCGTAACTCGATGGAATAAATCCGATTTTGAATATATATATAAATTTTTTCAGTTTTCTTTTGTTGTACCCGAAAAAATTCAATCTTACGTTTGTTATTTTCAAGGATTTTTTTACCTTCATTAAAATTTTCATAATACTATGTTTAATGAATTAAATTAAACTCACGCATATCATACATTCTGAAAAGAAGTTATAAACCGATCAGTTTTTTTAATTATTCAACTCGTTATTTTATACTTATATTTAATTTCAACATAATTAAAATGAAAATTGTAACGTATAAAAACGTTAACACAAAAAAATCACTTATCTTGATATCATAAGACTCTATATAAGTGTTTAATAATCACTTATTGTTCACCTTCATATTTAAGAGACTGCTTTCGAAGGTATCCTGGAGCTACACTGGTCAAATATTGAGAAATAGTCTCAATGGGGGTTTCGAAAATTGCTCCATAATTTATTGTCATTTATACGATCCATGAGATAAACAAAAATATTTATAAATTAAGAATCATTACTTCCATGTATTATATAATATATTGTAAAATTTTAAATAAGGTAAATATTTTGAAGCACAATGTTTGATCAATAGATAGTGAAATAATCTAAATGTGAATTAAAGATAAATTAGTAATAAGTAATTATTGAATACTTATAAAATCTTATGGTATTAAAGTGAGGAAACATTTATGTTTGAACAATTTACAATACCAAAGTAAATAATGATTAAAATGTTTATTACTCCATTAATTTTTTTTAAAATCCTTGTAATGAATGGATTTCTAATTTTTAAAAATAATATTTATCTATTTTTATATATTTAATATATAGTTCAAAAATAAAATAATATTATAGAAGTAGAGTAATAAAAAAACAACGTAAATTATTAGCTGTAGTAAAAAACTTCCTAAGACAACTAGCTTTTAAATAAAAACTAGAAAATATATCAAATAAAACGATTCGAGAATTAATCCAACTAAACATAAAATAGTACTAGATAATACTAAAAACAGAAAAGCTTATATAGTCTGGATAAATTAGAAAAAAATCCAAATTAATGGTTCTAAAAAAATTAATGTGGATGCTAGAAAAATACAGATATTTAAGAAAACTTTTAAGAAACTTTTACAAAGAAATTGAAATGATAATGGAACATTGAGAAATATAAAAGAAAATATTGATTACGAATTAAAATAGAATGTAAAAAAGTATCAAAAGAGATATAACTTTTTCAAAAAAAAAAAAACCTAATTTTTTAAAATATAAATTATTTATCAAAAATGTCCAAATTATGTCAAATTCTTATAATTAAAAAAGTAAGAGTAGACCAAAGTTTAATATTTCAGAGGGGTTTGGTATATATTACTAATATATTAATTCAAATAAAACTGAAGGATTTAGGTATATATGATATTTACTTCCTTATTATCATTTATTATCCTTCAGTTTTAATTGGTTAACTCTTTCTCTCTCTCTCTTTATATATATATATATATATATATATATATATATATATATAATATCTAAAACATATTCAAGCTGAATAAACACCTTCATCAAAACCGTCATTTTCAAAATAATCCGACGCTATTCTAAATACAGAACATTGCGTTATCGTTTGCGTTTAATTGACAAGAGAACAGTGTAGTTTAAACGAGAATTCTTAACTGATCAACAAATTTTCATAAGCAACAAAGACCTCATGCCTGCGACATCCTACATCGGCTTACTTTCCGACCGATTGGTATGAGTACAACACAGAGCTACCGATGGGGAGAGTCGAGAGGCCGATGCGTTGGTACGGGGACATAGCACGACCCCAGCCATGTACGTGCTAGATTGCTTTCGGACCGTCGGGACTGCGCCGCAATTTCTTTCATTTAGCGGACTGATGAAGATGGACCGCGCACATTAATTGTGTTTGGCCTGGGGCGTGGCTACTGTCGACGGCCGTAACAGAGACTCGAAGGCGCCTCAACAACGTCTATGTGATGGTGGTGTTAGTGTTGCACCCCTCACTTTCATTACTACAGCAATGTTCGCCCATACCATACACTAGTGAGCCTCTCACAACAACGACGTAGAAAATAAACACTTTTCGAGCTTCTAATTCCAATTCATGTTATTTTATCAAACTACCATACTCTCACTTTCTCTTTATATTGACATGGATTATTTTTTAATATATTTAAATATATAAATTTTTATTGAAATTCAATATTTTTTATAGAAGAATAATTGACATAAAATGAAATATTTTTTATTTATAAACAATTAACAATTGATAACCTATCTATAGAAATTTCTTATCATTTATTATATCTTATATGTTATGTTTTTGAGTAAATATAAAAAAAATTAACATCAATTTTATTTAATTTCTAAAAAGAATCGTAAATAATTTTTATATAATTCTGAACCACATTTCAAAACAGGTAATTTATTTTTAACAGTAAAATGTTTTATTATCTCTGAACAAAATATATAAAGAAGTGTTTTCATTCTCTTAAAACTCTCTTATTTTCTGTTTTATAAATATTATTCAATAATGAACTTAATTATATATATATATATATATATATATATATATATATATATATATATATATATATATATATATATAGTTAATATCTATTTAAATAAAATAAATATTAATAAACATGGTTTTTATCAAAATATAACGCAATTAATTTTTTTATAATTATTTTATTGTAAGAATTTATATATACAGCATTTTTTGTAATATATTTTTTAATAATACGTTATTATTTACATAATTTTCTTATTTCAAATTTATTAAGTAATAAAAATAATTCTATTTAAATTTTATTCAACATATTTTTATTAAAGAAAATGTTCATTCAGAAAAAATATTTTACACATAAATTTTAATTATTTTCAAGAAAAATTCTAACTTTTATTATAAAATATTTTTTAAATTAAAATAATAGCTTTAAATGTGATATTGGATTGTTTATTAAAATATGGAAAATAAAATAAATTATTATTATTAAATATATTATTTCATTTCGTACAATCTTAATTGATATAATATTTTTATTACAATTCTAATTATTTATAAATTTGATTATTCAACTTGTATTAAATAAACTGACATAGTTACATTTGTAGATAGGAAAAGGGCAATAATCAATAAATGTAACACAGTATGAGGATAGTAGAATTGGATGACTAAGGGAAACTGAAAATAAAGTGAAAATAAGGTGAACCTGAAAATTGTTGGTCGTTATTTGAATTTTTTACGGTTTCATGTGTGTCTCGAACACTATATTTTCATTCTTTAAATTTTTTCCTCTTTTAAAAAACTGAGTTATTTAAAATGAGTAGTTTTCTCGAACTAAAAATAAAATGATCTAGTTCAATCTAACTTTTGTACGGTAAAAAATCACTTATTTATCGAATATTTAACTAAATATATATATTTGTGTTTTTAATTTTAAATTTTATTTATTTAATTAGAATTCAAATATATGAAAATAAAATTTCTCATTTCAAAAAAAATAAATTACTAATAAAATATATATACGAGTTTTCACACTCATATTCTTTTTGTAATATGAAAACATTTGTACGATAGAATGTAGTAAAGAATATCATTTTTACTCCAATGTAACAAGTTGAAATCCATATAGACCACTAAAAGATAATATCAAACTTGTCTGAAAAGATATTTTATATTACAATCGGAAGTTGTTAGAACTATTATTGAAGACTGAAAAATGATTTCAATTGAACTTTTCTATTCTCACACCTGTGCTTGAAGTTTCAAAGTCTGATATTGTACGTTCATGTACTATATTGTAACGTTGAACTGTAGCAATTATTAAAAGAAATAGTAAAAAGAATAAGTGAAAAAAAAACATAAATTATTGATAAAAATGTAGTTTCTTAATACAGATAGAATTTTTTAATTAAAATGAAAATATATTGTTACGGATGATATTTCTCTCAAAAAATACGATTGTGTTATAAAGCAATTCATTGTAAATTTTTATAAGATAAACGATTATGATTCTTGACTGCGGAAATGAAAAATGATCAAATATAGCTGAAAAAATGTTCCGGTTCGTTAAGACGGGTTGTTAAGGAAATGTAGTCATCTACTCATGTTTCATGCTATGTTAATATTTACTTTTTTACTTTCGGGTATACTTTTTATCGAAATCGGTAAATATAACACTCGATTTCTACAGTATAGGGCCGGAATGTTAGCGATTGGGTGACGGTTCGCTCTAATACACAAAACAACGTCGCGGCACCGTTTTGAATTTTTTTAGTATTTTGACTTTTTTCGGATGGTTGAAAATCTAAATTTCAAAGTCCGTTTACGAGCTTCATAGGCATCGGCGTCCATTTCTGATGCTTATACACGTATCTATTGACCATAAACATTGCAAATATAACAAAAAAATGCCAAAAAAAATTTTGAAATTTTTCTCAAAATATTCAAGGTACCCCCCTTTGAAGTTTTTACGTTTTTCGGTAAAAAATTTTTTTTCGAAATCGGTAAATCTAACAGTTGATTTCTATAATATAAGATCGGGGTGTTAGCGATTAGGCGTCGGTTTCGCTCTAATACGCACAACGGCGTCGTAGTACCGTTTTAAAGTTTTAGTGTTTTGACTTTTTTTCGGACCGTTGAAAATCCAAATTTCAAAATCCGTTAATGAGCTTCATAGGCGTTAGCGCACATTTCTGATGCTTATCTACGGACCATAAACAATGCGAATATTACAAAAAAAACACGCCAAAAATTATTTGGAGAAATTCATTTTGAATTTGTTTTTTGGGGATTTTATAAATGAAAAATATTTACATATACATGTTCTTTCTCTTTCTCTCTCTTTATATATATATACATAAGATTTTTTTTATTTTTATAACATTTTTATTTGAAATATCTTTAAGAAGATATCAGACTATTAAACTTATTTGACATCAGTAAACATGGCACAAAATTATATTAATAAGTTTCATATACCCAGATTTTATAAATGTATTATTTTTTTACACCAACATTATTATTAAAATATGCTTTTAAAAATGTTTAATATATGTTTATTAATTTATTGTTCACTGAATAAAATTATATTTATATTTGAAATTTATTATTTGTACATTTTATTTTTATTAATATCTCATGAATTGTTTTGTAAAATGGGATTTTATTTCAACAATAATATTGTATATCGATTATGAATTTATATTTTGTTACAAAATGAATGTGAATAAAATCACCCAAGGTTAAATATAATCTGTGATTTCGTCAGCTTTCATATTTTTGTTAAAAAATAACACTAAAATTATTATATAACAATAACGTACAAAACCACATTGGTAAATCACAACACGTCACCGTTTTACTCATTCCTGCCAACTTTTTGCGTCGAAAGTCAACGAATCACACCACCGCTGGTTCTGCCAACTGCCACCACAACAGCTATCGTATATTGTTAAATAACAGGGTTGGGTATCTCAACCGTTTTCTCTGTATAAATACATCAAATATTTATTTATAATTAAAATAAAAATATTGTTCATATTTGTGTTTAATCATTTTTATCTTGGAGCACAAAATAAAATATCTTAGTTTTTATACAATACTATATATGAATAAGTAATGCTTTCATAAATTTTAATTTTAAAAATATTTTTTGCGTTTACAATTAATTTTGTAGTAAAGATTTTTAAATTTTATTGAATAGAAATAATTGAACTATCAATACAATTTATATGAAAAATATTTTCAATTAGTTTTTTGTAATTATATTCTTATAAATATATTGAATAATTTTGAAATTAATTGATTTTTTATAATACTGGATTTTAATTTAACTTTTTTACACAAAAAAATAATTTAACTTAATACATGATTTTAAAAAAGACCAATAAATAATTATTAAACATTATATGGTGTAAAATTCGGGTAAAAACAGTAAAAATATTTTTAAAACTATTTCCAAATAATGTTCATTTCAAAAAAATGTTATTATAGTTAATAAAAAAAAATTTTTTTGAATAAAACACAAATCTAGGCGTCATATTTGGATGACCCTATATATATATATATATATATATACATATATGTGTGTGTGTGTATTCACACATTATATAATATAACTTCTAGTGAAATCAACTGTGAGAATTCGTTAAAAATATTCAGATAAAAATAATATAAATTTTAAATAGGATTTATATTTGAATTCATATCTAAAAGATTTGTACGAGTAATTTTTTATTTTTCTTTTCAATAAAAATTGTTTAGGTATATTTTTAGAGTACTTTAAATTGCTTATTTTGATTAATATTACAACTAAAGTATATTGAAAATAATATTTAAAAGAAATATAAAAAGATACTCTTATATTTTTTCATATACGAGTATTTAGTAATTTAATAAATATTCTATTAGAAAAAAATATTTTTAAATATTTAAAAAGATCTATTTACTTATTTTTACTTTTATTTTTTAAAATCGTATTCCTAATAAAAATATTAATTTTGAAGAATATTTCAAAGAAAAATATTTTCAAATATTTTTTTTTGAATGAATGTTATATTTTTAAATTAAAATCAATAATTTGATTTCGAAATATATTTATATATTTCGTTGAAAATATGTTTTAATACCTATATATTCTGAAAGAGGTACTAAATAAATATTAAATTTATATATATATATATATATATATATATATATATATATATATATATATATACTATTTCTTTTTATCTGAACATTTTATTTCGAATTTTTCATATTTCAATAATACTTTTTAATACGTTTCGAAATACATCAGTTTAATTAAAAACTGACAATAGGTAACATCGAACAAGTTATCAGTTTATTTTTTTCCTCCGGTCGTATATTTTTTTCTTTTATTGGACATTCCTGCAATATAACAACAATGATCATGTGGTCGACGTATATATACGATACCAATAGACAGACGGATGGATGCGAACGCTTCCTGGAAATTAATTACGACACGACAGACTCTAATTGTCATTTTACGTGCAGTCAGATATTAATTTTTACGCTCGATATAATATCGTTAACGCCAAATGTCCATAAATATAGATTTGCAGCGTAGAACGCCGACGGCATATTGAAATATTATTTTGTTGTTAGCACCGCTTCTAATAGAACATCTATATTGGCTGCAGTGACGTATCCAGGGGTATTGTCAGGAGCAGAATAGAATTCTATTAAAAATAGATATTTAATCTGTTCATCAAAGCAAACGTGTTTCACAAATTATATATATATATATATATATATTAGATTTAATTCTTATTAAATTAGTTATTTAATATTAAATTGAATTATTTACTTTTCTCATATAATTATTTATTATTTTATATTTAATTGTGTAACATATATTGTTATGTAAATCTTTTATATATATATATATATATATATATATATATATATATATATATATATATCGACCAGTGGTATAGTAGTTAGTATTATCACCTATTATGAGATAGAAGTATATTCAATTTCCGGTCGGAGATATAGGGTAGGTAGGTTTCTTTAACTTTAGTGAAATCAACCTTCCTAATGGAATAAACTCTTAACAAAAAATCTTTACTATCTCGCCTGGTCAATGTAAGAGTATGACCAAAATTCTAGTGAATAGGAACATTTATTGTAACTTCCACCCAACAAAAGCTTGATATAAATTGACATGGTGTTGATATGTACATAGATACATATATATATATATATATATATATATATATATATATATATATATATATATTAACTAATAAACATTAAATATTCTTTACTTTAATGCGCAACAAAATTCACAATGGATGAAAAAAATATTTAATTTAATATTTATTTAAAAAAATGTATAGATCTTTCAAAATACCATTTTTTATTTATTCTTATATAAAAGAAAATTATTTATAGAAATCATATAACTAACTTTGAAATAATTTTACGAAAATATTTTTTTATGTCATTTGAAGAGATTGATAAATGAAACAAATCTGTTTTTATATGCATTTTAAATTATTGAATTTTTTTTATAAAAAATTGTTTGATTTTTATATCTATTGATTAGAATAGTAATAGTTTATATTTGTTAATTTTTTGTACGAATATATTATTGTTCTAAATATTTCTATACAAATAAAAAATTGTATTTAGTTTCTTTTTGAAAATTTTACCCTGAATATAAATTTCATCATCAACCTCTGTATATACTGCTCGATGAAAACCTCTACCAAAATTTTTCATTTCAACTCATTTAATATCATCCTTTTGCAATATATATATATATATATATATATATATATATATATATATATATATATATATATATAATTAAATTAAACTTTATATTTGTCTGTTAATTAATTTATTTTAGGGTAATCCTAATTTTTTATTTATATATTAATGTTTATTCAAAAAAAGAAAGATTTAAAAATATATAGAACATATTAAAACTAATTTATGTTTTAAATAAAATAAAATTAGAAAATAAATTAAAAAAATACTGTTGTTTAATTAACAACTTTATAAAAAATATATACAACATTTTTTTGTGATATTCTGTATATATTTTAATTTAAATTAAAAAAATCACAAAATATAAAATTATCTGTTAAGTAATATTATATAAACAATTTATTTTATTTCATTTTTAACAGATTTGATATATGAAACAAATATATTTTATATTCTTTCTGAATCATTAAAATCTTTTATAGAAAATATTTTGATTTTATGTTAGTACAAGTTTATTGGTTTAAATATTTTATTATATATTTACTTATTTTATTTGCATGTTTATGTAATAATTTTAAGTATTCTAAATAAAAATTTGCATGAATTTTCTACTCTAAAATGCTTAAATCAAGGTTTATATATATATATATATATATATATATATATATATATATATATATATATTGTCACTAAAATTTTATTGTTCATAAAACAGTATTAACTCTAAGAATAATAATGAGCCTTTATAGACATATTACTAAATGTACATAATATAATCCGTTTCAATGAATCCGCCGTTCTTAAATCCGAACATTCGTCTAATATGACGTCCGCTAAAATAGACGATCGTGTTATTACAACTACTGTTGTTCCCATAGCCGCCATTTTGTTTTATGTGCTTTCTGAATCGCGAAACGTCTGTCTAACCCGTATGGTCATACAATAAAACGTTTTATGTACGTTGCGCCATGATTGAAATTAATGTTGTGATGTGAAATTGAATTGAAGTTACTACTTTAATTATTTATTATTGCGTCGTTTTTGTGATGGTTTTATATGATGATAAATCAAGTCGAGGTCTCGACGCAAAATGGCCGAGTATACCAATAGATAAATGATTGAAAATGTATGTCTGTCGACATACAGAATATAGGTATTTGAAGTGTGCATCTCGTATATTAGAATGTTTGTCAATTGTATAGCAGAGACGGGACATATAGATTTATATCAATAAAACTTATACTATATAACTTACAATAAAGTATCTTTATATATATATATATATATATATATATATATATATATATATATATATATATATATATATATAATATAAAGGTGCGGCAGATATATAAATCAAGAATAGAAATTTGTTACATAAATTGTATCTATTATGTATTTTGATTTAAAATTTAATATATGTATTTTCAATTTTTTATTCCAAAAATATTTGTTCCTTTTTTTCGAGTAATTATTACTATATATATTAAAAATAGTTTTTTTTATTAAAATATATTCTTTTGTTAATATTTTCGTTTAAATAAAAATCTTATAAATAAATAAATAAAATTGTAGTATTAAACATATAAATAAATTATATATTCTTTCTGATTTTATATTATAATATAGTATAATAATTAGTGATACTTATATATACTAAAATATTTGTGTAAATAATATTATTTGTTTCAACAGTTTATTCGTATAAGATTTATTAATAAAATGTCAACAATGTTTTAGTTGATATATTATTTTATTTAACATATACAATATTTAAATATAACACTTTTAATACCTTTTTATTAATTAAATGTATTTAATATTACAGGTATCTGTAAACATTATAAAAATGTAATTAAATTGTCTACATATAATAATAATTATAAATCACAAAAAATAAAAGCAATTTCATGTCACATGTGTATCAAAAATAATATTACCTTGTATTTTTATTTATAATATTTCATACAATGTGACGGAATATAAAACATAAAATAGACCACAAAAAGTATTTGAAATAAAAATTGTAGACAAGTGCGCTAGATAGATTAAGGCTGTCCAACTTGAAATTCCCAAATGGCCGCATTTTATTTTACATCTGTTTGCGGTCTACTCTACAAAAAATTGAACAGCATATACTATATAATATTCTATAAAACGTTACTCCGATTTAGAGTATTGTGGATGATCGTTATTTGTAAAATGATCAGATATAAAATTATATTTTATTTTTATAAAAATATGGAACAGATTGAATGGAATTATTTTTTTTAAGAAATAAGTTTTAATTAATTCTATAAAAACGATTTTAAATGGATGAATTTAAAAAATAATTGATTATTATTTTAATTTAAATGAATATTATTATAGTCATTTAAATTACTTTCATATGGAAATTATCTATTTATTTATTTTCTTCTGTATATATAAATTCGGGTGCACTAATTTGTATCAAAGATGTTTGTAAGTCAATACATAGTTCCATTAACTTTGAATAAACGAAGAATGGAATTCGCGAGCAACAGTAATATAATTTAACAAACTGTAGTAATATAACTTTTCTACTGACACATAGATAAGAGAAAACTAACATACGTGCTGTAAACTTATAAGTTGATACGTAAGCAATCCACATAATTACAGAATACGAAGCATAAAGTGTAATATATAATCAAAACTTTGTTACTGTTATTTGCAATTTTTTACACCGTGTTGACTTCAACATCGTTCAGTTTCAACATACAGAATAAACATTTACACATATACTAGTTAATAAAATAGAGAAAGTTCTGTTCTGTTAATAAACGAAACACTCCTGCGTACCTCTATAACAAATTAAAGTAAAACCACAAAATAGAATAAATATTAACACGGCCGTCATGCAATTTCATTAAGAATATATGAAATATATGAAATTTTCTGTTTTTTTTTTGGTATATATTGAAGTGAGAAAACCAAAATCTTTCTTTATTATTTTAATATTATTTAGTCTTAAATTCTGAACCGTGTTTTCATTAGAAAAAACTATTTTCAGTTTTAATTAAATATAGTAGCTAAAATAAATAAAAATAAAACTGGCTTTTAAAAATAAAATAATTATTTCTTTATAAAATTTATTATACGATATCCTTTTATCATATTTTGCTTATTTCTTGAAAGAAAGACATATTAAATATGTATTTTACATAACTATTTCATTATTATTTATTTATTCAAAATAAATATATATTTTCTTTATTTAAAAAAGACATAAAAAATTCATACATTACAAACAGTAATTTTATTTTCATTTCTTAATAATTTTTTAACATATATATATATATATATATATATATATATATATATATATATATATATATATATATATATCATAATAATTATAAATATTCACACAATAATAATAATTGATATTCTTTATGTTAAAAAATATTTCATAAAGAATAATTTAAAATAAATTTGAAAGAATTCACAATTCTTTTAAAAGGATAATATGAATTTATTTTTAAATTTGAATAAATTAGTATATATTTGATTGTCTTATATATTATATTATAAAATTAGGTTTTGAATTACGAAAGAAAATCACATTCAAAGAAGAAGTTTGTTTATTTAAGATTTTCGTAAAAGTTTATAAAGTATGTTAATAATAATTGAATAAATATGTTTTCGAATTAAATTTTTCCAAACAAATCCGACTAACTTTGATCAAATCATTCGATCCCAACTGTATTCCATAAAATAAAATCAATTATATTGCAAAAGATATACACATCCCAATACGAGTTCGTGTATCGATGCGTTAACACAAATATTATCAGTCCGCATTAACTTAATTTAATGTTTGCATTAGATATTCAAAAGGAATTTCATTTTCTTCCACCACATTTTACGTAAAAAATCCGAATTGAAAAGGAATGCGTTGAACTACACAGTACGAGGTATAACCGTCGCGAACTTGGGGTGGAAAAGTGAACAGAATTTCTACATTCTGATAAAATGTGGGTAGGCACTAAATCTACCTACTATTGACGTATATTGAGATATGGAAAAATATAGTTTTACTGAGGAATGTCGAATAGGAAGAAATGTTGACTGAATGTATGGAACTGAGGTGTAATTCAAGAATTTAATACCTTATCGATTTTCAATTAAAAAGCATATTTCTTTTAAAAAATGCCTGAAATATTTTAAATTATCTGGTTATTAAATTTTAAGACAACAGTTGGGGTAGAATTGAAAATCATTTATTTATATTATATTATATATATATATATATATATATATATATATATATATATATAATACGTAATTAACCAATAATTAATAAATACTTCTATTTTTATTTAATTTAATAAATTATACTTAGTGATATATATATATATATATATATATATATATATATATATATATATATATATATATATATAAAGTAGAGAAGAGAACCGTCCGTTTTTTAAACTTGTACACGAACCATTCAAACGACACGAGCGTCGTATAGTATAAGAACTGTGTGCGACGGACACGCAAAGCTCGAGGCAACGGTAATTTCAAACTAGAAGATGAATGGGTTTCAATATAAAATTGAATTCCGCGGTTCATCGGGTTTCCATCCCGTTCATGCAATTCAATTTTTTACCGAGTCGCGCCCGTTCGCCCGTTCATCTCTCGCCCGTCTCGTAGTATCTCCCCGTCCCTTCAGCCACCCCGTGTCTACATCTCGCGCCGTTCAACACACTCGCCTCCTTCAGAAAACGTCGCCCCAAACCCTCGACATAAAAGTGAATGACGTTGATCCCGTCGTATTTGTGTCTGTTACGTCTCTCGCGAATATAACATATTTTTATGTTTCTTGCATACATATTGTTTGTACGGATGTGTATATAATACATGCATATATATACACACGCACACAAATATATATATATATATATATATATATATATATATATATATATATAATCAAGAGCGTACATTTTAGAGGTAAATTTAAAATGCATATTTCGATAATGTAAAGCATTATTAATTAGTCATTATATCATAATCACCAAAACATTACGTCATAAAATTAAATTTTATAAAGTATCACTTTAATAATGATAGTAGAACCATTGAAATTCACTTTAGCTAATGAAATGAGCAATAAGAGATTATTAACATTTACATAAAATGTGGTGGTGATGGGCGTAAATGATTGATTTATATTAAATTACTAATTAAGTTAATGTATAATTTTCTTAATAATAATAATTTCATCTTTTTTGAAAATATCAATAAGTTGTTTATACAGTTTTATAAAAATATATCGATATCAATTATTGACATAAATAAAAAAATAGTTGATATTTTATACAAAATAGAAACAAATAAGTTCAGTATTTTATTGACTGGCATTTCTGTAAAATCCGTATAATCTAAAAGTTTTGTTGAATAAAACTTTTACATGCAATACAATGTAAAGTTCATAAAAACTTTAAAAGATAAACCAATAAATCTGTGACAAGTAATGAATTTTTCTATTTCATTATCTGTCATGATTTTAGACAAATACATACACACATATTTATATATATATATATATATATATAAAATAAAAATTAAATTAATGTTAAGAAAACAATTTTAGACTCGTTAAAAATATACACAAAAAATATTAAAAATTTATATAAAATTAAGTTTTACTCTTAAGTAGTTAAATATACAAAAATTAAAACGATAAAAATTGTAGTAGTATTTTTTTCAAAATAATAATAATTGAACTACAAAAGTTTAAAAATCATATTTTAAACTTTATTAAAAAAATATTTATTTATCTTGATAAAAATAATATTAAAAATAACTTTAGTTCAGTTACAAACATACCTTTAAGATGTGTATTTAATTTTTTATAATTTAATTGTTATTTCTTTGTATAAAAAATATTACTAAATAGATATTTTAAAATATAAATTGTGTACATAAAATTCATTTCAACCAATAAAGTTAGCAATAAATTTAGAGTAGTTATTAAAAAAATAAAATAAAATAAATAATAGAACGAATTAAAATTATAAATCCATTGATATGAATTCACTTACTTTCAACATGTTTTATTTAAGAATATTACGTTCTTTCAAATCGATTATATTTTTAGATCAGCATTGATTTCTTAAAGAAATAACGTTTTTTATTTGTTACAATATGTTTTATAGAATTCTTCTCTGTATTTCTTTGTTAGTAATTGATTTAATTTGAAATATATATATATATATATATATATATATATATATATTTAATTTTAAAATATTTTTCTGTTTCATTTTTAATTGTAATAAATAACAAAAAATTCAACAAAATTTTCCAAACATTGATTTAATTGTATTTGAGATTTTATTTTACAATAGATGGATTTTTAATCAAGATAATAAAAAAATATTTCACGTTCAATTCCAATTATATCAACTACTCGTTTAATAAGTTAAAAACTACCTTATGTGATAACAAGAATGAAATGTAATTGAAATTAGAAAAAAATATAGTAGCTCATGTTATAAGTATTATTGATCTTAATGGAAAATTTAAAAAAATGCTTTTAAAATATTATTTTAAATTACTATGCTCAACTGTCTCTCTTGATGATTAAAAAGCCTTTTGTGCTTTTATCATAATTACATTTATGATAAAGATTTTTTTTATATTATTACTACAATATATATAAATATATATATATATATATATATATATATATATATATAATATGTATGTAACATAATAAATAAAATATATTTACGGTAAAATAAATATAGTAATTAATTTATATAGATTCACTTTAAATAACTATAATTCAAAATTCTATTAATATTTTTATACTGAATATTCATGATCTCTAATATAAAAAAAATCTTACTAAAAACAAAAATTCGGTAATAAAAATCATTTTAGGACATTTAGTCATTTTTTTACATTTCAATTAATTCAAAGGTAATTCACAAAATAAAATTCTCGTATAGAATTAATAGACATATAAATCTTACTAAATCTTAGTATTTGTCACAAGCACAAATAAATCCTTCCAAAAAAAATCTTTTAAATACATGACAGTCTTTTACTCATTACACCGCAAATCTCAATTTGTCTTATTTTCTTATTTGTCTAAAGCTTCTAGTTAATCTCACTAACTAAAAATGTTGCAGATCATTCAGTCGACTTTTTAAGTACACTCGTAAGTAATCAATGTTTTTTCATCCTAACTAAATAATTCCTGGATACGACCTTGTATATATATGCCTATAATAATGTTACTCCTTGTCTTTATTTCCACATTGATTTTTGTATACTTTATTCTTTTCTATAAATGCAAACATACGTTTATATATATATATATACTGAGTTAGTTTTTGATTGACGTTTTACGTCTCATCCTTCTTATTTCTTTCAAATTGGACGGACATACAATATGTTCATCTTGAGATATTAGTTTTGAATATATTTTCCATGTTTTCCAATACATGAGAACAGACTGGAATTTATTTGAATAGAATAGAAAATCTGCAATAATATGGAACAGATGTACGTTCAAATTGTGTAAAAGAATAAAGTTTTATATCAGTTATGTTTCATAATACGTTTCCTCTTTAAAAATAATTAAACATTTAGAGTTTTTATAGCTTCTTTAATATATGTTTAAAATAAGGATCATCGGAATATATAGCTTTTAATAAATAAAAAAATAATCTTGAAAAGTACTTTATCGTTTTTAATATTATTTTTTTACTATAACTAATACATATATATATATATATATATATATATATATATATATATATATATATATATATGTAAGTATAAAAACTAAAGAATATTTCAAGATATAAACATACAAAGAAATAAGGAACAAAGTTTTCCTATTCTATTGAAGAAACTTGTGTAAGAAAATATAAAAGCGTCTAGCTAGATTTCTTTAAGAGCACTGGATAAAAACTTGATTGATATAAATATAAAAAGAACACAAATAAAACATACCATTTAACTGAACTTTTCACCAGATTATAATTGATAGACAGATAATCTGAATTCAAGATTGTAAAATATATTTATTAGATAACAAGGACTTTCTTGATTGCAATTAAGAATGAATTATAATAATTTTTAATATTGTTTCAGTTGAAAGAAATTTGTCGAATGAAAAATAAACAATTAAAATAAAATTATGAATTGTTTATGATATTTTTATATAGTTGTAAACACTAATAAATATTGATATTAAAGAAATCTAAATTAAAATTCTTAAATATTTTTTTTTAAATTAAAGAATTATTATTAAACAAAATTAAATATTTTTTAAAATAATTAATTTCTTAATTATTGGATTTAATAAAAATAATCAAAGATTGAAAAAATAATTTTAATAATTAAACATTTATGAAAATAATTTTACACACATCCATATTTTTGTTATATTATAATTTATTATATTAATAAATAATGAATAGTTTAATAATTAATTAACTTTTTTCTTGTAAAATCAGAAAACTACAAAATTGTAAATTTTAAAAATATTACCTGTTAATTTGCAAAATTACGATTTTTAAAGCTCATATGTTGTTTTTTAATATTTTAATAAATTTATTGTTTCAATGACTATATTTTCAAGAAAAAAAATATTACTTTTTATTTTTGTACTGTATTAAATTAATTTTATCACGAATGAATCACTCAGTATAAGATTATATATGGTTTTCTTTTCTAATAGAATGTCAGAACTTTGATAGCTGGTGGCAGCCATGTTTCAATTTTTTTTCGAGCTCATTTTAACGTTTCAACTCAGTATAGTTTAGGAAATTATTATGGAACATTTAACACTTCAACAATACTTAGAAATTGTTCAAACTTCAATAGGCTTATTGACATAAATTCTAATGAGTCCAATATTTCATGAAATCAACTCATCAATTAGTCACCAAGACCATGTAATTTAATTTCATTAGATTATTTTCTTTGGGGTTATGTAAAATCATTGGTTCATGTTGATAAACCACAAACAAAAAATGCATTAAAAATAAACATTGAACGTGTAATTCATGAAATTGGACTGCAATTATGTGAAAGAGTGACTAAAAATTGAACTAAATGAATGCACTAAGTCAAAGAAAGTTGTGGTGATCATATGAGTGAAATTGTGTTCCATCATTAATGCCATAGAATATGTTTAAAAAAAATAACTAATTAAATACTTTTTATTTTATTTCTATTTGAACTTCTGAATCGCTTATTGGAAAACCTAATATTTATTCAATAATTACTTATTTTTCATTTTATTATATAATATACATTTTAATTACCATTCTGCTGTCTTAACTATGTACCACAATTTTTTGTATTGTAAATAATTTTCCACTTATTTTTTTTACTAAAGAAACGTTGAAGAAAAAAAAGTTTTCAGAATACAAAATTGAATTTTATTCTAAACTCAAAATATTTTATTATTTTATATCAAATGATGATTGATATGAATTATAAAAACATACCTGTTTTTCCAATTAAAGTATATTCGTTAATAAATCACAAATAATTGGAAAAATCAACTTTGAATCAAACCATTTCACGTCAAATAAAAAAATCTATTCTTCTGGGAAAAATAAGCAAAAATCTCGAGAAAATTCTTTAAACTCGTATCTAAACATATATATGTGCCTATGTATATATAAAAAAAGTGATATACGCGTACCTACGTTCGATACTACGTAACGTCTTGTACGAATGCCGTCAAAACTTTATCCCTCAATAAGAGATTGAGTCAGGCGTTGTGTGTATATGTATGGTGTTTGCACAGCCTAGGATCAACGTTGGTACAGGCACGCGATATTGAAAACAGACCGTTCACTTTCGGCTTATCGTGGTGTAAAATCAGGGGCGGCTGTTCTAAACCGGGTGGGATTTCGAGTTGTATCATCAACGACCATCTTGAACGGGAACGTAAGAGCCGAATATCAATATTCATCTTATCGTCAATGTCTATGCTTCACACGAACACAGATATCGTGGTTATACTCTATAATAGATATTCAAAAATAACAGTTCTGATTAATTTTTCATCGACAATGAAAATATTTATAGTTGTTTTATATTTATGTAAATAAATCAGAAATATTTTTATGGTGTTTAGATTAAGTATGATAAATTATATTATTTTAATTATACTAAAATCATTATATATTTTGTTATTGTAAATATTTCTAATGAATATAAATTAAAAAAAATATTTTGAAAAATATTCTATCCACACTAGAACAATCATAATGGTTGTATTTATAAACTGTCACTAATATCCTCTATAATTCAATAAAGGGGGAGAAAATAGTATTAATTATACTTAACTTGGAGAACGAATCGAATTCACGATTAATCAATAGAAAGCTTTCATGAAATCAACCGCGTTACTAAGTTCAATACGATTGATAGCAATATTTAATGCATCTGATATCATTTATTCATCATCAGTTGAAGTAATAAAAGAACAGAAACGAATATTAAGAATTTCGATTGAAAATATTAATCAGTGAAATGAATACATATTATCAAGTACAATTATTTAAAAAAAATATAAAAGCTCAATTTACTTAAATATATTTAGCATTTAATAACCAAATAGTAACTAATTGTAAATATTTAATATGATATATTCTTTTTTATTGTATAATTATATATCTATATTATGAAATGCTTTTTATTAAATTTAATGAAAATAAAATTATCATTCATATATATATATATATATATATATATATATATATATATATATATATACATATCGAGAAAGAGAGAATTGAAAAAATATTAGTGCTTTATATTTCAATTATTTTTTACACAAATTTTTTGAATTTAAAATAAAAATTTCACAAAAAAATATACAATATTTATTTATTTGTATTTATATTTTATAATTTGTCTTATTTTAATGAAAAACGAAAATTTAGATTCTTTTTAATATATTTTCACTAATCGATTGGTGAGATTTTTTGATAAGGTTTTTAATATTAGACTGATTAGATTTTTCGTCATATTTCTCGAAGACTTTTTGTTGTATTTATATCTTTAATAATCATTTATAACTCTTTAACCCTTTAACTGTTTATGTCGAGTATACTCGTCAGAGTGAAACGAAAATTTTTCGCATAATGTCGAGTATACTCGTCGTGAAGATAAAAAAAATCGCATTCGTATTATTATTAAACGAATCAACTGTAATTTTTTTCCCTGAAAAAGGGCAAATAAAGATCTTTTAAAAAATGTACATTTTAGAATATTCGTTAGTCTGGCAACCTTATTTATTTTAATACACAATAGCTTGTATTAAGCTGAAATAACAAATTTTAATAAGTACCGTTACAAACGATTTTTTTATCAATGATAAATTTTGTTTGTTAACAACGAATAAAAATATATATTTTCTAAAAAACCAACACGAACTTTTGATTTTATTTATATTTTACTTTTTAATAATCATTGGAAAATAATTAAGCAAGCAGAAAAAGTTTTTCGAAACAAAATTAAACAGTTAAAGGGTTAAAAAAATAAAATATATTAAAAATAAGAAATCATTTTTTAAAACATTTCAAAAAAATTTAGTTATTTTGAAAGTCGGTGACTCAGCAAGAAATTCCAAAATACTTATATCCCTTTGTCAGGGTTAGTTGAAGATTGTGTAATATAATATTGAAACTTATCTTGTTAAAATTTTATGCCTGAAAGCTCAATGTTAACAAAGATTTTGGATTTAGAGGGTTTCAAATCTTCGTCCAACATTGAAACTTGATTTTGGATGGGATTTTTTTCTCAGAAACAAGTAAATTACTTGTATCTAATTCATCCATAAATTCTCAGAACCGTGATGCTGCTTTATCTAAATCTATTGTAAAGACGATACATTTTAAAATATGGCTTCCATAAGTTCAATAATTGTTATTATTTTTTTCTTATGTATATAGTAATTAGTTAATATTTCATATGGTTAATTATTTTTAACTTTTATTTAAAATATGAAATAAATAATAATATATATATAGACAGAGGAGGAGAAGATTGTATACATTTTATTAATTCTTAATTTAGTATTTGAATATATTTTTATGATAAATAAATAAAAGAAAGTTATACATTTTAAAGAACGCATAAAAATGTAAATTAAATTTTCTAGAAAATCATAACTCTTATTACGCTTTTTATAAATAAAAACATAAATAATTCATAAATATATATAATTTTAAATTCATGACACAAGCATTCCTTTCTATGAAATAAATTATTTATTTTTCTTAGGAATTCGTTAAATTAGTTTTAAAATCAGACATGTTTATTTTTTCATTTCTTATAAATTTCAAATGAAATAACATATTTTTTGTCAAACATTGAATCCTTTTGATAAATTTACATTTTAATATTTTTTGAAAAAAAAATTATGAAATGAAATGCTCATACATATATATTCCAGTTTTTATGAAAGATATCAAAACAATTATATACGAAATTGATTCTAGTTAAGTTAAAAATCTAGAATTCACTTTTGACATTTCTGTTTTAAAACGAATCTCTAACTAAATCTCATCTGCTTTTGAGATCATTTATCTGTAAATTGTTCACAGTATCTCTACATAAATCTTGAAAATAGATACAATCGAGAAATATTACAAACATCTCTAATAAATATGTAAATATTGACGACGGTGAGAAAACATGAATGTTCTGTATTCGAAATATAACAGCTTTCAACAGACCATCATCTCTGGCAAATCGTTGCCGTCCACAAAACAATATTCTCGAATATTTCGCAAAAAGTAATAAAAAACATATAAATAATACACAGACCGTTGTAAATACATATATGCATTCGCGATGATGCGCATAAACGTTTATTCACCACATCGTGATATAAATTCACCGCCGTTACAATAAACTGTGACGTTCTCGTATATAAAACGTTTCTATTTTTCAGTCCGGTCCAACTGTACGCCATCTTGTTGTTCGACATGGATTGGTGCATGTGTTTGTGTGTGTGTGTGTATTTGTGTGTGAGTATATATATATATAGTATCTCTCCAATGTCGCGATATGCCGCGAGATAGCACCAGAAGCGCAGATCGTAAACACTTATATATTTGCATATACGACGTGCATGGTGTACGTGGTGCAGGAACAGAAGATCAGAAGCGGTTGTGCTCAACACCAACCAACCAAACAACGCCTCCGTGATCTATTTCACATGCGACGATGCGGCGCACACACAATGGTGCGACGTGTATACGAACACGCGCTATTTCATGTTTATTCGTGTACGGGACGTGTGTTCATGACGACAGCACATTTTCTTTATGAGTCTGTTCGGAAAATATGATCCTATTATTGCTATTTCCATTAAGAGATTATAAAACTACGATCAGATATCTTATTTTAAGGACATATGGAAAAATTGTCGGCAGGTGTCTATAAAGATTTTTATCCAAGCTTATATTTAAATCTTTATATTTTCGTTTCTGTAAAATATATTTTTTATTTTTATTTAATTTTCAAGAAACGATATGACGTTTTTCTCACAATCTTAAAATTACAAATTGAATTTTTATTAATTTTTCTTTATCAAAAATTCTAGTATATAATTATTGATCCAATTTCATACACTATTTAAAATTTAAGAACAGTTGTTGCAATTTATGAACATATTTAATTAAAAAATATATATATTTATGTTTCTTTTTTAATTTCTTTTAACTGAAAATAATTATTTACATAACTAGATAAAAAAACTTAATTGATATTTTTAAAAAAAATTTTTTTTAAAAATAATTTAATATGTTAAAAAAATATTAAAATATCTCTTTGAATGAATAAAATTCTGATTCCTATTTTTACTTCTTTAATGGCAATATTAAACTTTATGAAAAATCACTGTCTGCCAATAAGCTCATCAATAATTAATAATTTCATGAATAAATGCAAAGTCACGTACTTTACAAAGTAGATCATGTGAAATAAAAACGACTCTTTCAACAATTACTTTCAGAATTATTCAAGTGAAAAGATAATATTATCTGAGCTTCTATTCATTGCATAATTAATGCAACCATAAATATACAATTATTTATTTGCACATGATGAAGATTAAATTGACATTTTTGTTTTCATCAAAAAATATTGTTCAATGATATTTAAATTTATTTCTTAAAAATATTTTTTATATTTTTACACAAGTACCTAATATTTTGTGACATGTTTAAATTTTGAAAAATATTTATCTTTAATAATATATAGATGTTATAAAAAATATTATATTGAGCTGTAATGAAGATGTTTGTTATTAATATATATACGAGTCATCTTGTGATACGAGTTGCGTGAAGAAAAGGTAGTTGTAACTAGTAAAAGTGTTCTCATTTATATAAAAAATTACTCTCGTCTTTCGTAACAGGATACTAAAAATATTTTACGATTAATCAACAATATTCGTAAATTATATATCGTCTATTAAGCGAAACGGCTAATAAACACAATAGCGACTCCCCGAAAGTAATGAAACATTTAACTTGATGAATCCTTTTTATGGAAAGCTTACATTTAATAGCCGCGACTTATACATCTTACGCTTTAAGATCAAGCAGGATAATACCATACCGAGTATGGGCTCTTCGTCAAATTCAAGATACTCTGTTGTAAGTCGAGCATCTAGAACTGTTTATGTAGTTGATCGAATTTAGATTGGGTTGGATGATTGTGGATTTAGGCGTCGTCCTACGCTAAGGTTATTTGCACAGTACACAATCTTAAACTGATTTTACACGCTTCAATAGTTTCTGCGTTTTGCGTTACGTGTTACACATTTGTTTAATATTACGTTTGTATTGTGTTCGTGTACGTTTACAATAATAATATTATATAGAAATTATTATCATATATCCGAAATATAATTATTAAATGAAATGGAATTCGTAACATTCCGTTGAAATTTTAATTTAGGAAGAGGAGTAACGTAGAATAATATTTTATGTTTGTTTATTTATCCTTTGTTATTCGAATTATTTTTTTTTCATTAACACAAATGAAAAAATAACACGTGGAGAATGAAAAAGATAAAAAATATTAAATCTCTTTCGTATTATGTATGTATGAATATGAAGACGTACGGCAATGTGTGTCATTTTCATTCCATTGTTAACAATGCGAACTATTTCCTTTTATCTCAAAGCTATAGAAGGTTTAAAACTCGAAAACACACCCTATTTGCACTTGTATTGTACGTTGTATATATCTGTCCTTTCATTTTAATCCTGATGAATTACATTATATATATATAAAGTATTTAAAATATTTTTATTTATATTATAAAATACTTTTTTCAAAAAAAAGTATACCTTTATATTTAACATAAAGTTTTTGTTAAGTCGACAATTTATTTTTGTAAACGGTTTTAATACGTTTTTAAAAAATAATGATTTCTATAAATATTTTATAAATTGAAAATAAATGATAAAATATATTTCAATCTATATAAAAAATAGAAAGCATAAGTATAAAAAATATAATATAAAAATGCTCATTTAATATTCCTTTTTGATCTGTAATTAGATTAAGTTTAGTTTTGTAAATAAAACCCTCTTAGCAATTCTTCAATATTTTTTCATCTCATATATACATAATTTATACATTAATTTACTGTATTTCTATAATAAATATCTGTATAGAAACATAAAATTATAATAATTTATGAAAGTTTATTTAATTTTAAATATATTTTTTGTTCTTGTTCAAGTCATTAAATATTTCATTTAGTATTTAGAAAATATCGTTCATATTTAATTAAGATTAAATATTCTTTTATTTTTAAAAAAATGTATTTGAAAATTTTATTTACACACAGATATTTTCTACTCTCAATTATTTTCATCTTTAAGAAATAATCATAAATAATATTCGATTTAATCATTCATTCATTTAACAAAAATATGATTATTTGAAATAAAAGTCAAAATGAGTTTTTAAAATAAAGGAAAAAAATTTATTATCGAAAAACATTATTATTTTTGGTATTTTTTTCTAGAATAAATTATATTATTGTGCTTATTTTTTATTAGAGAAATTAAAAGAATCCATATGTTCTCAAAATGTTAAACTATGCATCTAGGTATCTATAAAATTACTGAAGTGTCATAATAATTAATATTTTATATTTTAATAAAATTATGAATCAGTTAATTAATTATATCTATGAATATTTCATATTACTCTTATTTTTTAAATATTTTTAAATATTATAATCTACTAGTTAATTTTTGCACGAGGAATAATTAAGGAAATATTCATAAATCTAACTGCAATTAATTGACAAATAAAATTTTTAACTGTAAAATAATTATTCATTTATATACATTATATATTTTAAAAAATCCTTTTTATAATTTACATTAATTATTTTTAAAAATCAACATTAACTTCATTTTTAGATTATTTGGTACTTTTTATTATTAAAAAAAAATATGTACCATATTTTATAGAAATTAATAGAATCGTTTTTTTAAAAAAAGTCAGATGTAATATATATTTTTAGGATATGAAGAAAGCTGTTTATTATCTAAAATTTATAGTATTTTAACTCTTTAATAACTTCATATTTTATAAAATTATAATTATATATATATATATATATATATATATATATATATATATATATATATATATATAAGTGTGTGTAAGCACGTATTTGTATACCTCACATTTGTATTGTTTTCATTTGTAAGATTGGAGCTAATAGAGAATATGAGAAAAGTAGAAATTTCGTATACTTTTAATAACAAGCGCGTATCCATCATAATTCATCTTTTGCAAACTGGTACAATGTCGACCATCAACTATATAGATACATATAATAATATCCATGTCCGTCTGGTTCCACAGTCGTTTCACTGCGTCATTTGACTGATGTTTTCCACTCACGTAGCTAATTTGGACGGAATGTTCGCTAGGTATTTTCCAGGCAATAAAAGTCTCGCACTTCTTAGAGCGATCCTCCATGCACATTTCGCACCCTGAATCATTCCCCTCTGACCACCTCGTGCCGTACCTCGGCGCACACTGAACCCGATGCTGCCTCGAGAAATTGTATTCATGCTAATGTAAATCCAGCTACGTCTATCCACCAAAGTCTAGTGCGAATCACTTTTCGAAACGATATATGCTTTTCGCGAGTTTCAACTTGTATACGAATGTTTAGATTTATTTTCGAAATATGTACTCGTTTTATCAACTCATACCTGTAGACAATCGGATCCGGTTTTATTAGATTCCGTACTTAATTAATTATAGTTTTTTGGAAAATTAGTTCTAATTAGAAAAGCTTCAGTGAATTCAAATGATCTAATAAAATTTATATATTTTTAATTCATTTTAAAAAAGATGCTTCGAAAATGGAATAAATACATATAAAAAATATGCATATAAATCTATCAATATGGTGTTCTGCTTGCTCTTGTTTTCTAAATTACAGACGATTATTCAATTCGCATGAAGTTTTTTTATTTCAACTTTTTTTTAACAGCTTGCACTACTAGTAATCCATTTTTGTCGTTTATCTGAATTTAATTCGTACATACTGTGCAGCAAAAATAGTATTGGAAAATATTTTTCTATGAGGAAGTTTTTATACGATTTTAAATGTATTTGCATATATAAACGAGTATTGTGTGTGTGTGTTACATATGAGAGTAACTATTTTTTGAATAATTTTTATTTTCAAGTATGAATAATGTATTAATTTTTTTCAA
Organism: Neoneuromus ignobilis; assembly: GCA_029203775.1. Taxonomy (NCBI): domain Eukaryota; kingdom Metazoa; phylum Arthropoda; class Insecta; order Megaloptera; family Corydalidae; genus Neoneuromus; species Neoneuromus ignobilis. The sequence continues at coordinate 9,221,086 of CP092090.1, forward strand.
TAAACTTTAATTAATTTTCAATATTATAATAAGACAAAATTATTTCGTTATTATAATAAAAATTCTCTTATATTTTATTTTATAAGAAATAATGTTTTAAAATATTAATTCGTTTAAAAAATTCAAGTGATTTTTTTTCAAAAATATTCATTAGAACTGTGAAATGAAATTATTTAACAACAGTTTTCACTAGTTTAGAATTAATTTTCATTTATATTTAGTTTTGAAAAAACAAATTTAAAAAAAATGTTAATTTATATCTTTTGATTTTATTTAAACATTTTATTTCCAAATTATATTTTTCCAATACAACGATAATATTACTCTTCCTTTGTTACAAATTTATCTCTTTCAAGTGTTTCATTCTATGTCGACATGATGTAATCAAATCTTGTACAGATTTATTCGAGTATAGGTTTCATTTCACTCTACACACGTAGCGACTCTCTTTGTCTGGTATGCCGTGTAAATACATCCGAAACGTATGGCAATTGTATACACACAGACAATAAGATAAAGAGAATCAGAGAATGTGCTCAAGCCAACACGATTTGTTTAATGTGATTCGATTTAAGAAGATGTATGTTAGTAGCAGTCGACTAGTTCGGGGCCAACATCCAAATTCTATTGATTACGAAAGCCTTTACAAATAATTTATTACTGACGCAGAAAATGCAATCGAGTTTTTCGCCCATTTGGAGAACATCACTTTGTGAATGTTATTGCATGCAAAACGCTTTAAACTTGATTTATTCTGTATGGTACTCTAATGTTCAACATATGAATAATGTTACTGTGACTCATTTGAGTATGTCTGCTCGAGACAAGATGAATATTTCTTTAATAGGATATATTGAGGTTTGGTTGCCAAGACTTAAATGTCAGTAATTTTATTTTAACTTGAAATAATCGAAAAATGACACAAGAGAAAATTTTATATTCTTATATTAATTTTTTTTTAAATATAAATTAAATCGTTTATATCATTTATATTTTAAAAAAAAATATATAAAAAATTAAATACTAATTTTTCTCGATACAAAATTAAATTTATTTTTTATTTAATATTAAATATAAAAAATACTCTATTTCTAAACATTTTCGTTATTTAATACTAAAAAACAAATCGTTCGTAACATTTACTTTTCTTACTGCTAAATTCTTTGTATCGAAACATTCTTAAGGATTTACAACATTTCTTTTCAACTGGACCCTTTTGAATATATGCAATGATGCTTCCACCTATTCAATCATTTCTGACAGATCTATGTTGTGAATGGCTTGCAAAAGCCACGTACTATTCAAGACTGTATTCATGTTATATCTTGGATTTGTTTCCCCCAGTTTTCTGCAACACTAAATGCATTCACGTTGCGTCTGCAATACATGAATTTCACAATGCGATAAATATTTTTATGCCATAATCCTGTTGAGGTGCTATTTTTTTCTGACCTGCAGTAAATTATTGAGAAATATTTTATGCGATTACAACATTGTCTGTATTTCAAATAATTTCAGAGATTGCTCGTGAATTTATGTACGTATGTATATATAAAGTGTCAAAAAATTAAGTTAATGAATTTCTTATCATATAGTCTCTATTTTTTTTTGAAAATTTTAACAAAATTATAATTTTTACTTTTGTTGATCATTATTTTATATTTTTTTTTGTCGTTATCAAGTAAATTATTTTTAGTATTTGAATGACTTTTTTCAATTTTAATTGGAAAATAGTTCCTAAATGTATATGTTTAATTTTTCTCTATTTTTAATTTATTCAATTATGAATTTAAAAAATTATTTATTACAAAAATTGATATACTGATGTATTTATAATTATTTTTAATATATATATATATATATATATATATATATATACATATATGTATGTATGTATATTCAAAGTATTTTCAAAAATTATAATTTTTCTCCTACTATAACAATTTTCTTTTTTTTTCTTGATCTTGAGAGAGAAAATTTTAAAATTAAAATAAAAATTACCTTGAAGTCAAGGTGTACTACTCATCAGAACTTGTTCAAATAATTGATAAGTCAATAATTGATTTTTTTAATTCTAAAATAAATATAAAATATATTAAACATTTACTTTGATGTTAAATGAATTATTTTTTAAAAAATATAATTTTAGTGAAATCTTTATATCGTTTGTAAACAATGTATACATTTTATATTTAATTTTTTCCTTTTAAAAATATTACTAAATCGAATGAACCTTTTCTTTAATTTGATTGAAAATATTAATTTATTAGTTGAGCAAGTTTTAATATTTTTTTTAAGTAGAATAAAAGTAAACTTGAAATGTGCATACTATAGAAAGAATATACTCTATTTGATTCTTTTTTCCAAACATCCTTTTTTATCTTTCTATCTGTCAAAATCTGAACTGTTTAATTTCATATTGATTTTAAATATTTCTTATAACAGATATATATTTTTTAACACTGGGAAGTAATTTTATATAGTAATTAAAAACATATGATAAATTTTCATTTTATATATATATTTCAGAACTAAATATTTTTTTAAAGTTTTTAATAATGTTTAAAAAACATTTAATAAATATTTTATATTACTAACATTTTATGTTTTTTAGAGTGAAAATTATTTTTTTAAAAAAATTGCATTAGAAAATTTTAATTTTTTCAATAAGTTATATATGTGAACACTTTTTTGTTTAAGATCATAATGTTATTTGTACTAAGAAATATTTTCTATAATAATTTCTATATTTTTTTTAGAATTATTTATTTTATAAACATGCTATTTTCAGATATTTGTAAAATTATATAAATAATTTTACTTTAAACTTATATTGTAATTCTATATTTAATTTTAAATTTATCTTACAATTATTAATAAATATTAAAATACCATTACTTGAGTATATGTTATTTAATATATATATATATATATATATATATATATATATATATATATATATATATTTATATGAATAAAATTTTATATAAGTAGTTTAGTATTGTAAATTAATTATTATAGGTTTGATAAATTTTCTAATTTTTATTAGAATAGTTACTGCATTTAAAATTTATATATACAACTGAAAATATATTCCAAACAGCTATAAAAACGTTAATAAATCATTAAAAATAACTTAGTATTTCACCTGTCAAATAAGCATACATAGTCTAATGTACAAACAAACCGAAAAGCGTCGGAACGAAAATCTAAACTGGATATTAAATTCCTACAAAAGTACGTGTGTGTGTGTGTGTGTGTGTGTTCTTGGTCTTTTTGTTCGTCTTCAATCCAGTTATAGCTTTTTTCCGTATTTCGTATGAGAGTATGGGATTTCTGACATGATCCAAGAGTACTTTAACGCACAACAAAAGAAGCTATAATTCGTTGGCGCGTCTCTTTCACAAAAGCAATGCATCGCCTGAAGAAGACACATGGCCCTCCATTGCAGACTCTTCTTTCTTCTGTCTACATGTCGTCGTTTTCAACTCGCGGCACTTGTACACATTTCACGTCTTACATACATACATATGTTGAGGCGTATATTGCAGCGATATTTTCTTCTATCTAATCGAATCTCTTGTTTATTTATATTAAACGACTGTCATTAATTCCATTATAGTAGCATTTCACTATTATATAGATATCTCTTTCTTTTATTATATATATATATATATATATATATATATATATATATATATATATATATATATATATATATATATAGAAACATGTAGATGTGAAAAACAATATTTATTCAAATTATTTATTATAAAATTACCATTTCAATAATCTTAAATCAGGATTTAAAAAATAAATAGTTTTATATCGTTTAATGTCAGTAATATGTAATTAAAATAAATGAATCTTTTAATTATTGAAATAAATCATAATTTCAAAAACCATAATAAATCAAACAAATTGTTCCAAAAAATTGTAATGTAATTGTAATTTTATTATATTTTTTAAGATTTTTTATATATTGTGCATTAGAGTATATATAAACAAATAAAAATAAATATTCATCATTATAATTAAATATATGATGTTTTTAAGATAGTAAATAATTTTAATAAAAATATATTTCCTTCACATTTTTACTTTAATTTTTAAGGATTATTATTTTTAATCAAAAAGCATAGTTTTTGTAATATTTTATTGAATAATTCTATATCAAAATAATTAGAAGTTAGAAATTACATGTCTTAATTTATGTTTCAGGAATATATTTTAATTTAATAAAAATATTTAAATGATTAAATTACATTGTTAAGTTAATTTTTATACAGCATTTTAATAAATATAAATAAATATATTAGTTTTATTAATATCTCGACCACTATAAATGTATAAAAAATAGTATTTTTCTTTAAGTTTGTTTTAAATTCTTATTATATACATTTTTAATATTAATTTAAAAAAAGATATTAAAAAAAATTTAAAACAATAAAATCTTTTATTGTTTGAAATATATTTTTTCTTAAAAAAATATCAAAATATTTACAGAAGTAATTGATATTATCTTTTTATGATAAAAATATAAAAATTGGTAAAGAAAATAATATATGTTGTATAATTATTTTTAATTGATATCTTATTAATTTAATAATAGAATTAAAAAATATTATTAGTAAAATTCAAGGATTTTTCTTAATAATTGGAAATTAAAAATGGACATAAAATGATGTATGTGATTTACATATAGATAATATATATTTCAATATATCATTTTTATAAAATACTAGTGATTATTTTAAATAAATGAACTAATAAATTCAATTGTAATATAAAACTGACAGATTTAATCAAATGATGGATGTATATATAAAGTCTGTACTTATTGGATTTGGTTTTGAATTGTCATTTGAATTGGATATATAAATTGTCAATCAAAAACATTTTGTAACAAATAACTTATGGAAAATAAGCAGTTTTATTTATTTACAAATTATAATATTTACAAAATATCATAAAATTAAATATTATTTAAAACTAAAAAAAATCATGAAATGGTAAAAAAAATATTTTTAATTTTATTAAATGGATTTGTTTTATTAAATAACTAATAAAAAATAAACAATTCAATTTATATAAAAATAAAAAAAAATTCTCAGAATTTTATTTAAATCTTACAGGATTTCATCAAGGATTTTTAATCCATATTTTTGAGTTTTGTAAATATTTATCAACTGCTAATAATATATCAAGTTTATCATTGAATGTTTTTGCTTTAAATACAATTACACCATCCTCATCTCTCCTAATTGCATTATTTTCAACTCTATCAAAAACATTATCTAGTCTAAGTTTTTCGAAAAGAACTAAATGCAGCCACGACTGAGGGTCTTCAGATTCAGGATAAGCTCCACCTAGCAATAATGTCCTTAATGCATCGCCTTTAGTTATTGTTTTTTCAATATCATTTTTCATTATAGAATTAATCATTTTTAAATTGCGTAATTCATTAGTAATATTTTTATTTTTTATTATTATGCTTGATAAATCCGTTTCACAGTCTTCCAATCGTTGACTGATTGAATCGTATGGTGTAGTGTCGATGTATTCTTTTTGTGTAGTTGTGGTTAATTTTTCTGTAGTGGTTACTCTTTCTGTAGTAGTTGTTAAAGGCCTTTGAGTAAATTTGTTTGGTTTTAAATCTATCCATGGACGATCAATTTCACTTGAAAATAAATGTTCGTTCTCATCCTCGAAATGATCAATTCTGTTGCACTTAGTGCCATATTCTGTATAAAAACAAAAATGTTTTTTAAATATTTATAATTATTTTAGAAATATATTTACATATAGAACTAAAAATAGTATTTAGTTATTTTTAAGATAATAAACATTTTGTTATATCTTATCATGAACAGTTATTACATTTATGATATCATTAGGTAGTTTAAAATATTTTAGATCGATATTTAATTAATATCTGTTAAATATTTATGTATATTTAATACATTAGTATTCACTGTTTGTTTTTGAAACTATGGAGAATTCACTTTCACATAAATAATTCATCAATACTAACTCCACAAGATATTACAATCAGTGATTATTGAACATTTTCTAATATATTATGTTGTTAGAGATGATAATTTAATTGTATGAAAAGCATTAGTATTTATTAAGCAAGCTAATGAATAAATACAGAAATTAATTTCAGAAAGATATATTAAAAATTGTGATTTTAATATTTATATAAAAAATCAAATACAACAGTCTTTATTTTGGAATTGTGATATTCTCATTTTAACAAAAATGATCGCTCTAATATTAAAAAAAATTATGTGTTCATTAATCACTTTTTTATTTACTGGTCATTCCATCATTGTTATATTCGATAATTTAATACTTTAAATATACTGACATGGTTATAGAAATGCACATCACCAAATAAAATGGACAATAAGTAATTATTGTACAATTTTTAAAAAATGTTGAGCTGTTGAGATGATCAACAATCGACATACAAGAATAAAAGAAAACAAATATTACTATAAAATAAAAATATCTTTAATGAATAACGTAGAATATTTTTTTAAAATTACAATACAAATATTATTTCACATTTAATTGCTAATTAGCTATTTTTGTATAAGCACATTAATTAACAATTAGAATATATTAATTTTTTATCTTTTCATATGTGGAAAATTCACTTATATACGAATTAATCACTCATTTCTACACTATAAATTTTTTATAAAAGTTTTCAATATTTACTTCTTGTTAGTTCATTAATAATGATTACATATACATAAAGGTATGCATTAGTAGAAAAGGATTACAAATCAGTATTGACATGTTAATAACATTTTCTGATTTAGATGTTTTTTCCATAAAAAAAATATTTATTTATAATTGATATATTCAAAACATTATTTTTCAAATTAAAAATATAAATATATTATTTATTTCTATAATTTTCACTGAGAAATAAATATATAAAAACAAACTATACATTATTTATTTATTATAGGTCATTTATCTTAACATTTGTCTCTTGAAATAAAAATTATGAATAATTATATTGTAAATATCTTACTTTGTACTGTATAATTTCCAATCTTGATGTATCCAAAGACATCTTTCTTAACTAACATCCAATAATAAATCGTATCACCAATTTGTAATCGTTCAATATTATTTCTGTATATAAATTCTCCATTTATTGGTTTCGTAGTACTATTAGAAAAATATCCTGGAGTCATAAAATTTATCGGACTGTTTATATTTCCATGAAATTCGAAATAAGATACACCTGTTTCATACGGAATTGACACTAAGAATCCTCGTCGGCATACCGTAATGTTAGGTGCTAATAATTGATACGGCGGTTTTATAGATTCATGTGAATCTTCGAAAAAATCACTGTTACAAAATGTGTGCGTTGTAATAATAGTTTGTACTATTAATAAGATAAAAGCATTCATTTTTTATTTGTTATTTTTTAAAATAAAATCACTTCACATAAATAATGAGTATTTAAAATTTAATTTTTTGTTTTAATTTAAAAATTTATAATTATTACTTAATTTGATTTAGTATTAATACTTTTCTCAGTAATAATTAATTTTTTATATATAAATTTATTATTAACAGACGTTAAGATTTACACAACACAACTAATAAACAATACCTTACTGCACATTTCAAAACAATATTCACACTATGCAAAATATGCATATAGCTAGGACTTGGTTTTACATTATTTATATATATATTTATATATTTATGTTCATGCATCGACTACAATACAATTACCAGTCTTCTTTTAACGTATTTCCCAGATTTAAGCAAATACGTCATTGAAGCAAGACCAAAGTCGTCTGACCTTACAAATGATAGTATTTATATTCATCTAAATGAATAAAAAACGTTTGTGGTGATGGAAATAATCAAACGAGTTCTGCAGTGGCGTGCATTTCATAGATATAATATAGGTTAAGAGAAAGTAGTGTTTATTAATTATAAAATAGTTTGACGATTTTAACATGTTTATTTTTTTTGTATTCAGTACTTTTTTAATTTCACTTTTAATAATGCATTGTATAATTTTTTTATCATTCCAAAGAAGTAATTTATTGTCTGCATATAAGGATATATAATATTTTTCTTATCAAAAAAATAAGTGAATATTTTTATAATATTTGAATAAATTTGTTTATATATTAAATAATGTCATTTTAATATATTTTTTACTATTTTTAATAAGTGTTAATATCATAACCTTTAAATTTTGTGAACGTTGAAGTATAATAATTATTTAAAAAATGTATTTTATTATATTATATATATATATTAAAATATAAATATTTGAAATTATTTCCAAGATAATTATTCTACATTATTTATATAGTACTTTCAGTGAAATATATAATATCAATAATGAATTGTTATACGAATAATTTAAAAGTAAACAAGATAAATTGTCTATTATGCAATAAATTGATTCAAATTACTATTAATTTAAAATCAATTCCATCACGGTTCGAATATAACATTTCTGCATAAACGAAACGTGGAAATGTATATTCATAATATTTTTAAAAGTATTGTTTTATCGATAAATAATACCATTGACATTTATACAAAGAAACGAAACAAATACAAACAACAAAAATCAAATGTCCATAATGGAGAGCATTTCATTAAACACGATCGTTGCAACATTGAAAGCATCGACTGGATAAATAAACTTCTTTATTTGTTTGTATATTCTGATACACAAAGAGAACACAGTGAAATACCTCTTTGTCCAGCAACGAATATTTATTTTAGAAACAAATTTTATAAATCTGTATTGTGACCCATTTGTTCACTGAACATTATATATATATATATATATATATATATATATATATATATATATATATATATATATATATATAGAAAGATATAGTCGTTTGTTATCTTCAAATTGCCGCGTCCATTTATTTTTTCCAGGAACCTTTTCAAAACCGATCTTTTCCCTGAAACATCCAATATAAAAATACTTATTTTAATAACGGTGTCACCTACACACATGTCATCGTGAATAAAAAAAGAAACAGAATAAAGTAGGTATCAAGATAATGGATGTTTAAAAAAATCAATAAATCGGTATTTTTAAATAGCTTTTTTCCAAAAAATAAATAAAATTCAAAGCTACTAGTAACATTTATATGTGCACTATTTTTCAAGATTTTCAATAGTTAATCATATTCATAATAAAATACTGAAATAAATTTTAATTGAATTCATGATTTTAAAATTCAAATTAGAGAAGATTAATTATTTCTTATTCTTTATTAAAATATATTGTAATTTATATATTTGAAAATTTTAATTTGTAACTTTTTCAATTTTAATGTACTTAAAACATTGTATTATTATATTCCTAAATATACATATTGTTTTTTGAAATTCTATAAAAATATTTTTTTACAAATAATTCATTTGAATGATGTTTCAGTAATTCATTTTTGTTGTATTGTTAAAAAATATTTTATTGCGAAATATACATATTTATTTTATTTTCGATTCAATTCCAACATTAAACCAGTTCTGCATGTTTCAATCGAAATTAAAAATCAATTACTCAATTTATTGCTTATAAAATAAAATTATAAATAATATTTATTTTAACATTGATGTCAATATTTATTATATCATACACACACATGCTTGTGTATATATGTATATATATATATATATATATATATATATATATATATATATAATATGGTTATTGTATATGTATATATTTAATCATATCCAGATGAATTATTTTCCAATTTATCAAAATGATAATTGCGAATGTAATTTTGAAAACATAACGATGAAACGATAGGAATTATTATGGGATTTATTGTTTGTCTAGCATAAAATGACCATTTAATGTGTCTAATTAATTCTGCTCATCCACATGGATAATAAATCTGTTTTGTTTATTGGCCAGTTGCGAGCTGGATTGTTTTGATACCAACGATACTCTATGTAAGCCTTATGCTTAACAGCAACGTTTTAAATTGCCTCGTACAAATCCTATGAAATATATTGAATTCATGTGAAATCAGTCGATACATTCAAATATATATAAATATATTTATGATACATGAATTTTATTATATGTGTATAAAAATATGTGTCGGTGTTGTATGAAAGTGTCAAACTGAAGTCTAAATTTATATCCATTTTATAGATGTGCTGTTTGAAAATTGAATTCGTATTTTCTTTAAGTTTTACTTTCAATATTAATAGAGTCTGTTGATGTTTTCAAAATAACTATTAGTCGAAATTTTATAAATATCAAATAACTAAACGTCATTTATTTAAATACTAATTTATTGAAATGAAAATAACATTAAGAAAGAGAAACAAGAAAGTCTTAATTGTTAATAATAGTTAACTTGAATAAATTCTTAGATATATCTTTATTTGAATGCATATATTTCACTGAAATTTACCATAAAACCAAAAATTCTAGTCACATTTACATTAGGCTCCCTTATGGTAACATTGGTCTCGATGAAAGTTTTCTACTTTAGTCTTAAACATTATGTTCAGGAAACGGGTAAGGTATTGTGTTAGAGTTAACTAACTAACAACATAATGAACAAAGTACAACTGGACTATCTGACATTGTGTACACGCTCGGCGAACAATAGAAAGGTGCTCCAATGAACAATCAAACTCTTCTATGTGGTTGTTTAACAATACGCTAACAACGGTACAATATTCAACTTGGCAAGTTTTGGCTTTTCATTGTCGGCCCAATGGTGTGAGTTAAATTACACACCAAGCTTTTAATTTTATTTGACATTGGAATACCATTACTATTTATTCATTGTAAAAATGAACAATGATTTATAGAGGAATTTTATTAAACTAAGAATATATTTTTTATAAACATACTTTTATATACATTTAACTGGACTATATATAGAAAAAATATACCAATATATACACATAACAGCAAATACCATAATTTATTGAATATCGATTCTGTGGCCATCAAAAAGTATAAAACGTTATCAGCATTTGCCAGCCTGCCGCCAATAATGCAAGAGCTGTGCGACTTTAGGCCGATACAAACAACAATGTCGACCACGCAAGAGAAGATATTGTGGCAGAACCACCACCTCTTACGGTTGCACTTGATGTGCTCGTATCAAACGTATATTTGAGTGTTATTGTAATGACATTGAAAAGGATCTTTGATATAGTGAAGCTAATGTATGTGTGATATATATATATATATATATATATATATATATATACACAAATAAGTATGTATGTATGTATATATAAACACACATATCTCTATTTAGATATATGTTTGTGTATGTTGAAAGGAAATTGAGATTTGCTTAAATAAACTGTCAGGGTACATTTATAGAAAACTTTTAAAGGATGTTAAATATTTATAAGAATTTTCCAAATTTATTATCTAAAAATGTATAAATAGACGTTCGAATTTGTAATGTTTATATATATATATATATATATATATATATATATATTATAAAGGTGAAAGCTGTTATAATCAAGAAGATAAATTATTAAAAAATACAAATACCAAGTTAAAACAATTATTGAAAGTTTTAAAATTCATAAGATCGAAATTAACTATATTTTGTATATTAAAATGTTTCTTTTTATTACTGAAAAAAATACAAAACGTGATTATTACTTATACAAACAAAAAATATAAATAGAAGTTTTGAAAATGTCTCAATAATTAAAAAAATATATATCTTTTGAAAATGTTATATGCTTATTATTTAAAAATTATTATAAAAATGTAAAATTAATTAAATATATTTATAGACAATTTCATCACAAAATATTTTTATCAATCTATAGTATTCATCGTTTTGTAACATTATTAAAATATTTTATACTAAGAATATAAATGTATATACATTTTTAAAGATATTTAACAAATACAGATATGTTTAATTTCAATTGACAACTTGAATAATTAATTTAATTTTTTTCTAATAGGTTTATTATATGATAATATACTCGTTATGTATATATATATATATATATATATATATATATATATATATATATTATATATGTAATTCATATTTATTTCAAAATTAGGTAGAAAGCCAAATCATTTAATTCATTAATATTAAAGTAGTTTCATTTATAAAAAATAGTTTAAATATAACTAGTTTACCAAAGAAAATAAGATTAAAGAAATATGATTAAAATATTTAATAAAAATCATAAAAAAAATCATGAAGTATCTTTCATATATTTTATGTTGTTATTATGTAAAAATAATATTATAAAAATATATGAATACCTAATGTATTTTTATATATTTATTTAATTGTGGGAAATTATATTTTCTTATTTTTAATTATAAAATTTTATCATAAATAAAAATATCTCATTTGAGTTACAAATAATTTATATATACTTGAAATACAAACATGTAATATTATTTATCTTATTTCGAAAATTTCATATTTTATTTGACTTTTTAAATATATTAGTACTTGTTTATATATATATGCAATAAATGTCACAAATTAATTTGTGTATAGTAACATATTCATAATATTTATTTTTAATTTTAGATTAGGTATTTCCAATGAATAGATAAACAAACATATCTGACTTTAAAACGCATAAAAGGCAAATAAACAGTGTATGTCCATTCAAAAAAATCCTATCAAATACACGATCGTATTTAAAACCCACATGAATATTTCATATATTTCAAAAGTGACACATTCATTCTCAGGATTATATTTCCATATAATGCATTTATAGAATAGGGTGACATATCTTCGACGAACTTCGCTGAATATGAGGAAGTAAGTGTTTGCGATCGGTATGAGAAGCGATGCAACATCCGCATCATTCGTGAAATTGATTTCATTTATTACTACGATTCATGTGACAGTTGAATTTCCATCTCCACTGATGCGAATAGTACAGGCGGTATGCCAGACAGGCTCATATCTTCACTGTGCAGCAGCCGGCTTCGAACAGACGTCTTTGCTCTTGAAAGAACGATGAGGCTTAACGTTACCTAAATAAATGTGACTTATTGAACGATTTTTTTGTGAACATTTGATCAATGTCAATATGTGTTTATAGAAAATATATTTTATCAATTCAACTATTTTAATTGCACGTTTTATTTATATAATGAAAAAAAACAGAATTAAATATTTAAATCTCTCATTGTTTCAATAACAAGGTAAACAATTTTGAAGAAGTAATGTTAAATCTTTTAACATAGACAATAGAAGAATGTCTTAAAATATTTGATAAAAAAATAACATCAAACAAAATGAAAAAAGATAAACCAATGTAATTTTTCAATATTCTTCAAACTAATTTTAGTTTCGAATAAATGTTTATTATTTTTATCCTTGAACTTTTATAAGCATGTTATGTCTAATTATTTTTTTATGTTATTTTTTTCCTTAACAACATAATAGAAATTAGTATGCAATAGCATCAATAATCTACTCTTTAAGAGAATTAAATAAAATCTTATACAGGTACAATAAAAAAGTGGTATGATAACTAATCGACATTTATATGATTTAGTGTAAAAAATAATTAAATTAAAAATAATTTTAAGAATAACGATTATATTACTTTATATACATTTTTATTATTTTTGTAAATTCATGATTAATATATAAATGAAATAATTTTGTTATTTAAACGTATTTTGAGAAATATTTTTCACAAATGGTATTCACGATATTTAATATTATATAAGATGGCAAAATAAGACTGAAGGATGAAAATATACATTTTCTATCTTAACTACAATTCAGTCTTAATTATACCAATATATGTATAAAATGTTTAATGGAATTTATCCTACTTATTATATTTATCCATGGTTAGTTCACTTACTTTACAACAGATTTTTGGTAAACAGTGATATACTTATGTATTCTCTAATTTATTTTTTGTACATATAGCTATTGTACAATTTATAAATTAGCAGTTAAACGCTGCATATAGTATAGGAAGAGACAACTTATGAGAACTTTTTATTTATTCACTAATGATATTTCTGTCATTGGATTCTTTTGGAAAATTTATATAATATATATATATATATATATATATATATATATATATATATATAATCGAAGAGACAATCAATAATAAAACGACAACGTAATCACCTAATATAAGTCCCTTGTTCATTTTAATGCCACTGATAAATTGTATACATGGGCTCCAGAAATGCCTCAAACATTTATCATTCTTTAATGTGCTACATTAACCAATTTTGTACACGTATCAATTCACTGTGAAAAATGATCTGACTTTGTCTGAAATTATATTATGTCGATAAAAAATGCTTCCTCAATAATATACATACATATACATAATATATATATATATATATATATATATATATATATATATATATATATATCTACATGTACTGAATATCGAAATATATATTTATATGTTTTTGAATTAATATCAAATGATTAATGTAGAGTATTCAATTTTTAAAATTATTTTATTTACAATTTTCAACGATGTATTTGAATAAAATATTTTTTTATATTTTTATACAAACACACCTATATAAACAAGTACATATATATATATATATATATATATATATATATATATATATATATATATATATATATATATAATATCTCAATGTTATATTATCGAGAATACCAAAAAAAAACATGAAAGGGTTTTTATATTTTGATAATAATTAATTATATTATTTAATAAGAAAAAATATATTATTTCCAAAATTTTATTTTCTTTTCCAAAAATTAGTTAAAACATTTTATAGTTAAGTAAACAATAATCTGTATTTTAAAAAGTTTATCATATTAACATAATAAAATAATCTTAATATTATTAAAAAATACACTTAATTGAAGTAATCAGTAAATTATAATTTTGTTAAAAACAGTAAAAAGTAATTATTATATTTGAAAATTTCGTTGAAATAAAAAATGTCTTTAAATAGTCATATATATATATATATATATATATATATATATATATATATATATATATATATATATATATATATATTTATTTATTTATTTGGGAATAAATTTTTTCACATAATAATATTTTGGTATTTTATTATTATGGAAAACATTTCAATAAATTTTTATTCTCATATTTAGTGTTTTGTAATTTATTTTTCAAGTAATAAAGATTAATTACAACTAAACAAAATTATACTATATTATTATAAATTAAAGATACAAAAAAATAAATAATGATTTTCTCCATCTACTGAAAAAAGAATTAAAATCATATGATATGTAGATCAATTAAATAAAATATTAGAAAAATATTAATTTTCCCATGAATAAAGATTAGATCAAATTAATTTTTAAAATTAGTTTGTTTTCTT
The DNA here is from genome assembly GCA_029203775.1 of Neoneuromus ignobilis. Taxonomy (NCBI): domain Eukaryota; kingdom Metazoa; phylum Arthropoda; class Insecta; order Megaloptera; family Corydalidae; genus Neoneuromus; species Neoneuromus ignobilis. Next base: position 9,236,471 of record CP092090.1, read on the forward strand.
ATTTTAACTATTGTAAATAAATAATAATTATTATTAAAAAGAATATTTAATATATCAAATCAATTAAAATCATATTAATAAAAGTAAATTTAAAAAAGACGTTGTAGTATACTTTATAATTAAGAAAACGAAGTTATTTCTTTTATACTTACATATATATATATATATATATATATATATATATATATATATATATATATATATCGTATTTATATATTTAAGATTTTCTGAAAGTTAAATTATTATTTAATTATTTTTAGGATATTTTAAATACGTATAAAATGTGAAATATCTGCAAAACGTCAACGTAGATTATACGAATATTAAAATTTTATTATCGCGATCACAGTCAAGATAAATTAAAAATTAATTACAATGTCAACTCTTAATTTTCTCTTTGAAATTACATAAAGGAAGGAAAATGTTCAGCTTTATTGCTCATGTATATGAAAATCATTATCGAATATAACTGGAATACTTTATTTAAAAATGAGATTTTCATTCTCATACGAAAACAGAATTTAACTTACACACATAACTGGGTTGACACTGAACCCGCCAACTAATCCTCTAGCTCTGTGTCATCGATAAGAAGATTGACTCACGTGGAAGAACAGCCACCTGACGGATTTTATCTTGAACCAAATCCGGCTATGGTCTTAATCCCAGACAGATACGTGACACTGACTGTGCGCTTTTTCTTTATTTGTTATCGTCACATCCACTTCTTTTAGAATTGCTTAACAATACGAATGTACGCATTGTGTTTTTGTCCACACTTTATTAGCGATTAAATTGGGTCTTTTTCCAACACACAAATATATTATTTGATGTATTACCAATGTTTTTCATTATCCTTTTACTTTTAATTTTATATAAAGTTCATAAGTATTCTATTTTAAAAAAAAGAAAGTCCCCCGAGTGAAAATTAATTCATCTATGAAATTTGTATCTGCTTTTATTAGAATTTATGATTTTTTAAAAAATATATAAAAATTAAATTCAATGAATCTCAATATTGACAAATATATATATTTAAATATTATAAAAAAATTATTAATAAATATTTTTTTAATTATTTTTCTTCTTACAACATTTTAAATTAAATTAATATATTTGTGTTATATTTTATATTGAGCAAATATTTAACACCTCTCGAAAATAAATAACAAAAGTGATTTTTAAAAAGGATATTTTTCACATTTAATATTTGATTTCATCTAGTACCTTGGTAGTAATAAATATAAATATTTATATACATGATGGATGAGCTAAGAATTATATTCGACCAATTCAAATATTCCATATGTATTTTGAAAAAGTATTCACAATAGTGAAAAAGTTTAAAACTCGAAGTCGAACGTTTGTAAATAAGAACGAACAAAGGTGTTAACCTAAATCCAGTATCTATATTCTTTTAGAACAAGCAAAAAAAATACAGGATGATGTGAGAACAACCGTATTGATGTGTACGGTAACAACATAGACGACGTAGAAATAGTGATGCAAACATGACGCCTTATCAATATGTATGCATCGTGGTGTTGAAGACTACACAAGAAAATGGTATGCTAGAAGAACGAATATAATACGGATGTATAAATCAGGGATGTAAAAATATACACAAGTTTTGTACAATATTAGAAAAAATTAGTGATAAATATTTTTTATGATTTGCCTCAGCCAATGGAATCGTTTTTAGGAATATGTTTTATAATAGATATTTTGATTCAAATAAATTTACAATCAACTTTTATAATTAAAAGTATATATTTTTATAGTTTTATGAATTTATATATATATATATATTGAAATGTTTCTTTTTTAAAATGTTGTTGTCACTTGAACAATTTTTCTATTGACAGAACTTCAATATAAGAAATAAATAAAATTTCAATATTTTCTTATTTAATATTTTTCAACTTTTCAAGATTTGTTTTAGTTTGACAACCCTGAGTAAATCTACTTATATATATATATATATATATATATATATATATATATATTCGTATGTATGTATATGTGGCAACCCAAATCGCATTACCGCCCCATCAGGCGGTGAGTACGACGTTCCCGAGGGACGAACACGCGACCTACAGACGCCAGTCGGCGCGTGATCGCGTTGTCAACACACGAGCACATCGACATACAAGAGAGATTCATCTCAGCAAACTATCGCATGATGATATCAAAGACGGGCACCTTTTGAATACATATTTGTAACCGAGGTTGATTGTGAATATACAAAGGTGTCTGGTTTCTGCACCTTACTAACGTATCCGATGTTTGTGTCTTCCATATCTCTTCTACGCAATGTCTCTTCTTATACTATGCGTGGAGTTGAATTTATTATTAGATAAAATACGAAAGATAATGTAAGGATTTCCTTATTTTCTTTTGATACATTTAATACCTAAGTAGCTTTCACAATACGGATTGAATGAATACATTTTATTTATAAATAAATCAATGTATTATTTCATTGAAATAATATTTCAAAGTGTAGATTATTGATGTTTATAACAACAGAATAAATAAAATAGAAAAATTTTGAATACAGATAGATCTAAATATAATCTACGATAATCAGATTGTATCTCCCAAAAGCTTTTATACGAGTATTATGATATATTAATGAAAATATAACAAAGTCTTTTATTTCAGAATATACTAAACAAATATTTATACTAAAAATAAATTACTGATATAAATTTAAAATACGCACAATTATTTCTCATTAAAATATATAATTTTTATATAATTACGTGAAGTATCTTTTAGCATTTCAGCTTATTTTGTTTTAATCATTTGTAATGTTTACTTTTCATTCTAGAATATTATTACGTGGTCAGCGAATTTAATCAAATAATATAAAAAATAATTCAATTTATCAAGCAATGATGCACAAAAAATGAATATACTCATTTTGTCATCATATTCACATTATATATATATATATATATATATATATATATATATATTTAAAAAGTAATAAATTTCAAAAAAGTGTTATATTTTTTATTATTAATTATCTTTAATTTGTTTTTCATTCCACATTCTGCTATATTATTTTATAATTTGATATTTTTTTAGATTATTAAAAATAAAGCTCATTAAAAGCACTAGATTCAATTATTTCAACTTAAAATTAAAATACTGAAATATGTTTAAAAAAATCAATCGTTATTTTATTCAAAAAAAACATACATGCCTCTATCATGTAAAATTGGTAAATTTAAGAAAATATTATAAAGAATATATGAATTACTTTTTGTTTGAAAAAATATTTTATACCTTATTAATTTAGTATTTTTTTTTTGTAAATAAGTAAGTAAATTTTCATTATTTGATCATAATGAGATTTAAAAATTTCTTTCATAAAATCATTTTAATAATTTTTTCTTTGCATAAAAATAATTCATAATCTTATATATATATATATATATATATATATACATATATATATATATATAAATGTGTGTGTGTTTGTATATGTGCACGTATGGATATATAATATCCATTTCGAAAATAACATTTTTCATCTATACAGTTATTGTTTCAAATAATAATAGCGTCAATGTTGAAGGTAGAATTACACCTCTAAGGGATAAAAGTGTGCACGAAATTCGAGACGTCTCATAGTAAGAAACAATGTCGCTCTTTGCTTCAGGGAATTAAAGCGAAACATATATTTTCGTTCGAGCACAGTATATCAATCATCTATGTACTCGGAAATTCTTTTAGGTATACACATTGTTAGATGGATGACTTTCATATATGTGATACGCTTCATGAAAATAACATGATGTGTCTGATACTCTAATGTTATGTGCATGTTTTTTATACCTAATGCATATGCTTTTAGCGATGCAAATAATCCCGTATTTCTTTATATACAAACTTACGTACATATATTGTACATGTATCCTTAAAAATATTCAGTCATATTTTATGTACATAAAAAACACGATCATTAATAATTCCCAATTTTTGTAAACGAACATTGTTGAAATATCAATTATCTTAGAAATTATTTACATAATATTTTATATATAATAATTTATTTGACTTTTTACGAGATTCAACGTTTATAAATTTATAGGTTACTTTTTGCATATTTGTAAAATGATAAAAAAAAAAAAAAAAAAAAAAAAAAAAAAAAAAAAATGGAAGGAGATATCCATATATATATATATATATATATATATATATATATATATATATATATATGCATAAGAGTGTATAATTTAAAATATATTTTTAACTACTTTTATTTTAAAAAGTAACTTACTTGTAATATATTTAAAAAAATACATTACACAATGTCAATACATAATTATATATAGTATATAATAATAAAATTTAGAAATATTTTCCTCTAATTAAAAAATATAAATTTATGATTTTAATTATAATTTTTTTTTCTAATTAATAAAAGGCAGATAAAAAATAACATAACATTTAAATTTATTTATTATCGGTAATTTTTTATATTATTAAAAAGTTTAGTTGTTCAAAATTTAAATTTTTATATATTAATATTAATTTTTATAATATATATATTAAAACATATAAAAACAAGAAAAAAAAAAATATTTTATAATATTTTTTATAATATTATAAATATTTTATAATATAAAAATTTTTATAATATATATATTTATAATCGACAACAAACGTCACAGTCAAAATTTTTGTTAAATTTCTAACTCATTTTGGGTATTTCAAATTAAATATTTTTTTATTTTATGTATGAGTAATAATTATGTACTTATACATAAAATAAAAAAATGTATAGGATAAAAAAGTTTTGACAACTATAATAAATACAAAACATCAATATAAATAAACTATCGTATTATAAAACAAATTTTTCAATATTTACCCAGTGTAAAAACTTTTTTCATCATACTACTGTTTGTTTCATCGTTACCTCAAAAACTTTTTCTTTGAGTAGTTGAGTAGAAATTTTCAGAATTTTTATTTTGTTTTAAAAATAAATAAATTTGTTTACAGACTTTTTCTAAACATAGGGTGGCCCAAATAAGATTGGAAAATAATAAATGGTAGTAAGAAATTAAATGTATATTTAAACCCTTCAGCTTTATTTGATCAACCCTATATAAAATATAAAAATACTTATTGAAGTGCGTTTATTCTTAAATTTACTAAATAACTATTTCCATGAATCTGTAAAAATACTAATTAATTTTTATATTTATATTTTAAATTTTTATACTTTTTTTACAAGTAATATAAAATAATTTAAATTTTGAATGTAATATTCTTATAAAAATAGTTTTTTATTAATATTGATATGTTTAAAATGAATATCACATTTGAATATTAATAAAAAAATATTTTTTTAAGAACTATTTTAAGTATTTTTAATTAAACAGTTATATTTTCCAAAAAAAATATCTATGATCTATGATCATCAGATTTTGTCTAGGCTATATGAAGGCTTCTCATAATTATTTTCATTTCCACCGATTCAATGTTTTTCTCTTCTAGTCCATCCCAACAAATTTTCCTAAATCTCTGTCCTATTTATCTACAAGTCACTAAACTCTCAATCAATAACTTCTCTTGTTCATCGATAGTCCCATTTCCTTAAATAAATTAAAACTAAATTAGTTCTATATTATTAATAATATTCTATATGCATTCAATCATAGATTTAAATAATTATGAAAGTTAGTTCAGAATTATTTATGGTAATGTTGTCATTTATATGTGAATTAATAAAAAAAGTAATTAATAGAAAAAGAAAACTAATTAGAAATCGAAATAAATAATCAATCATTGAAATGTCATTTTAAATAGAATCTGTTTATTACTTATACATAAGTTAACAATAGATTTATTACATCATGCAAGCCAATCAACACGATTTTATCTTTAACTATTGTAACGTAAAATGTTATTTCATAGAAAACCTTTAAGTTTCTATACTTTATTGACAGTATTTTAACTCGATAGTGAATAATGTATTTTGAAATTGTAATTTTAATAAAAAAATAGTTAATATTTTTTTATAAAAATATGTGTACTTAAAAGTATATTGAAATATTTTTTTTAATATATATATATTTATATAATTAAAACCCATATTTCTTATTACTTTATTTTTATTTATACGTCACTAAACTCACTACAAAAACATGTTTTAAATTTATCTCATTTTTTTACTGCCACTCAGATGTGATATTTTTTTTATTATAATTTTATTAATGTGAACAAAACTAATTCTATAAGAACATCATATACAAACCACAAGTTATTCCTTGACAAAAATCAAATAAAATGTAAATTAGTGATTGCTATGACGCACATACTTTGGATTTTCCAATAACTGAATCTAATTTTTAAATGAACAGTTTAAATTATATAACATATTTACATGTAATTAAAATATTTTGTAAATCATTACAGGAAAATATATTATATTACTTTTTTATTTTTTATTCATTTTTAAACTACTAAGCGATTAATAATAGCTATAAAAAATTTATTTGTCAAGATAAATCAATTTTTATTAGCACTTTAACAATTATTTAAGTATTTTGTAATTTAAACCACAAATATTTCGTTTTTTCCAATTTTTTCTCAAAGAAATTATTTCTAGATATTAATTTCATTTATATTGCAGATTTGTGTAAAATTTTCAAATATTTAATGCTTTTAAAATTATTTTTTTTAGAAATTCCTATTATATTATTAAAATATAAGTTTTATTGCATTTTCATTTTGCAGAATATATTTTTTTTCCAATTTTATAATATTGAATTTAACTTCTAGTCATTTTCCATTGTTACAAATATATAATTTGAATATTATCAGCGAACAATTGGCCCAATCTTGAAAAAAGTGTCACAATGGAATTACTGTACAAGTTTTGTAGATTTTTATAGTCTATATGTAGAACAACAGTAGCCAATAGATCACTCGACGATAGCGAAACACGAAAAACAAATTCGGCAAAGTGTTTTCGTGTCAGACTGGTATTAAAACACGCAATTGTACTAACCTTAACTTTTATATAGTCAGAGCCGTCAAATACGAAACCAAACACAAATTCACTCGAGACTTTTATCTGAATCGAAATCTTTTCAATCAGTGGCCGCAATAACAATCAATTCTTCTTTCTTTTAATTTACGGTATTCGCTCACAGCACAAGCATTGAAAATTACAAGCAACACCGTATCGTAAACGTAAATTATTATGGGCGTTAAACAACGTATAGATCTTATTGGTACTATACTGATTTTATGTTTTGGATACAAACTTGCAAGTTATATCGAAGAAAATCGGTTTAAAGAATATGGTACGTGGGAGTGAGCTTTTAAATAACATCGTGCTGTTCGAAAGTTACGAAAATAGTAATCTAGTATTTTGTAGTAAATAGAATAAATTATTATTTCAATAAATTTACATTTATCTTTATATAAAATGAATATTAGACAAAATTAGTGACTTTTAAAACATTTTTTTATATATATACTACTTACTAAAATTTATATTTTCTTTATATTTAAAAATAAATAATATTTTATACTTATTTCAAATGAAATAAATATGCTGTATATTATAGTTAATAAATTATAAAACTTCGATATAAAATTCTCCTTCTCTACTTAAAATGTATGTGTGTGTTTAAATTATATGTAATAATAATAGATTATTTAATAGATTAAAAATTTTATTATTGTTTTTTTTTTATATCAGAAATGTATTTTCAAATAGATGAATTTTTTTTATGAACAAATTTTATGAAACTTTTTTTCGAAAAATTTTGATTTATTAAAATATTGCAATTTAATATAAAAGAAACAAAGTAAATTCTAAAATATATTAATGAATATATATATATATATTATAGTTGACAAAATAGATATATAATATAAAAAATACTTTTGTTGATAAAAAACTATGAAATAAACTCACTAAACACAACAAAGTGTTAGTAGGAAACGGGTAATAAATAGTGACAAAGCAATTGATGTAATAAATAACATGTCGGTGGCATTTCCAGTAGGAAGTAGCAATAATTCCAACACCGCTATCAACTTTTATTCCCCGATACATCATATCATCTTAATGACTTTTCGAAGTCGCTAAACATTGTTCTATATCTTTCAGCCTTTGCGTTGTATTTCATTATATCGGCAAACAGATCCGGAGTTGTACATGTCTTTCCATGGTTTGAATTTAATATGATTTTTAAAGAAATACTAAATAATAATTTTGTATGTGTGATAAATTAATACAATTTATTTATAAAGTTCATAAATATGTCCTATTTAGTATATTTTTATTTAACTACATTTTGAAATATACACATACATACACAGACATATATATATATATATATATATATATATATATATATATATATATATATATATATATATATATATATATATAAATGTAAAATTTTGTAATTTTCACAAATATAAATAAAAAAAATATCAAAGTAATTAACAAAATTAAAAATTATTTACCGAATTTTATATTAAGATAATATAAATATGGAAAATTTTCTTTATTAACTTATAACAACATAAAATTAACAGAGTTTTAAAATTGTTCCATATAATTTATAATTTTTTCCATATTAATTGATACGGTCAAAAAATAATATCGAATGTAATATATTATATACTTTAAATTAAATATAAATATAAAGAACAAAAAAATTTCATTTTTATACCAAATTTATATTAAACAAAGTTTATATATATATATATATATATATATATATATATATATATATATATATATATATATATATATATATAACGATTTTTCCTAATAAAGATACAAACCATATACCTTTTTATAAAAAAAGTATTAAATGGTAATATAATAACATAATAAGAGAATAACAGATAATAACAGAATATTGAAAAATAAAAACAAAAAATTATTAAAAAAGGTTTAATTAATTTTAAAAACTTTATTATATACCGTAATAATCATATATAATATAATTAACATTTTTTTATATATTTCAGTTAAGTACATTATAGTCATTGTTCTATTTAAAATATTACATATATATATTATAAAAAATAGAATTGAAAACAAATATTTTATATAAGGTATGAAATATTTATTTTACTAATTGGAAATAAAACAAACCTTTTTTATAACATGTTTAATATATATAAAAAAAATTAATTAAACGTTAAAATGAAATTTAAATATTTTTTATATTGATGAAATATTTCGTTTTACCTTTTGAAAATGTAATATTGATATTTTCTTCAAATACAAGTTTTCATACAATTTCTTTCTTTCTTTGATATATATTAAATTTTGAATTGAACCATTTAATTATTATATACATCAAATTTATTATATATATATATATATATATATATATATATATATATATATATTTGTTAATGAAATTTATTTCTGTATGAATGCTAATTTTTCAAATTATATCATTGATTTCATAAGATATTTTTAACTGTGCCTATATTTAATCTTTTTAACTTTAGTTACTTGCTAATTTTTTTTGAAAAAATAAAATATATCTATATATTTAAAACTAAAAAAAAAAAATTCCAAGCATACTTTCTAAAATATATTTTTTTTAAAAAAAATATTCATTCATAGTAATTTTAATTTTTATAATTGAATTAGTAGTGTTATATGCATATATATATATATATATATATATATATATATATATATATATATATATATATATATAATACAGTTAACTTTTCAAGCTATTGAAAATATTAATACAGTATTTAAATTCGAAGTCAAAAAATATTATAGATTTCAGTTTAAAAAAGCAATTTCAATTCTATAAAATTATATTCCTCCAAATTTCAAAAAATGTATAAATGTAAAATGTATAAATATATTTCAAAAAATGTCTCTCTCTCTCTCTCTCTCTCTCTCTCTCTCTATATATATATATATATATATATATATATATATGTATATATATATATATATATATATGAATCTCTTCATTAGTACCTTTCATTTATTTATATTGTTGTATATTACCATTACTGATTTTGACCTTTTTGGTGTATTTATAACTTGAATAATGCATATTATTCGTGCTTTCTACAACTAAAAGTAGAAAAATTAAAAAAATTCAATGAATATTCAACAAAATTAAAATTATATTATTTATATCTTTATAATGGCCTTAACTAAATGAAATGTAATTTTAATATATATATATATATATATATATATATATATATATATATATATTATAATTTTAACAATAGTATATTTAATCGTAAATAAACTAATTTATAGTTAGAATAGAATTTCAATTTTGTTTACATTTCATATAAATCATTTCAATATAAAGTAGCATGCAATATGGTTGCATGTCAAACTTAATTCAATATTGTTATTTCTCGCCAAAACGGTATTAAATTATACATGCTGATTGTAATAAAGTAATTATCAAATTGAATATTCTCATAATGCAGAATTAACTCACATGAGAGATCATCTAGTCAACACCATTCATACACGAACATATTCACATATAAGCCTCTCCTTCATACGCATTCGTATTATTAGATTCAAATATAACATACATACATTCATATGTATATATATATATATATATATATATATATATATATATATATTCACAAATACATATATACAGTTGAGATTCGCTTTCTGTGAAAATCTGTTGACGAAAATCGTGTGCACCACGTCACAGGCTGAATACAAACCAAGGCGAGGGAGAAAGCTGCTGGAGCTTTGATATCCATTAAGCACCTGGTGGCTGTCACCCGAGTTACTATGTCGAGTAACAAATGACTGACACCTCTACCGTCTGAACCAAATATGATAAAGTATGAGTATATATGACTTGGAGGTATTGAATGCAGGGTAGGTTTGAGACTACTTTTATGATTAAAGGATGTTTTATTTACAAATTCTATTGAAAGATTTTTCAACAGAAATTATAAAATACATTAAGATTTATGTTGGATTTTTAAACTATATTTATTTTCATTTATCAATTTCATTAATATTTGTACTAATATTCAACTGATATATCATTTTTTTATCATTTAATATTAAAATATTTATAAATATTTAAATTATAAATATATAAAAATATTTTTTTATAATAAATATATAAAAATAATTTTTAATAATAAATATATAAAAAGAATTTTTAATAATAAATATATAAAAATAATTCTTTTGTTTGTGTTAAAATTCTATGAATAATTATTAATTAATAACCCTTTGTTAAAATTTGTTTTCTGTGCAAAAAATAGCAAATGTTTAAAATTCTGTATTTATAAATTATTTTCCAGTGTATAAAATTTGATAAAGGTCATATTTAATTAATTAATTCGACTTGTTTACCACATTTTATTATCATTGAGTATCATGGGTTCATATTTTTAAATTAAATTTCATAAGTAAATGTAATATAATATATTATTCATTTTCAGTTCGAATAAAAATATTGTGTTACTAATATAAATATCCATATCTATCTATATGTATATATATATATATATATATATATATATATATATATATATATATATATGTATAAAGAGAAAGAGAGATAGTTTTGTATGTTTATTACCATTTTATAATTAAATATAATTATTTTCTTCTAAAAAATACAAATTAGATGTAATAGTATCAGTAATATTTTATTTTCCAAATTTCATTTATTGTATAACATAAAAAATTCTTAGAATTAGTTAAAATTATTTAAAAAAAATAATGTTTGTATTTGTTTATGTAATATTAAATGTCAGATTATTATATGGAAATAATATAGAAATCTAACATTTTATATTTTTACATGATCTAATATGATTTCATTTTATTTATTTTAAGCTTGAAAAATTTACATATATATATATATATATATATATATATATATATATATATATATATTAAATATACATACATTTAGTAATCATAAAACTTAATTATATCGTATTCATAAATCTAATTTGACTTTTATAAATATAACCTTATTTTTAAAAAGTGATTATTTTTATTTAAAAATAATAAAAATAAAATTAAGACTTAAAATAACATTAAAAATAAAAAAATATATCAGATAGTCAGTCAAGATAAAGAACTATTTTAGAATTAAATTCAATACTCTAGAATAAATAAATAGTTAGAAAAAAATCATGGTACACAAAATAATTAGAATTAAATTCAATATGATATAGAATAAATAAATAGTTAAATTATTAATAACACTATTTAACACTGAAAAAAATCATGATACACAAAATAATGTTTTAAATTATCAATATGATATAGGAATAAAACTTATGTTAACTAAATTAAAAATAACAATTTAAGTTACTAGTTACAAAAATATACTTTCAAAGAATGCTGAGTGAAATTTAAAACTATAACGAATCTCGAATGACATTTTTGAAAAATGACTTTGATAAACAATATTAGATAATAATGAAATGAAAAACATAAATAGTATGGGCATTTTTCAAGAATTACAAATAAAAGATTTCCAAAAAAACTTATTAGTAAATGATAGAAAAATAGATATGTTAATATAGACTTAAATGAAGTTGACTCAGGTAGATTAAAAAATAATGAAAAATTGAAGGAAAAAAATAGCTCTGAAATGACTGTCATGAAAGGAGATTTTGGAATTGAAAAGTGTTGAAGGAAGATATAATATCTATAGAAAAAATGATAATTTATAAATCGAGCTTTTTATATTTTAATGCAAATTATATTTCTATTATAAATTTTAAAAAAATACAGTTTATCTTTACAGTTGTAAATTATAATTTAAAAATTGTGAAACTATTTTATATATATGTTTTAATTTAATAATTATCAAACCTTAATATTAGATTTATTGATTAAACATCGAACGCATTAACTCTCTTGCTAAATCCCAATACATCCCTGTAGCAATGGATGAACATCAAGTTAGGCTATACCTGCATACTCCTTTCTTGAAGTTAAAACAAGCAAGATAAATTTCATACTACATAACTAAAAATATTCATCTTGCTTTATATACGTTCATGTTATGTTTTGTTTTGGCGAAGTTGCTTGACTAGAAAGACAGTGATATATATACTGTAGAAACTTCGGTCGCTAGAGATGCCAGATGTGTCAACTTGAACTTCATACTGATCGTCTTCTTCTTCGTCTCCGTCTTCGTCTATGTCGTATGTATATCTAACATGAACTGTTAAATTTTTGTGGTTTGTTGTGACTGTTGGACATTTTAATACATTATTGTGAACGTAGAATTGTTTCAAGTTGTTAAATAACCTATCGATCTTATTGTAACAAGAAACATCCACTAAATATTTGACGATATTTAATTTAGTTTTTTCATCTTGAGATAAATACACACACATACACGCATATATATATATAACCTTTCAGATTTATCTTTTTCAAAAAAGTAAATAAATCAAAAGTATTATCTTCTAATTTTTTTAAAAAAAACTTATTTAAAATATTCTTAAAAAAGATATACAACAATAAATACTATTAAACTATTAAAAAAAGGAATAAATATTATTATAAACAACTTTTTATTATTATAATTACATGTATAGTACAAATGTCTTTTTTTAAATAAAATAAAAAGTAGAAAATTATATATCAAAAGTATATGAACAAAAATAACAAATTAATTACAACATGACAAAAATATTTCATATAAACATTTCAAAAACGTTGACGTTATTTTTATTTTTGATAAAAATATGTTTATTAATAATACATACATTCGATATTTTTTCTGAATAATTTTCAAATATTAAAAATAATATGAAAATTAATAAACATGTTTACAATTAAAAATATAGATTTTTTATATAAATTTAAATTTGAATTTTGTATTGTGATTTTTTTAAATATCTTTTATTATTCTATAAATAATTAATGATCACAAAAGTAATAAATATTTGTCATATTATTTCATGAACGTCTAGACTTATAATGGGTATATATTTTAAATGGAACATAAGTTACAGTAAGTAATAAAAAGTAATTCAATAAAACAAAATTTTCTGACATTTTATTCACGAGATGCTTAATGGAACTGTTTGTAAGTAACTGCGAGTTTATGTTTTTCAATTAGTTTAATGAAAGTGTTCAATTATAATATTTCCTTACAAAATATCGTTTGAGAATAATTGTTATGTTAACGAATGAAATGAATATTCATTTTATAATAAGATATATGTTCGTTTTTTTATTTAAATGTAATTCGTATAATTTAAAATATTTTTATGTAATAAAATGTTAAATATTTTTTTCAATTTGTATAAATTAATTCCGTTACATTAATTTCTAAAACTGTTTATAATCATTTATTAAAAAATGCATATATATATAAATTCTACAGTTGTATTTATTTTAATATCAGACAAATATATCATGTTAATTGTTTCACAATTAAACCAATTATCTTTATTCGTTTTATAATTAGATTTCAGTTTACGGATAATAACCTGCCGAATAAATTATCTGAAAGAAAATATAAAACTAGCTACATTTATTACTATTTAAATAATTACACGCCTAAATAAAACAGTGTGATGTCAACACACGCAATAATATTTATGAAACTATTTATAGAATTTACGGAATAGAAATAAAACACAACGTCAATATATTTCATTAATATCTGGATCGAATGTCTTTCTCAATCTTCATTAATTTTCTATGTAATGTTTCTACGTTATTTTTAAAACACGACAAATAAACTTCAGTAACAACACACGTATATATTAACGGATAAGAAATTTCGTTTTTCTAATCAAGGAAATTTATTATTACACCAGATTTGAGTGAGAGTCATTAAAGCTTAATAAACCGCACACATTAAATTCTCACACGTCACAAATAGATGTTGCTTGGAAAATATTGTGTGCGAAGGTGCTTAAAAGCTAGGAAGATATTATAAAAATCAATAAATTTATTTGTATAGGTTTAATTAATTTTATATAATAATTTTTTTTACAATTTTTCATGGGTTTCAAAGAAGTAATTCCAAAAAAATAAAGTACATTGTAAATTTTAATATAATTAGAAATTATTATTTGGTATAGATTGTATTTATGGTTGAATTATTTTATTAGCATTACTGAAATGATTAAATATGGAAATGCAGCGATTTGTTTTACAACTATCGATGAGGAAATTAACATATTTTGTTTCATAATATTAATTATAAATTGTCTATGATTGAATATTTAATCATATTTCTATATGTAGATAATTATGTAATTACCATTTGAAAATTGATATTGTCATTATATATATATATATATATATATAATATATAATAAATATAAATTATTTATCAATATCATCCATCAATAAATATAAATTATTTATCATTATATCATCCATATATATAAATAAATATATATATATAAAACTATATATATATATATATATATATATATATAAAACTATATATATATATATATATATATATATATTAATAAAGAAAATATTTATGAAAAATTAATTTTCAATAATTTAAAAAAAAACTACACGTAAATTGACTTAATTTCATTACAGTTTAAATATGTGACTAAATTATTTTTAATTTAAACTCAAATCTATTTTAATTTAATAATTTTTGAATAATAAATAAATAAACAATTTTAATAACGGATTTTTTTGTTGATATAATTTATTTTTCAAATAATAATAAAGTTCACACTATTTGTATTTACAATTTATAAATATTTTATAATTTTACTTTTCTTAAAAAAATAGTTTTGATTATTTTCAAATAAAATTTAAAGTGCTTTTTTAAGAAAATTGATTTTTAATTAAAAATTAATTATACATAATATATTTAATTCAGGATTTTTTTGTAGAATTTTTTGTTATGAACTTAAGCTATAATTTGTAATAAACTTATTAATTCAGATTTGTATAAAAATGAAGTAGAAAATAAAATATAAAATTCAAAACAATAAAATGAAACTTGAAATATCAATAAAATAAAACTTTTATCCAAAACATTACCATATTTGAATATATAAGTGAAAAAAAAATATTAGTCAAACAGTAATTGAATTAAATATTCCATTAACAGATAAAAAATACACTTTGAAAATTGTTAATTTTTTAAATTATCCTTGATGTTGTGATACAATCTACCTTTCATATTTCAATTTCATATCTTGTTTATATTAACAATAAATGGAATAACAAAATGTTATACATATATAGTAATTAAAAAATATTTAGGGTATGCTAGGAAACGTAACGCATAGTAAATACGTTCGAATTCTAACTAGAAAACACCCACTCATACATACGTGTAATCGTACACTCACACGTACACGTTTCAAAACATACATTCATTCGTGATAAAGAGGCATTGTCGTGGAAGCTAGCACCTGGGCACGCCATTATCCTGATTGTGTCGCTGGAGGAAGAACACCACATTCACCAGACTTAAAGCTACCTTCATACCACCACAGTCACCTGGGGAAGTCGCGCCACCTTATCACCCCACTATGGGGGATCTACTGATGGATGGATCGCTTTGCAGCACTATACATGATTGCTTGTAGCGCAATATTCCGGGACGGGACAGCGGAGCGTGACGTGCCTCTTCTACGCACAGTATATTTTTTTTGTTGTCGTTCGATGGCCTCGATAACGATTCAAAGGAAACTGTTTCATCGAGCAAAGAAAATTTACTCAAGTACATGCAGAAAAATATGATATTTTACATATGAAAGTATGCATACACATTCATCCATCACATTTTTATATTGTATATAAAATCATGAATGCACAATAATGAAAATGTCTAAATGAAACTGTATTATCGAATGATATAATGGAAGAATACATTTTATTAAAAAATAATATTTAAATTACGTTCAAATTTAAGACTTGTTTAAAATATTTTTCAATGATAAAAATATCTTTTATTAATACCAACATAAATAGAAAATTTATTTTATTAAAATCACTCTAACACAAATAAATTACTACCCTAACACTATAAGATATTAAAATGTCTAATAATTACTTATAGTACACTTTATATAACATATTTTGAAACTAATGTTCATTTCAACAATCAAGCCATCATCGTCAGGAAGCTATTTTTAATTATATAATTGATTAAAACATTTTATAATACAGTTTTTATCAGTGTTAATCAATTTACATCAACTTCAAAACAAATAGAGTGTACATTAAATTATTATTTGACACTTTTATTATATCTTGTGGTGTTGGGATGTTAATTCATTTATGTTCAAGAGAATTCACAACAATATCAAAATAAATAATAAATTTATTTCATTTTTTTAATACTCTTGTATTATATTTAACAAAAGTTTAACTTTGATTTTTTTTATTCAAAGTATATTTGTATTTTGTTTATTTTAGTAAAAACGTTAATCTGAACGTTTTTTCTCCAATTAATCTCTTTTTCTAAATCCGTTCTTGAAATCGATCATTTGATCAATCCTTTAAAATCAAATCAACTTTTTTAAAATAAACTACCCATATAGAAGAAAAAATTTTTTTTATTGATATTTGATAATAGAACACCAATTAATGAATTAAAAAAATATTGATCTTCACTAAATCATTTTATTTTTTTTGCATGATTTTTTATAAAATGAAATATTCAAAAAAATATTGTAATTTCACGTGTGTCTAAATATATGATATTTATTAATTATTAATTAATTATCATTGTAATTTTCTTAGTTATATGATAAATATTTTATATATTTAAATATAATGGTATAATATTTTATTTTCATATTTTGTCAAGATTGAAATTAGTTTGATGATTTTTACGTGTTAGATAATTATTCACTTAATGAAAAATGGTATGTCACGAAATTATTTTAGAAATTATGACAAATTGGTCGCTAACTTTATGCTCTAGCTTATGTGTAATTATCTCAGATTTATGAAGGAAATTAATATCGCCTTTTATTAATTGAATATAAATGTAAATTAATGTGTTAAGTTAATAATTAATGAATTATTTTGTTATCAGATTCAATACTAGTTTTTATTTAATATTTAATAATCTAAATTGGTATTTTTATTCAAAATGTTTCATTTAAATTTTTAGAAATACAAACAGAGAAATTATAGTTTCTTATATATATATATATATATATATATATATATATATATATGCGTGTCTGTATATGTAATAAAAAAGAGAGAAATAATATAATGTAGCAATACCTACCAAATATTTTCCAAATTTATTATTCAAGCAAAAACCTATTTCATTTAAAATTAATGTTGATTTTTGTTTACTGGATGAAGTACATCTATAATAAATGTCGTTTTTTCCTAAACCAAGGATGAGTAGAAAAATGTTTAAACGTTGTCCTACTTTTAGTAAATATCTCGAGTATTATTTTACTATTTCCATTAAAGTTATTTTGTATTTATCTATCAATAAAATCACATTTTAGCAAAAGTTCCTTGATTAGATTAAACGTAAAATTTGGACAAAATATTAAATTGTAATCTACTTCTAGATTCATATTTTTGACTCTAATATTTGAAGGGTTTTTTTAGATCTTTATAATTAATTATTATATTTGATTAAAAAATACTACAAATTTCTTAAAAGTTTTTTTTAATATTATTGATAATTAATTAATGTGTTAAATTCAATTCAATCATTCATTGTTTGTTGTTATTAAAAAACGATGGAAATTAAATGAAAAAGTATAACGGAAAATACTATATATGTATATATAAAGTGAATTACAAATTGTATAGAAATTTAAAAGAGAATCAATCAATTGTACTTGCGGACAAACGTCCTTCGAATCAATTCCATGTCAACAGTAATTCCGACATCTCGACTTGTTCCTAATTTAAGTTGGAACTAAATTCTTACTAAATCTTCGAGTGTTGCCTATAATTCTGTTCCCCGTTCTGCGCCGCTGTGCAACGACGGCATCAAGCACCCACACCCTCATGACAGTCATACGACGCTCCGCCGAATCTGGAGACTTCGCCTTGGGGGGTAACACCGCTCCTGGCATCATTTATCACCCAAAGAAGATTGAATTTTGGTTTACTCCGAAAAAAACTTTAAAGTTAGAGTGATATACAGTTACGGCTCCTAATGCCTGTAAATTGTTTTTCAGCGCCGATTTTTTCTTTAATTTATGCGCGTTCGATTCCCGATAATGCGAATGTAATGTTTATAATTGATTTATTTTTTGTGGGCGAGGACGGAGAAAAGATTCAATAATCGTCTTTTTTATATTTATAGACCTTAAATGATTTCGATGAAAATTGAAGATTCGTATAATGATTTAGTGATGCGTTTAAATGAATGTGTTTTTTAATTTAAGTAGTGAGTGTGGAACCACTGACCTCAATAAATTTAATCAGAAAACTGATTAAAAGTGAATATTTTAAACGAAGTGCTTTTATATAAATTAATTTAATTTATATAAGAATATAATTTAATTAATATCAAATTATATTGAATAATTTATCATTTTATATTGAAAAATAATATAATGTTATTACCAAATTCTACTTTTACAAAAAGTTTAACATATTAAACTTTTTTAATGATTATCAAAATATTATTTTATATTTATATAATAATTAAACTGCAAAATAGTGTTAATTTTATTTTTAAAAATTTCGTAATATGTTTTTATATAAAAAATATTTTTTATTATAGATTTGGAAAAGAATTTAATTTTAACTATAATATCAAAAGTTTTAAAAAGATTATAGTTTTTTTCGACACTACAAAATAGATATCGAAGTAAAAATATGATAATTAAAATTTAGATTTATTATTATTTATGTTTATCTATTAAAAGATAAAATATTTGTGTACAAAAAACGATTTTAATTTTTCTCGATATTGATATAAGTTCCTTGATTAAAAATATAATGAAGCTGATATTAAAATTAAATTTATTTACTTGTTCTTATATACTTTTGTTCATAACAGAAATAAATTCGATAAATATTGAAATTGAATCAAGTATCAAAAAAGTATTTAAGATCATGAACAAGAAACGTAAGTACGTGTTTCAACTTTTTAATAATCCTTATGAATTTTGAACAACGAAATATCCTAAACACCCCTCGGTAAGTAATAAGACCAACATGAGGCAACATCAGTACTCTTCATACACAGTATTATGCGAATGATAGAATGAATAAGGGGTCGAGACTCTACATATCTCGTACCAAACAACCCTCAGTGTGTAGTGTATATGCTGAGATTGATATGAGTTTAACATGAAACAGGGTTGGACCTATATATTTTTATAATCATTGATATTTTTGGTTTAGTGTTTTCAAGAAATCAGAAACAGTTATATTTACTGTTTAATAAAAGTTGTTTTAAAATATAATATTTACTTGTAAATAGTATATTTACTAAATAATATTTACTAGTTGTATATTATAATTCAGTATGCAGTTTTATGATAATGTAATATTTTTAAATTGATAATAATATGATTATATTGACCGCAACCTAAGTGGTTAACAGTTTATCAGTGTATAACAATTTATCAGTTGTACAGTTAGAAATTTATCAAGTAAACACAGAGATAAGAATAAAATAATTATTAAATATAAATGAAAACAAATAATATACATATATGAACTTTTACCTATTTTTTCAATATAAATTTAAATTATATAAAGAATTTAATTTAAATATACAATGTGCAAAAAAATGTGCATGATAAAATATTTTATTTATACTGAATTTTAAAAATATGTAAAAATGTGATATTTTTGAATATATATATATATATATATATATATATATATATATATATATACAATTAAAAAAGATTAGAATTAACTAAAAAACTAAAAAAATATGAAAAATTCTACATTTGAAAAATATTTCTTTATTATAAATATAATCATTTTAAAATTCAAAAAAATGATATGAAATGAAGTTTTTTGAAAAAAAATTACAAATGATATTTAAAAAAAAATTACATTTATATCTTTTTATGAAAATATAATCAAAATAAATCAAATTATACAAAATTAATAGTTTAACGTTATTTATAATGAAGTATATCTTTTAATCATTTATTTTAATTAAATATTTATGGTTTAATGAATTTTTTATTTTAATCTAATATTATTTCTAAAAAAATATAACATTTTTGTTTTAATATATATTTAATTCTATAATATATAAATCATTTACAAAAATCCGAACACAAAAATATTATAATATTTCATATCAATTTTAAATATTTATATCTCTTTATGTGTGTATATATTTCCATTCATCGACAAATAGGGATTATGGTATCAAATAAATTAATACATATAAAATTATCTTCTATTGTGATGAAATGCTTCACATATTTGTATAATTTACGAATATAATTATGCAGTATTTAATGAATATAGTTTGTAATTCGTACTTATATTTTAAAATTAATTTTTTTAAATGGATTTTAAATCCAATTTACAAGTTAAAAGTACATAAAAATAATATTGTAGAGCGTATTTGAAAATTATATAGACTAAATGAAATACTTTTCTCATATTGATAATATTTTATGAAAAAAGTAATTCTGGATAATTCTCTTTATTACCTATAATAAAAAAATATTTATCTGTGTATGAAATTTTATTAGTACAGTTTTTTTTTAAAAAAAAAGAAACCAACTGTTGTATTTCTAAAGATAAACAAAAACCTTATAAATTTCAATACTCCTTGTAAGGCCTATCCTGTACATCAGGATTGAACATTACAAGGCTACCGTAGATTTAGATTATGGTTTGAGTTGACGGCGGTGGTCTTGGATAGAGGACGAAAGAGGATTGTGAGTATACGTTGAATACAACGACGACGAAGCTGCCCCAGGGCGCAATATTGTTGCAAATAGTCAACATTCCAATGCCGGAATGTGAGAATACCGCACGCGAGCTATGAACGACTTCACAAAGTCGGTTGAGAGGTTCAAACGGATTCTCTTATGTTGTTGTGAACGTAACGTACTAAACATGAGTTGCATACATTGTGCGTGCATTTAAATGCCAAGTTACAGTAGATCATTCATAATTGATTATCAATTATTAGCATTTCACTTACTTCATTTCTTAGAAAAATGGATATAAAATCGATACTGGAATTTTCCTAGAAAACTATTCACAATGAAAAGTTATGTTATGAAATAAGTATTATTATTTCATATTTTATATAAAATTTCAATATTTTGTTACATGAAATGGAATTATAAAACATGAATTGAATGAAATTTTTTTTTTTTATTTCAGTGCCATGAAAATGAACCAAAAATTTAATTTTTGTATTGCGAGTGCATATAAATCAGAACAGTGAATAAACGTTTATAGACATATACAATGTTTAAAATTTACAAATCTGTCAAAACATATAGTACGGAAATATTTCAAACGCAATTATAATCCTGGTGTAATGATCATATACAATACATGTAACAGTCACTTTGAACACATCAACAACACGACAAATGAACCAGTATCAACCCAACGACATCAATCAACCGCATGAATAACATCTTACACACTAATTACATACTATGTATACAGATATATATATACGCACGTGTGCCGTATATGAGTAGTCAATGTATGAAAATAAGGGAACAAAAGCTTCAAATGAAAATTGATTTTCAAAATTGTACAAGAATATATATATATATATATATATATATATATATATATATATATATATATATACATTTTAACACAATAGATGATTTCATATTTTCAGTTTTGTTTCTTCTATCACAGTTTGTTATCAATTTAAAATATGTATATTCAAGTGAGCATGACAATATTACAAGTATGGTAATAAAATGACTAAAAATATCTAAATGAATATACGTGATAATTATAATTTTAAAAATTTCTTAAGTATTTGTACAAAAATATTTTTTGTAATGAAATTAGTATGTACTAGTATGTATTTAAAATAGAGAAAAATATTTTTTTTTTTTTTTGTAAATATTTTTTCTTTAGATAATTAAAATGTTACAAAAATTAAATTGAATAATAATACTTAAATATACTAATTCTAATAATTTTATTATTGGATATTAATTAATTTTCATTGATTTTAAATGAGGTTAAAAATAATTCCAAGCTCAAAATTCTATATTTTATTAACAAAATATTTTGATAAAAATAATATTTTTTTTTGTAATTTATGTTAATTTAATTGTAATACAAATTGTATTTGACACCTAGTTTTGAAATAAATTTGACACCTAGTTTTTAAATTTTATCATTTAAAAAATATATGTGAGCTACTTGATTCCGATACGTCAATATAAAAAATATGCATTTTTATTAATCACATTTCTTTTGAATTTTCAAACTATGTATATAAGTTTTATTTTAAATAATCGAAAGTACGATTTTTAAAGAAAACATATTTATTTTTATCAATCAATTACAATCAAATAATCAATCCATCAGCCAACAACTATGACTCGAGGAGTTCTTCTGTTTCATTGCTAAAATTCGATGTTACTTCTAGAACATCTACTCGAAAACTGGTTTTATTAAGTGTAACAAGTAACAAAGAAACCTCTAGGTCTCATTATCGCTATATTTTATCGATAATCAGAAATTGATTATCGCGTTTATTATAGGTTTAAATAATTCTTAACAGAATTTTTTATCAACAATTAACGCGTCGGCAACGTATGCTGTTTCTGTGTAACCGGTCTTGAGGAAAGTTAGTTAGGTTATATGTGTTTCATATAACTTATACATATATAAATATGTTTGTGTGTTTGATTTATTATTATATCTATTAATTTCATGAAAAGTCATTTACTTTTTTTTCTCTTATTTGGTTACACAGATAATAATAACATTTTATTCAAGTGAATCTAAATTAAAAAAAAAATAAAAATAAAATAATATTAAAGTATCTAGAATATAATTAATTCTATATCAATCAATGGTATTCGTAAAAATGTTTTGATTGATAAAAGTTGAAACATGAGTTATTTGTGTCTAAAAATCAAAAATCATTTTTACAAAAATAATGTTAATTTTCAATATTACTTCAATGTCCATTTCAATTTTAACTTAAACAAATCCCTGACCTCAAAACATCATAAAATTTTATAAAAGTCTT
This sequence comes from Neoneuromus ignobilis, assembly GCA_029203775.1. Taxonomy (NCBI): domain Eukaryota; kingdom Metazoa; phylum Arthropoda; class Insecta; order Megaloptera; family Corydalidae; genus Neoneuromus; species Neoneuromus ignobilis. Next base: position 9,260,629 of record CP092090.1, read on the forward strand.
CAATAACCACTAACTGTTCACTTTATTTGCTGATGCGCATTTCCATAACTATGCCATCATTGTCAAAGCAATACAATATCAAAGGTAAGTTATAATACAGAAATCTGACGATGATGGAAGGACATTATGAAATTGGAAGAGGGTTTTAGGATCATTGGTTATTAAAAGATAAAAATAAAATATTAAGTTATAAATTTGAGCTTTTGAGAGATTTTTGGTAGTTTGTTGTTTATAAATATAACTATTGAGAAATAACTTATGAAAAAACGGTTCATTGAAGTATTTGAAATTGAGAATTGGTTATTGGTATTTACGGTATATTAATTCTTTTATATAAATGAAATTTATCTGGTGATTTTGCAAATGTTTGAATAAAAGTTCTTATTAATTAAAAGTGTATAAAATGAATAAATTAGCTATCGTCATGCATATTTACTATATTTATGTATTTGTGTGCGCTATAAAATGTTCTCTCGGTCTGAGAACAAACATATAATGTCAAATTGAATAATGAAAAGCACGCTAGATGGCGCCATGTGGTATGATCACGGTGGGTGTCGTTCGCCGACGGAGGGCAGCACGTAACATCATAGCAACAGTGAAACGGCAGCTCGCTAGAACCAAAGCGTCGTGTTCCTTTCAACATCCACAACATAAACAGTTAATTAGCTCATTAGCGCATAGACTTATCAACCTTTTGATGGAAAGCTCTTTGATGTAACGATGCGATGAGGTGGATTGCACATAAAAGCGGACCGAACGTTGTCATACTCTTTCTATTCGCACTGACATGATGTGTGAACGATCATTGATTTCATTTATAACGGCTTGTATGCTTTTTTCGTGCGAAATTATCAAAGTTATGTTGTGTTTTTTATTTACGGACGTTCTTTTTAGGTATCTGTGCGTGAAATTTATATTTGGGTCATATTTACTCATATGGTTCGGTTTTTTTCTCATATGAGTTTTTGTTATTTATTACACAAGCACAACGAAACGAGTTATTTAGTTCATTTACTGACTTTGTATTTTTAAATTACAACCATATGAAATGAGTAAAAAAGTAGTCAGAGATATTTAAATTTGCTTTTTTAGATACACACACAAACATGTACACATACAATATATATATATATATATATATAAATGGATTTTGAATCAAAAAATATAGATCATTAAAATAATTTTTTATCATGTATTTCTCACAATGCAAAAAAAAATTAATAATACATTTTACATATAGTAACATTTAATTTTAAATATAAACAAACTGTAAGTAAAGATTCTTAGGAATAACAAAAATATATAAAAATTAAAAAATTAGAAAATTTAATAACATAACCAAAATTATACAGTTTATATAATAAAGTAATTCTCTAAATAAAGAAAAAAATAGTTTCATGAGATAATTTTTGAATTTGTAGATTTATATTAGATATATTAAATTATAATTTGTCTTAAAAATTGTAATATGTATTATTTATAAAAAATAGTAAAAACTAGTAAAAATGTTAGATAATATTATTCATACATAATGCAAGAAACTATTAATAATATCAATTTATAAAACAAATACTTTTCTATTTGATAAAATTACAATTTTTTCTTTGCGACGAAACTATGTCTATATTAAATTACTTTACACTGTTTTCAAATACATTTTAGATACTCGTCAATGTAAGTAATTATCAAAGGAATTGGTTCGAAACGAAATTTTATTTTTAATGAAATAAAGTCGTTAATAAAATTAAATTTTTAATTTCCATCTTCAAATGGCAACAATCGATAGACTAGAGGGTGTACTTGAATAAGTGATAATTTCACAATCGTAGATTATTTCGATTTTTCTCTGCTGTTGACAGTTCTTTGATTTTATCGTAATTCACTTTATTGAATTTAATCCAATATACAAATTAATTAGACAGAGTTTGTAACCCTCTACACTGATGTTCAGTTTTGTAACATCGATGCATTTTTGTTAACATCGTATCGTCAGCTAAATTATAATTAAATGTTGAAAAGAAGTTTTTCAGTAACTTTTAATTATCATTGTATCAAAGGAGTAGCTAATTGTATTTAATTCTTAATTTATTTGAAAGACAGGAGAATTATAATTATTTTTCGAGTACTGATTTTCAACAGACACGACACAGGAATGAACTAATTTGTTTTTATCTCTTAATTTATCTTAAAAACATGAGGAAAGATTTGTCTTCAAAGTTATATATATATATAAAAATGTATATAAATGTGTTTGTGTATGTATGTTTCTATTTAATATAATTCAATAGAATTATTTTAAATACGTTGTTATTATTAAAATAATTTGTAATTAATTATTCAATTTCCTGTACGTGTATGTTTTAATATAAATTTATTGAAAAGACAACAATTCGTGTAAACATTTAAAATATGTGTAATAAAATTTTGTTGGAAATTAAGTTGAACATATCTCTCTGTTGTTTATTAATTTTATGTTACAAATATGTATAACTCATACCATTTTATCAAAAATTATATGTAAAAAATGTTTGTACGTTATCGTTCGAAATCCGAACAATTTTCATTAAAAGTACAATAGAACAAAGAAAAAAATAATAAATAAAAAAATCAGACCGAACACAAAGCAATAATAATGTTGATTTATATACTTTACGAGTATTTGTACGCAACATCATTTTTTTAATTAAGATGATTATAGATTCTTATTAAAGCTTTTTAATATTAAATTCTGATATTCGTTTAGCTTAAAGTCAAATATCGTTTAATTATTTTTCATCCAGAGACTTTTTCAAAGAATTTTAATAATCAACTTCAAACAACGTGAGCTTGATATACATATAGAAGTTCTCAAATAACTTTCAAGTGGAAAATGTTATAGAGAAGTGTATCTGTTACAAAATATATATTTTGTAGAATGATGAGAACGATTTAATTTATTGATTTATTTATATTTTTTTGTTTTACATTTAATCAAATTGATACACAAAAGCATTCCCTTCATAACACATTTCAGTTGGAATTTATATTACAAGAACAAAGAATATATAATAATAGCAGAAGTACTTTTATTTATGAATAAATTCTTTAACTTTTTTACATATACTTTAAAGGCACGTCTAATTCCCTTTAATTTTGTTTCTTATATACATATATATATATATATATATATATATATATATATAAAATATTTAAATTTTTGTTCTTTCCAGAAAATAAGGTATTTACTAAACACATATCTCTACCTACACAAATTATCATTTGAGATTTTTTCTATTTATACAAGGGTGTAGCCATAATTGACTATGTTATTAAAGATAAATTGTGATAAATACTATAACACGTACTATTTTTGTATAAAAATATGTTTTAATTACAAATATTTTTTACTATATAAAAATATTTCAATTTATCGATAATTTTTATAATTAATTTATAATTAGAATATTTCTTTAATAACTAAATGTAACTCATTATATCGTTTTTTGTTGATTACAAACAAATATATTTTGTTTAAAAATATCTATTTTTAAATGAAAAAAATCCAAAAAAGACATAGAATAATATTTTTTTAAAAAAATATCTAAAGGGTAAAATAATTAAACTTTAAATTATTTTATATATTTTATGTTATATAAAAAATTTCATAATAAATACATTGAAAATATCTTTGAAAACAGGATTTATTTAAATATAATTTACTTTGTGTTATTTGTAGTAGTTTATAAATGAATCCCTTTTGATTAACATAATTATAATTATATCGAATCGTTTCCAAGTTGTAACCAAAATAATTTATTATTCTGTCACTTATCTTAATTAATCCAATAAGTTGATTATATAATAGTTGCATATATAGACTATCAATTTAGTAGCTCTTTATGCATTAGGCACATACAAAATGCATGTTGATATAAAGCTTCTATTGCAAAGCATATCAGAGAAACAAGAGAAATTAATAGGAAATTGTGAATGACATAAATTCAAATTAATTGTATTATCGAAACATAAAGCTACATTTCATATATATATATATATATATATATATATATATATATATATATATATATATATATATATATATATATATATATATGGAGAAAGAGAAATAAAATGAGAATATGAAAATTTAGGTTTCTGTAAAGTAAATAAACTCCATCACAGTTTTCTGATTAATAATAAGGAATGTAAAATAATGAATAACAATAATATAAATAAGTTAAGATTATAAAAAAATTAAAAATCAACTATATTTATATATTTTTTTTAAGAAAATAGAAATAATAATTTTTTTTTAATTTTTACCTGTACAAAACAAAAATATAGCTTCTAAATTAACAAAATATTATTTTATATATTAATTTCAATAATTTAATTATTAATTTTATACAAAATATTATATAGATATATATATATATATATATATATATATAAAGAAAAAGAGAGAGAGAGAAAGATTCTTTTAATGCTTCTTTTTGAAACTTGTACAAAATGTTACGCACATGTGTGAATATAGAAATATATTTGTAATGTGTATATGTGTGTATGTATGTATGTTAAGCGCGTTTTTCACGAAATGTGTGTATTTTTGACAGCGACGAAAGCTTTTTACTGTTTTCAACGCGATGCTACGATGTGATCTGTCGTGTGAAAACTTGAAAGATTGTATTTTGCATGGAACATATAACGTAACGGTAACTCTCTGGTACCTTTGAGATCGGTGAATACCGGATAAAGTTTTTTGTTGTTCCGCTTTTCGTCACAAAATGGAAACGTAATAAAATTCTAGAAAATGTACAATTGCATATTCTTACTGACATATATATATATATATATATATATATATATATATGTAAGTGTTTTTATATATACATTTATTTGAAAGCATGAAAAATAATATATTTTTTATAATAATATTATTGGAAATCGTTAAAATGTACTTTACTTTCACTCATACGAAACATTTTTGTTTATATATTTTACTGTACTAAAAAATCATTATTTAACTGAATTTTATTTTATTTTGTTGCAGATTGACAGTTAGAACAAATAATTTAGACAAATATTGTGTTGGAAACATTGTCGATCAAGGTAATTGCTTAGACTTTTTATGATTATATTTAAGCCGACACAATATATTTTAAACAATATTTAATTTTTTAAAAAACAATTATCTCGAATATAAATTTCATAACATTTTAATATAGCTAATTGTTTAATATGTACATATATGTATTTTTTTAAAAAAACATTTTTAAATACTGCATTATTTATAAACGTTCGGATACTTGAAGAAAAAATTGAGAAATTAGACATAATTTTGAAAATTAATTTAAAATACTACGGTTTGATGAACAGAACAATATAGAGGTTTTGTTATAAGGAAAATTTTATTTTCTTTATATTTTTCCAACACTAATAAACGTTAAATAATTTATTAAACTTTTATCAAGTATTCAATTAATAATTATGATAAAAATTTTATTTATTAAATAAAAAAGTCATTCCTGTTCATATGTAATTTTTAAATGAATTTTGCATCAACGATATAATAATTATTTTTTTATAATATGTAACATAAGTAAAATTTATGTTGCAAATTTTAATTACCATTACTTAGTAAATAAATGTACAGAGTTTATTTATTTTAATAGAATTATTTTGCATTTTTTAAAAAACATATTTCTGTTTTACTGTTTTATTTGAGTTTATATATTCATTAATATATATATATATATATATATATATATATATATATATATATATATATATATATATATATTATTGTGTGTATGTGTAATTTTTAGTAGTAATTTTGAAAAAGAATCTGAAATGAATAACTTCTCATATAACTGTAAAGAGTTCTTTAAAATTTAGTTAGAAGAAACCTACATTTAATTATTAGTACTTTTGGAGTATTTCGCAACATTTTCTTTTTAGAAATATATCAAAATGGCTGTCATGTGTATAATTTCAACAACCACCACGCGATGCGCCTCAAGCGAGTGATACTATAAGCAATGTTACCACACGATGGCAGTACTCGTTGCCCCAAGGCAATAAACACATACTGTTTACACTGGATTATCAACGCGCAGTAAGGTGGCAAAAAATAATACACTATATATATATATATATATATATATATATATATATATATATATATATATAAATATTTAAGTACATGTACATAAGTGTGTGTTTGTATAATATGCTCTTGTGTGCGAAAATATTCATTACGTTTCTGGTACTTGATAAATGTTGAAATTAATGAATAGCCAACTTTAGTACTTAATAACGCTCGAACTCCGTCGTTAGTGCTCTTATTGCCCTCTGTACATCGATCAAACAGCTCACGCATACTATATAAAACATTCATAAACAAAATCCAACAACGCGTTCATTTTCTTTTGATGGATGACCTGAAAAGTAATTTTGACGACGAGTTAAGAGAAAACCCTCACAAACTGCAGTAACTATGTAACCGCGACATACTAGAGTGGACACGGTTTCGCACTTCTTACAACAAGATTTTGTAATCACTGTCGGACTACGATATACATGCACTTTGCGCTTTATGTCCATCGTAAAAAGCTGACGTCATTGACGTGTACATTTCGTGGATGGACGGTACATTGGCGTGTTTTCATTAAAATGCAAGGTATTCGTACATCTTTTGTACGTAACAAAAGCTATTTAAACATTAAATTAAAACGTTTTGGTCATTTCGGACTTTAAATTCAATTTAGTTTCTAAAAAGAAGTAACATATATTTTATAAACTTTTCTAGACAAAATTAATGTACTATAAAAAAAAATATTATTGACTTTTAATTAGCTACATTTTATTCAATCACTTACTGTTCACTTTATTTACTTATATGCATTTCTATTTAAATGGTACAATCATCAATTGCTTTTTTAATAAAGAATATTTATAATTCAGTATTTTTGGTATAAACGCATAGTCCTAGAAATGTCCATCAGTAAATAAATTCAAAAATGTGATTATTAATTTTTTTTATAAAGATTCATTAGTGTTAAAATAAATTTTCTATGATAACAAAACAAATAGTGAATAAATTTCGATAAAAATAAAAATAACTAAAAATAAAGCTTAAATATAAAAAATCTTATTTTTTGAAAAAATGATTAAATTAAAATTATTTGAAAATTAAACTGTGGTTTTAGCAAAAACAATCTAATTTACTTACGAGTTACTTTTAAAATGTTTTATAAAAAAGTAAACATTTATTTATATTTTCATATAATTTGTAATTATATTCAATAATGAAGTAATTTCAAACTTTGTTTTCCTTTCATCAACTTATTAACAATTATTTATAATCTTGATAACCTTGTGTTTAATAAATTATTTTTTTAAATTATAATAATGATAATTATATTGTCGGGTTTATCCAAGTTTAGCTTTTTATCCAAGAAAATTATTTTTTTATCTTTTCCAATGAACAAATCTCATTGAAAATTATTTTTTTCAATGACTATATAAAAAAATATGTTCCTTTAAATGTTATAAATGATTTATATTTATAATTGAGTCCAAACTAAGGATAATATTTTTCAAATAAACTCTATGTCTCATCCAAAACGTCAAAATTTAATGTAAAATGTTTGTAATAGAAAATTATTGATAAATAAAATCAGATAGAAACATCTGACCGAAAATTCACATTAGTAGTATTTGATTTTTATTTTCTTAACAAAATTTATTCGCTATATTTTCGTATCAGACTGTAAATGTTTTATTTTATTGTATTATAAATTTTGGATTTTACAGTACATTAAAAAAATATTACATATATATATATATATATATATATATATATATATATATATATATATATATATATATATATATATATATATATATATATATATATATATATATATGTATATATGTATGTATGTATGTATGTATGTATATATGTGTATATTTATTAAAATCTTTATTTTCAATTTCATATTTTTTATTGTATTAAAATTCTAGTATAGAATATACACACACAATAACTCTCATTTAAGTGGGTCAGTTATTAAATTATTAAAACAGATAATATTACTTTATTAATATAGAACTAATATAAAAGAAAAAAAATTGATTGACATATGAAGGGTAGTGCATGTATGTTTAGTAGCATTGGATATTACGCACCTACATCAAGAACATTTTAACTATAAGCAACTTTACTCTGTACAAATTTACTCATAACTTTTAACTGACAATAACACACGCACTCGTACACACACACGTACACTATTAGACATGAAACAACTTTATGTTCATCTTGTTTGAATAAACATAGAAAATTAACTAGAATGTTCAATGCGTACTATTATTAAACATATTTCGTTGTCATTTGTTGTAATGGTCTCATTTAAACATGCGGGATAACACACAGAACTTCTGTTTGAATATTGAATCAAAATTGCAAAATTACATGTACAAATTTCTGGTCTAATGATTTTTATTCATTAAAAATAATACAGGACAAAATGAAAAAAAATGTATTTATTATTTTATTAAAACTTTCCTGAAATATTTATTAAATATTTTTCTTTAATATAAAATACATTAAACGATAATTTGAAATTCTGTTAAGAGTTTCTTATCAAGAAATATATAACGAAAAAAATATATATAATTCATTTCATTAATTCCTTGCCCTTTCAAAAATAATACATGTGTAGCCAATGTAAGTGTGTACTTTAATGTGTAAGAGTATCGTTGGTGAGGCTTACTCGTTGGTTGCTAACTTGTGTACATGGGCATAGACTGTCGACTTTCGTAAATGGAAATACATTTACAACAACGTACGAGGCAACGGAATTAATGGATATTACGCCTAATAAAAGTTTCAGCTCAGCACTTCTATGTATTTTGTTTTGAATGCGTATCAGCAAGACATATAATATAAATGAATTGTTATATTTATGTTAAAACCGCTTCTGTTGAATCGGAAACATTAATATACTAATGTTTCTCTTAAAACTTATTTCATTTATATCACATGTACGTTATAGGAAACTTATTTGAAGATTAAAAGCGTTAAGAGTATTAAACATTTTATCATATAAGAATATTTTGTAAAATGTAGATATTCTCGGTAAGTACTAAGAGGATTTAAATATACAAGAACGAAACATTAATTCCTCTTTTATTGAAAAAATATTTTAATTCAATAAAGATCAATACTGGATATCTTAACTATGTTCTAATCTTATTAAATATTTTTTTTTAAAAAAAAGATTATAAATATACAAACTTTTGCTTTTAAAAAAATATCTAATTATTATAGAATTAATTTTGATCGATTTTCAAAATAATACACAAAATATAGTTTATAACAAGTGATAAGGCAAAATAATTTGTATCAATCAATAAATAGAGCGTAAGTAAAGTTATGTAAAGTAACAGGAAGTAATCTTAAAGCAAATAGAATATACTAATGAAAGAGTATACATGTGTATACTGGTCAAGTATCTATTATGTAAAGCAAATACATGTAAAGTTCAAAATCGCGTTAGATTAAAATGCTTTTGATGTTTACCCTCATCAAACAATGCCTTTCAATTCCTTTACTATCAAATTGCATCGATCACCTGTAAATGAACAAGTTTTATCCTAATTGTTTTGGATCATTAAATATTTATTACATCATGTGAAACTTTATATATAAATATCCACAAACATTTTCAATATTTAATTACGTATATTTGAAAATTCGAAATTAATATTTAGTTAATAATGAAAAAATGATATTTTATAAATGAAAAATTTTGAAAATATGAGTTATTAATTATAATAAAATTGATTTATTTTAAATTACGTATTAAAATTTAATTACCTGTATATTTAATAAAAGGAAAAATATATAATTTTTAGTAAAAAAATATTTCATGTTTATTTTCTTATTATTTAAATATATATAAAATATTCCATGTATTATTATTTATTGTATCATTGTTTTATTCTCCTAAAAAGTATATTAAACAAGAATAAATACAAAGACAAAAAATTAAATTTTATATATATAAAGAAAAATGTGGGTTATATTGAAATTTTTTTATGAATAAAAATATTTAATGTTTCAGTAGCTATTCTGTGTGTACATATATATTATATATATATATATATATATATATATATATATATATATATATATATATTATTAGAAATAAATATAATAATGTTCAGGAATTATTTAGAAAGTATTACATCAAAGAGTTAATAACGAACATCGACAAGCTCACTACTGACAATAAGGTAAATCAGTTCTTCCATCTATAAACTTTCAGCAAAGTTGTTTTTTTTTTGAAAAAAGAGGTGTTGCCGTAAACTTTCTAAAGGGAAAATCTAATATAAAACGAAGACTAATGAAAGACCAGAGTTGGTAACAATGTTACTGGTGTACTTTCAGACAGCACAAGTCAACATGACAAGACGAGAAGTTCATTTGGGTTCTTATTTACTAAAAACGTGATCAAAAAACTTCATATTAAAAGTTTTACCATCTGTTTAATTCGTTTACTAGATTTCATGGCATGACATATCAATTGAAATAATTTTAGTACATATATATATATATATATATATATATATATATATATATATATATATATATATATACATATGTATACATTGAATTTTATTTTACAATACAAAAGATACATATTTGAAAAATTATATAAAGTGACAAAATTAATAGGTTTAAAATTAATTCAGTATTAAAATTAAATTTTAACGAAGTATAATATTTAAAAACAATTTTATAAATAGCTTATGATAATAAAAGGAAAATTAAAAAAAATTAGAGATGAGAACAAGGAACATCTGTTAAAGAATACAAATTTTATTTATAAAATAGTTATTGATGAAACGAAAAGAAAATACAATAATGATTATTTTTTTTATTATTTCCTTCAATGATCTGAAATGAACATATCACTTAATATTTTTTTTTAATTTTATAAAATTATTTTTTAAAATGTTTAAAATATAAATATTAAAATTGTTGTCCCACTTGAAATGAATATTAATTTAAAATTAAATATTTAAATCTAATATTGTAATTCTTAATTTTGAATATTATATTTTCCTATCGGATATATTATATTTGCAAAATTACATTTTTAAATTATATAAAACACATCAAATTTGTTATAATAATTTTTTTTTCAATAATTTTTAGTTGAGAAATATATTAAACAATTACAAATAAAAAATATGAATTTATATATTTATATACCTATATAAATATATTTCTTTTGTAATAAATTTTAATTTAAAATGATATATATAATTCAATATTTTCCATTTATCTAGGTTTGACCATTACCATTTATAATTTGATTAGGAAGTTCAAGAACTATTTTTCTTATTCATCATTTTTTTGAAATATTTTCTACATGTATATATATATATATATATATATAAATGTATCATCTCCGTAAGTTAATATGATCTCAAAACGCTGACTTAATTCATCCATATATGACTATACCGTTTCTTATTTTACATGACAATAACATGTGGCTATGGCATATATCATCCGAGAGCATTTTTGACATGGGTCCATGTGTATATACATATATGAAAGATATGTTTGAGTTAGGGATGGGAAGTTAATATGCTGGGATCGGAAGATGGTGACGTCACGCCGCGACCAAGACGAAGTTCAATAGTTTGTGTGTGCTTGCATCGTTCGAAACACCCGAAAAGTTAAATCCAATTTTCCACATCACATACCGCGAAACTTTCTTTTACATTTTTATCTTTCTAATACTATCACTGTTATTTCTTCTCCTTCTGTCGTACGTTGTCAACAGTGGCGTACAAAATATATATTTATATACATATATATATATATATATATATATATATATATATATATATATATATATATATATATATATATATAAATTTCACAGTAGAAAATATATTTTCAATTCAGTTTTAAAAATCCTAAAAAATTGAAATCAATTGAAAAAGACTTACAATCTTAAGTATACAATTTTGCTAATAACAAATATTTTATATTAAAAATAAAAGTCTTTTTTAATGGAAATAGACTGATAAATAATATTTTTTTGTGCATAAAATTTATTTTTGCTAGTAAATATGTCTTTTATTTATCAATTAGCTTTATTTTATCGATTATCTTCGATTTTAAAATAAAAAAATCTATTTCTAAGTATATCGATTTTTCATTAAATTTTCCATACTATAGGTCGTGGTTTTTTAGGGCAAAAAATTGAAAATTTTTAAATCTATTAAAAATCATTATTTTTTGTTATAAATCGATTATTTTAGTTAAAAATAATAATTTCTCAACAAAAATAATATAAATCATTAAAAAATATATTTTTACTCATCAAAAATCTATTTTTTGTCCATTCTCTTTTTTTCTCAAAATTCATAATATTTAAAAAAATATTTTTTTGGCTACTAGAAAATAAAATATTAAAAAAATGTATCATGTAATTCAATGAAAATATTTTTTCACTGAAAATAAATTAAAATTTCATCTATAAAACTATTTAAAATGTAAATATTGAATTTGTAACCGTAATATATTGACCATTTGATAAAAATATAGTTTTTTCTGTATAAAATTCGTTTTATGTTCGAAAAAATGGCTCCTATTAATTGATTAATTTTATTTTATCAATAATATTCGATTTTACATACAAAAAATCAATTTTTCAAAATATCGATTTTTCATCAAATTTTCCATACTATAGGTCGTCGTTTTTTGAGGGCAAAAAATTGAAAATTTTGAAATTTATTATTAGTTGTTTTTTTCTGTTATAATTCGATTATTTTAATTAAAAATAATACGTTTTCATCGAAAATAATGTACATTGTTAAAAAATACATATTTACTGATCAAAAGTTGAATTTTTAACCATTTACCTTTTTCCTCAAAATTCAAAATATTTTGAAAAAAAATTTTACCTACTAAAATATATTTTTTCAATGAAGATAAAGAGAATATTTACTTAAAAATAACACTCACAAAAAATAATTCTAATTTTATATAAATTTTAAATGTCAAAACATTTTTAATACTAACTATATTTTAATAAGCACAGAAAATCTATAAGTGTGTTTTAAACATTATTATTTAAATATAAATGTAAATTAAAATAAACAACAATCATATTATTAGTAAATCAATAAAGAACTTTTTGTGATATTTGAAGCAATGTTTGATTTATAAAGAATAATCAAACTTAATTTCAAATGAAAATTATATCAATATTTTTTTTCTAAATTAATTTAATTTTTGTATTCTATATAAAAAAATTATAAAAATAAGTAAAATATTTGACAAAAAATGTGACGCCACTGATAACCACTGCGTTATTTTTTCATGTTTTGTTCACGTGTCGCCATCTTATTCTTTTGCCAGTCGCCGTGGTTGTCGTTCGAATAAAACAATTTCCAACATATTGTAACTTGTTTTCGCCGGTTCCAATAACCGTAATACGGTGAAGTCAGAGTATACAGGTGTGTCTACAAGTAAGTTTATTTTGTTGGGATTTTTTTTCATGCTACAATCAAAGTTTTAAATGGTGTTTTTGAAAGTTTCGACGAACTACGTTTTGTTTCACGTATAAAATATAAATGATGAAATAAAGTACTATATGTATAAATATGTATACATACATACATACATACACACACACACATATATATATATATATAAACTGTATATATTTAAATACTTTTCAATTATGCTTTATTATCAATTGTAAAAATGATTTATTTTATAAAATATACGAGTATAAAAAAAATCAAATAAGAAAATATCTGAAAAATTGTATTATTATAAAAAAAATAAAAGGAAAATTTGTTAGGTTTTCAAAATTAATTCAGTAACCATACTTAAGAATATCAATTTTTACTTAATATTAATTTTCATATCTTAGAAAATAACAGTAGTCAAGAATTAAATTTCTCAATAGTTGATCAACCAATTAAAACAGATATCTATGAAGGGATAAGATTTTTTAAAATCATTATTACTTATATATAAAAATATTTTTATTATATGTATTTAACTAGATTAAGTTGTGTATTTCTTTTAGAAAAACTGACATTATTTTATTATTTATAAATTTTACTGTTTTGCTGTAAAATATAAATAAATACGTCTTTTAAAATTAGAGGATATCTTATTTATGAATTTCTATATGATTATTTACAAAGAATACATTTTGTTATTGATTTCGTATTTCCAGATATCTAATTTCGTATATATATATATATATATATATATATATATTTGAAAGTTTCATTATTATTTATTTTCAACAATTTCATTATAAATACAAATCCTATTAAAAATACACTCACACACATGTATATATATAATTGAAATATTCTTAGATATTTTCAAAATTCATAATTGTGAAATATAATACATTCTGTTCTAAAAAATCTTATTTTTTCAACAGAATCAAATCATTTTATATTAAAAAATGTCAAAATCCAGTATTGTTTATTTTTAACGTTGATTGAATATCATTTTGTTATATCTTCTCTTATATACATAATTAATTTTGTATGATTTCTATTGTATTTCATTTTCATCAAGACATTATTAATATTTATAAATATATTTTCAAATAATTAAATTTATTATAACAATACAAACTATGAATAATTTTTTTGCATAGCAATTATATATATATATATATATATATATATATATATATATATATATATATTAAGCTGAATAGCAAAAATAGAGTATATTAATAATTATTTTTATACAAGATTATATTGAATTAATTTAAATTATTGAAAATTTTAAAACTTAAAATAAATGTATAAATAAAAATCACTGTTGATAAATGATAAATACTATCTTGATAAATTTAAAAATAGTAAATGAAGTACTAAAATTTAATAATATGAATAGAAGAAAAACTGTAGTACCATTTCCAATTATAAAAATACGGTATGTGAATATACAAATGTCAATTATACTGGATATTTTTCAATAAACATTAAGTCATATCCTTTGAAACCTATCATTTATATAGCACGAATAAATATGAAATAATGTTAAAATATTCACAATTACATCAAAACTTTTAAGGTATGTTTTATTCAAATAATAATTTTTTCTTAAAAACATATTTTGGTATATATTCTTAATATTAAATCAACATTTCAGTCACGTAAACTACTATCACTGCAAGCGTACCACAAAAAATAAACTTCGCATAAGTAAACAGCATAAAATATTAACATGTGTCAACACATAGTAATGCAAAAATCATGCGACTACCTCTACACTTGAAAACGTGTTCGTCCTCTGAGAATTTATTTATGAAACTAAATAAATAAACGTAGTGTTATTCATATACTTCTTACATGAGTTTTTTTTAGTTGAATGCTCGCATAGAAAGTACATATATACAAATATATATATATATATATATATATATATATATATATATATATATATATAAATGAAAAGAGTAAATAAGAAACGTAATTAAAACAGAATATAAAATTCCTTTCCTTCTAATCAAATTAATGTATGTAATCTAATAAACATATTTAAAGAAATATATTGTACTAACTTGTTTATTTTGAAAAATTATGATATTTTTAACTTCATAAAAAGTATTTATAAAGAGTAATTGATTATCTCAATATTTTAATTATTAAAATTAAAAATTAAAAAAATAAATAATTTAAATTAAAGAAATATTTTTTGTTTAATTTAAATATTACTGTGCAATATATACTAAATATTAATAAATCTGATATTTGCATTCGAAAATATTTTTTAAGTTAATTATTCAATATATATATATATATATATATATATATATATATATATATATATATATATTTCAAAAATATCTGAGTAATATGTGATAATATTTTCACGAAAAAATTAAATTTATTGATCTACATCATAAAATATGTTTTCTGCGAATTCTCTTTACATAGAAACGAGAAATAACCATTTTACCCCAACTCGTATTTTGCTACCAATCTGTATGCAGGGTTGATAATTCCGAAATAACAGGTAGTCGCGGGAATATTAACTTTTATTATCGATGAATGTTAAAGTCTAACGGTCAGGCGTAGCGTACATGGAAAAACGGAACGGCGTTAGGCGATGGTTTCAAGAATATAATGTCAGAACCGACTTCGTATTGATTTCGAATTTCTTTCAGTTAGTAGAATATTGGCAAATTCGGAACGTTTTTGTAATAATATTCACAGTATTTGAATTTTTATAACTTGTATAAATATTTTTTTTCTCTTTAAGAACAGAGATTAAATTTTATGTATTAATATCTTAAGATTGCTTTTTATTTTTAATGAATAAATATTAAAATAATTTATTTTAATAAAATTATATTACACAATTAATCGAAATTTTTCCTGAAATAAATATTATTATTAATTCATTAATTTTTCAGAGATATTTAACTTTAATTAATATTATTTTTGGATATAAGCAATGTTTTTGAAATATAAAGAAATAATTAAATCAAATATTATATATTGTGTCTTATATTTAAAATAAAAAAAATATAATTCTTTTACAAGCTATATTATTAACACAATTTTAAATTTTTGAAAATAAATTATTTGATTTTAATTGATTAAAAATAAATATGTCAGAAAAGATTTTTCTGCAAGAAAATAATTATATAAATTACTTTAATTTCAATAAAAAAATATTTAACCGTGTTATAGTGAAATATTTTCAATTCATTTATTATTCATTTTTTCCAAGATTCAGTTTCATGCATAATTGATAATTCTGTATTTATTTTTTATTCATTTTTTAAATTATTTAAACTTCTATATAGAAAGAAGAAACTTATATGAAAACAAATACAAGAAAATTAAATTTCTTCAATTTCAGAATATATATATATATATATATATATATCTTTATATGAATACATTTTTCATACATATAAGGGTTGTATTAACTCAATAAGTGGAATTCAGTACGTTTTACTTTATAAATTTTATATTTCATACATTTTTAATGTAGAAAAAAATAAACAGCCGTATTTAAACTGAATGTATAGATATAAAATTTCTTAATACTCTTTCAACACTAATGTTGTATTCAACAATTCCTAATGAACATAAAAGCGCAACACTAGGGAATATTCGTTTTAATTCTGTACCAAGTATATCCCGTATGAGTATTTACGACGTAGCCCAAAGCGGCCAGATTTATCTTGATCCCGGACCTGTGCAACAGAGGCCCAACGATATACGAACACAGGTGGGCGTTAGCTTTTCCGAGCTTTAGTCGAGCTTTGATGTAGCGTCCTCGTGGGCAACAAGCGTCGACGCTTCGCAAATATGGGAATACATAGTGATCCCAGGTCATGTTTTTCTGATGCGAGACTTGCAGTGCACGTAACACCATGCTCAATGAATTTGTATTGCTTGGAAACGAGTAGTCATGGTTCTTTTTAAAAAGAGATGTGTGTACGTGTATGACTATGTATGTATTTAGTCGTCTCGCACAAAAGTGTAGCTATTTTTAACCATGTTACACGTACCATAGATTGTATGTATAGTGGAAACAACAACCAACGTGCAGTTTAGTTATTTTGACTTTTTATTTGACGTGGATATTTTGAAAATGTCTTTTCGTACATTTTCAAACAACAAAATGTAATTATTTACATCCTAGCTAAAAATAAAACAAAATTATCATTTATTTTTATAAGCTTCATTTCAGTACTCTTTTAAAAAACAATTCAGTATTTTTCGAACAGTAAAATATAATCTATAATTTTGAATTTTTTCTTCAAATATTTTAAGATATATATATATATATATATAATTATTTGAGCTTGTTGTAATAAAAATAATATATCTACTTAGAATTGCTAGTCTGGTAGAAGAGATTCCAATTATAATATTTTTTTAATATAAATTTTATTATTTTTTCATCTAATTTTAAAAGTATTTACTAAGAAGTGATTTGAAAATATTGAAATAAAAAGCATTGTAAACTTGAACATCTCTATAAAAGATTGAACTTTTACTAACTTTTATAGCCATAAAAAGAAGAAAAAGTTATTCTTTGATTAAAATCTTTCCACACCACACATTGCCATTCAGCTTTAAAAATACATATTAAATTTGTCCATTTTCTAAACTCCTCCATTCAGGTTGTAAACTTAAGTTACTGTAGTTAATATTTATTGTACTTAAAAATTCTTATGACTTGAATTTTATCAATAAAAAATGTACATAGCTATTTCTATATTAAAAATGAAATTATATTAGTAATCTTATATATTGTTAAAAAAATATAAAAATTAAAATTAATTAACTTTTCAAATTGTATTAGATATTAAAATTATATGAACATTTTTATTTTAAAAAAGATTTTTTTGTTTAATAAAAAGATTGGATATCATAAAAATATTTTGATATCAGATATATAACAATTTTGAAAAAATATTATTGTAAAATATCTAAATATTTAAAATCTAATAACAGTTAAATAATTTTCATAACGTGTGATAATTTTTAAATTTTTATTTGAGTTTAAAAAAAATATTCGCAAATCAATTACTTTTCGAATCCTACAATTTGAATAGAAATATTTATAATTTAATATTATTCATTTCTATTTCGTTAACGCTACCATCAATTTCAGAATATAAGCATATAGAATTTTATTTTATTACAAAATTATATTTTAGGTACTAAAGTTGTGAAAAATTGTGATTATTAAAATATTTTAATAACAATTAAAAAATGTATATTAGAAAAGAATAATAAATATTGAAATGTGATGATAGTATGAGATTTTTATAATGGAAATAGAAAAAAATTAATTGAATATTATATTTTATATTATTATTTGTTTAATTTAATTAATAATTAAATTTATCAACAGACTACAAAATACTGTATCCATGTGTATATTTGATCAATAGAATAAACATGATTATAGTTCTCTAGTTGTAACAGAACTAACATGTACAGTGCTATCCCTGCTACTTATAATTTATATGGAAATTTATTTTGTACACAAAATGGAGTGTTTACGGTTATATGCACACTTCTTTTATTCATTTTATGCAGGGTAAAAATTTGATGGATGATTTTATGGCGACGACGAGATAAAAATATTACGTCTGCTTTTTCAGATTAACAATTTTTTTCACACCGTGATAATGTTTTATGTATACATTTTTCAATGATATTTGATACGTTTTTACAGTTATTATTGTAAAATTGATAAATGCGAATATTCTGTTACACAATTTTGTTTTGTTATTTTACTGTACAGGTAACGAAAAAATTTCACATGATAAATTTCATGATTTCGTTTTCACACTGTTACTGACTGAAAATGAAATCGATACCCTTTAGTACATATAAACCTGCAAATATAAAAATATCCACAAAAATAAATCCATTTTTTCATACGATAGCGTTTTTTAGCAAAAATCAATCTACGAATTCAATAACGTAATTTAAATCGTCTAGTCACCACATTTTAAACTTTTTCTTAACATTCGTCGAAATACTTTACAAATTGTATTTTTTTTAACCTTCTAAATAGAAATTTCTGTAATTTTTTTGATATACATATATATATATATATATATACATATATATATATATATATATATATATTGAATTTAGTTATTGATTTTTAATTGACTTATAATTTTTTTTAATAAAATTCTAAAGTAAGAAAAAATCTGAAGAATGAATTTTTCAACATATCACCTTAAAAACAGTACATTATATTGGAGCGTATTTAAATTTAAAAAAATAATATAGTGAAATAAACATTAAGTGTAAAGCTTTATGTAGATTAAAATGGACGAAAAATATTTCTACATCAGTATTAAAATGAGTATACATAGCATTTGTCTCGCAGATCCACAAGTTTTAATTTCGCTAACAAATTGTCGTAAAAATTGCGCAGACCCACTTGCTATAATTGCTCAACATAAAAAAAGACGCGGATAACCAGTGCACCGGGGGCCTCTAATTAAAACTAATGTTGCGGTACTTTTTTTCAGCGGATTAGTACTAATTGATAAACACTTTTGTGACCTGCATAAGTGTGACAAAAAACGTTTCATAATGTGAGTGTTTAAATGTTCGTCCTTTTCGTATTCATTTGCGTACATTTATTGTATCTATTCTGGAAACATAATATCTGTACAGTTTAAGCACTGGGAATCACAACTTTTTCCTCTTTGCTAATTTTGCAATGGAGACATTGCGAGCGGAGACGGATAGTAACAAACTGAAGATATTGTTGTTGTGGCAGTGTTGAATTTTATCATTGCTCACTTTAATTCATTATGTGCGGATAAGGTTGTGTGTTTGCTACATTTAATGTTGAACAAAACTCAACAACGAAACGCACTTTTGTATGGTTTTGTTGCTGCTTAATTACGAGATAAGCTTATTGTTTCTATCCTAAATACAAAATATAAATCGTGCACAATATAACATGAAAAAATTTATAATTATGATTTTTTTTGTTTTGTGTTTATATTATCATCTTTTCGTGTATTATTTAATTAAATATTTTTTTAATATATATATATATATATATATATATTTAAAAACATTTATTCAACTTAGCAACTAAATATAATAAAATTGTTAACAAAAATGGTATTAAATTTCATTTGAAATTATTTACTAATAATTCTTTATTCAATTAAATATTAACATTTTTAAGATTGTATAATAATTCTGTATGCATTCCATGTCATTACTTTATGTAAGCAAATATCAATACATAAACCTGTTTAAAATAACAATTTTAGTGGTAGAATTTCAATTTTATAATATTTCTCAATTCAATTTTGTCTCTTCATAATCAAATTTTAAAAGTGATCACTGAGTAAGTCAATAGTTTGAATATATTTTTCAGAAAAATATTCTACGAAATGAATTTATAAACGATTATATTTTATTTAATCTGTTTTTGAAAATTATTCATTTTAATTTTTTTTCTTTGATCATTATTAATAAAAAGGAGAAGCTGTTGTTCGATAAAAATCTTCCCAAATAAAAATCTTTTAAAATATCAATTACATTTGTGAATTTCTTTTTTCTAAGATCTTCCATCCAAGTTGTTCTATTATTTCATAATATATACTAATGTATTCAGATTTAAATGAACAACTTTTCTCTAAATTCATCCTATTTCTGATTTTTATCACTGAAATTATACACACATACACACACACACACACACATATATATATATATATATATATGTAAATTAAAAAAATGTTTTAATAGAATGAAGTATTAAAATCAATATTGATCAAAGTTAGGAAAACAACTTTTGAACGAGTAAATATTTGAAAGAGTTGATTAATAATCCACATGTCAATCAAATCTCCAAGACGGCATATAACTCAATACATTAAAGCATTGTGTATGAACCCAAAAAAAATCAACAGATTAGCGATAGAACGTGGGATACAATGGAGAACAGAAACAGCAAAAGGCAATTTACGTTATAGTTATACTTGTTGCGTGTCGAAATAAAGTTTATTGTAATCTTTATTATGAACAGTCGTGTTTGATACTTGATTACAACTTGTACGCTTTGTTTGTAATTTGTATGAGCATTGCTTGCTTAACCCCCTGTCATAAGGGTGTGTGCTTTAGACGGGCACGAATTACACATTAGTGTTAGAACAAAGCTCGCTTATGTGCGTGGATGCTACACTACTTATATAATCTCAACGAAATAAGAATAACTGAAAGCTGCCGAACAGAAAAGGATAGTTGATATGAATGTTTTGTACGTGTCGGATTTTGGAATCTTGGATTATGCTCTAGACATTTATATATGTATGTTTGTACGCTTTGTGAATTTGATGTATTTTTAAGTCGACCATTTTAAACATTTCTACATACATACATACATATATATATATATATATATATATATATATATATTCAGATAATCTTTATACGACTTTCTCAAAAATAAATATTTAAATCAAACCTTTATTTCAATGAATACAAATACGAGAATAAATATCCATTTTTTGACATTTTTCTTTTATAAATAATTCTTGTATATAAAAGTAAATAAAAATACATATTTATAAAAAGTAAAAAAATAAAAAAAGTTGTATGGTATAATGAATTTATTTCTATATCAAATTATGTAAAAGATATAAAAATAATATAATCTCATTATAATTGAAAAGTTTTTCGTTTTATGGATATTTCTAAATAAGTTTATTTCAGTTCGATGTTATTTCAGATAAAAAATGATAAATGATTTGAAATGAATTGCATTGTATATGAATGTCGAAATAAATATTTTCTAGTAACTTAAATTGAAAGATTTATACATGAAATAAAAACAAAAAAGAAAATAAGTACAATGATGATTGAACATAACGTAATTACTATTCAGAATGAAATATATCTGAACACCTACTCACAATTTTAAATAAGCTTCTCCAAATATAATTACGTTAAAAGCTTATTACAAAATAAGTAGAAATTTGTTCAATCTATATCGTCCACGTCTTTTAATATAGATGTATAGAACTATAGTTCATTTTTACAAATATTTTGTTAACTTACATTTTATATTTAAAGAACAAAATAACGTATAAGACTTTTTTTATAATTCCTAAAAGATCAAAATATTTTTCTGAAATTAATTAATACAAAATTATTGTTTATATAAGGAAATTATTATATATTTTTTATTTTTAAATAACATTATTAAAAATAATAATTTTAGCAATTATATTTATTTTCATACATAATTACCTGAGGCAAATATTTATTCACAAAAAATATTATTTTTATTAAAGCTTCAGAAATTTTATAATTTCTTGTTGTTTTCAATTAATGTAAATTATAAAGATTTTTTAAGTCTTCATACATACATTTTATAAAATATTATGATATTCAAAATTTAATTTTTTATTAAAAAATTAATCATTTTTATACTCACATATTTCTTAATTAATATCACTGAAATAATATTTATATGCTGATATTTGATTTTCTAGAAAAAATTTTGAATTTCATTTATAAATTTTTAAAAACTATTTAATCTTAAAATATATTACGTATTAAAAATATCTTTATTTATTTGTCCCTATTTAAATTCTGAAGTTTGAAACTAATTAATATATTTATGTATTGTCGTCAATGTTAAGTCATCTTTTTTTAAACTAATTTCTGATAGTAGTGTGAAAATGAGGAACTTAAATCTGTTTTAAGAAATATTAACTATCATCATGCTTTTTTTGTAGAGAATCATTAAAACACAATATACAAATCAGACTTATATCATCAAATGAATTTTTTATTTCATTATTCAGTTATTGATTAATATTTTTCATTAAAATATTTTATCGGTAATTCTAATTATATTGCTGTAAAATAAATTCCTCGCCAATATATATTTATTGAGTATCAAATTCTATACATTTACTAAAAATAAATTTTGTTTTGTTAATTAAGATTTTTTGTAAAAAAATAAATTGAATATTTCGTCTTGTGATCAAATAAAAAGCTGGTTTGCTATGTCTCAAATGAAACCATTTCAGTGATAAAGTATAACAAACATAAACGATACTTGCAGCTTTCAATAGACACTGACTTCTAAATTGAATTATCCTAAAAGGTTTTGACAAGGTTTCTTAAAGACTTCGGCACTGTACCATGACATATTATTCAATAAAATTATTGAATGTAAAATCAATAACACATATAAGAACTGTTGATTTCGTTATTCTTTTATGTAGATTTTTTATACGTACGTTGTTACTCAGAAGGAATCCATATCTACTGCAACTTTTATATATAAAAAAGCACAACAGAACGCAAATACAAAAAGAATTTACGCTAGAAGGTGATTAAAAATGTAATTAGTGAAGAGAACCTAAAGCCATTGTATTACCCTCTTGTTTAAATTAATTAGATTTTCTTCTTAAAATACGTTTCTCTGTGAGTGATACAAATTAACGCGAGACAAAGAGCATGCGCACAAAGGAGGAAAATGTAATGTTTATGTACCTTATTACGACCGTAATTTATTTAGTTTTTCTTTTTTTAATTATTTAATGCGAGTGTTTTTCCGTTTTTGAAATTATATAGTTTTGACAAATAAAACGGAAAGTAGGATTTAAAATATATATAAAGTAATATGTTACTTTTTATTAATTCATATCCATATAAGTATTTGTTTTAATTTTCTCTAATAATAAGTTTGTTCAAGAAAAATACTTCAATCAGATATTTTCATACAAGAAAATGGAATTGAAAATGTAAAAAGAGTTTTATTTAGAATTAAAATCGAATTAGAATGAAATATATACAAAAAATTAGGTTTTTAATGCTTTATTTTTTAATTAATTTTATCAAACTAAATTAATAGTTTCAAAATATTAATTAAACCTTTAAAGTATCAATATTTCATAAAATATGAATATTTGTATGAAAAAAAGTATTAATTAAAATGAGATTATAAATACCTATTTGGATATCATTTAATGTTAGATTAGACACGTTACTATCGTTTGATGTTCCCTGAAAAATTCAAAAAGAACTTAGATTTTTTCAATTTAATTAAACATACTTTTTAATTATGAAAAAATTTAATAAAATCTGTATATATGAAATGAAAGTTTAATTAGAACCTAACTTTTTGGTTCATTATTTATTGAATTTCAGTCTGTGCTATATATTGTTAATATCAACTCGCATAACCAGACCTTGCGACATCCTTTTAGGACTGAATTACACATTTCACTAATGAGTGCGAATCACTAAAACTGATTTTATTCGCACACTAACCCGAACTGTTTACACATTCGAGTTGATTACGTTGTATAAAATGTACACCGTGCTATAGGCATGTTAGTAATTCGGACAAGCTACTAAAGTCGAGTTACTAATTCAGATAAAGTGAGTGTTTACATGGACTACAACTATATCGAGAATTATACTTAAAATATATTTGGATAATTATAAAACAAATGTTGGGTGTAATGTTTGTTATTTATAATTTTAACTCTGGAAACTAAACGATAATAAAACAGAAAATAATTATTTTCTACAAGAAAATTAAAGATACATAAATAGAATTGTGGTTGGAGAACTAGAAATAATATTTTTTTTTAATATTTTAAATATTTTCTTAGATGAGTACAATTATTTTATCCCTATAATAAAATAAATCTTAAGGTTATTTGAACGTAAAAAATATATTTTTTTTATTAAAATCATTTTTAATTCATAATTAAATTAATATTAACAGTATAAAAAATATTTTTTTATTTCTCTTTTAGTATAAATATATACATCGTTAGCAGAGCAATTAATAGCGATATTTTTAATATTCGGATCACGATGATAGATAGTATTTTTTAATTATAAATACATTATTCATAGATCAAAAAATGTTGATTCTTATTAAATTATCAGAAATCATTTATAATATTTTTTAATAAAATTTTAAACAAATTTTTGTACTTAAATAATGGTCTAAAACTATATAAAATGATTAAATTATTACTAGAAAATTCAATTATTTTTAAATATAAAAAAATAATTTTATTTCATTTATTACTATTTTTTTATTAATATTTTTCAAAGATGTAAAAAATATAATATCACTAAAAAAATAACTGAAATTTGGGTTTACTTTTAAAACACAGAATTTTATTTATTTATTATTTTTCATATAATTGTATTTATAAAAAAAATGTATGGAGTTTATTTTTATTGATATTATTTTTATTACACAAAATACGAAATCTTTCAGTGATCACTAACTATCATTGCTGATTCAGTGTAAAAATTCCGTACATAAAACAAAGTATAAAAATAACGTTAAGAATCGTCGTACGTACACGTTAAAATCGTCTTTAAAAGACGTTCGTTCTAATTCGAGTCCTATTGAGATGCAGAACACCTACAATCAGTGAAAATGTAATTAACGCAAATAAATTCGACTCGACAGACAAAAAAAGTACGAGAGACATGATCAAAAAAACGAGATGATTAAGCGCAACGTCAAATCTAATCTCACTAGATTCCGATTAAGCATTCCGTCCCTGGCGAATCGCATTTCGTTCCTCATCGGTGTCTTACCTTAATGTAAGAATGCGGTGTTCGGAATACAGATAAAGACGAGGATGGCCATTAACTTCGCACCCACATAGTCTGCGACTCTCATAAAAACCGTCTTGCGTCAGTCGGCGAATGCGTGCGTTTACTACCAGCATAACACAGGCATTGTTAAAAGGAGATATGTTACTTTTTTATTTTTATTATATATATATATATATATATATATATATATATGTAAGTATGTATGTATAAATATATAATTATATTAACAAGATAACAAATAAAACCTTTAAAAATGTCCTATTTTACTTAATAATTGAATTTATATTAATAAATTATAATTTTAAAACAATTTGTTCTTTCAATATCAATTTTTAAAATATTGTTTTATTCCCAAATGACTCTTAGTAATGAAAACAGTAATGTAATAAAATTTTGATAAAATATTTATCTTAATTTTATTATTTAATATTTATATTTTTCTATTTTAAAAATAAACTAATGTGCCAAACAAGAAATATAAATATAAAAACTTATAAATATATTCAAAAACCAATATAATTGTTTATTGTCTTAAAAAAAATTGTGAGAATATATTTTTATTGATTTATATTACAACTTATTTCTTTTTATAAATACAAAAAATAAAATTATTTTCTTAATTTCCTTCTTTTATTTATTTCTATTTCTCTCTCTCTCTCTCTCTATATATATATATATATATATATATATATATATATATATATGTATATGTGTGTGTGTGTATTTATTTATAAATAAAAAAAGAAAAAGTTATAGGTGGTTATTTAATTTATTTAAAAAATTAACATATATTAAATACAAGATATGAAAAGATTATTAATATATATATATATATATATATATATATATATATATATATTTATACACAAAGTATATGTTACTACGGATAAAACAAATTAATAAAAGATAATTACACAGCCGAAACTACTGAAAATTCATAACCATAACATCATTAAATTTTAAGTAAATTCGATGAACTTTTATATTCCACGTTTTCACTCTATCAAAAATGTATAGGTTCAACGTTGCGGATGACAACCTTGTAAGTCTCAAAGCTAATAATCGATTAATTTGATACAAACACCAGACCAACGTAATACAAATTCATACGAAAAATTCGTACGTCGTGTACAACACGTGTAAGACTTATCTGGTCATACTGAAGACATGAAGTCAAAAAGTTAAACACGAGAGCGGTGAGAAGGATTTAATATTAAAATCTCACGGTACTGTAGAGGTAGTCAAGAACAGAGTAATAAGAGCGATATCTGCTAACAAAGATACCGCAGTAGAAGAGCAGTGCACGGTTTCGTCGAGAAAAGCAAGAGAGAACTCTCTCTGATGCTGGTGTATGCGACCGCAGAGAAGTTTTCGGTATCGTACTCGTATATATAAGACGCCTTGCGGTTTCTACATTTTTAATTTGTCAGTGGAACAATATGTAAGCTGTGTGCCAGTCGACAATACAAGGGCAACGTACAGACCACCCTCATACCATCACGTTCGCCTACTTTTTAACTCCAAAAGCTATCCCGACTACCGCGCCCATAATATTCGTTCTCCTGGCCCTACGATACGAGACGGGAATAGCAATTCGACATACAAGGTGGTAGGTAATGTTTTTTATAGGGAAAATAACATAAGTATATAATATATTTACATAAAGTAAAAATGTTATCCGAATGTTAATTATTATAAAATATAGTTTGAAAATATTATCATAATTTTTAATTCTAAAATTTTTTTTTAATCGTACTATTATAATTAGTACATATCGATTTTTCTAATATTTTAACAAATTATTTCATCTAGTCATTCATTTGAAATAATTTATAAATATAGATTTACTAATAATTTTACAATAAACATATTTAAAAAAAAACTATGTTACATTTTTTAACAACATAGAAATATTAAGAAAATGTTATAATTGTTAATAAAAATTATAATAATCTTTAAAATACAAAAATTTGATTATCATATTTTTATATATATAGAAGTATTTATAACAAATACAGTCATTTGTAAAATAAATTTAAAAATATTTTTTTAAGAAAAAAATATTACAATTTTTTGGTACTATGTCAAATTTAATATAAACCAATAACTAAAACGTTAATTTTATAAAAATATTTAATAATATAAATCAATGTTTATCTTATTCTTTGATATGTATTTTAACAGTCATCTAGTAATAAAACAAACAGTGACTATTAAGCACTCTAAAAATAATATTGTCACAAATTATTAATTTATGTTAATTATTATTACAATAAAATTAAAACGAAAAATAAAAACCAATTCTCTATACAGTCAGTTATAAAAAATATATTTAATTTTAAAATAATGAATTACTTCGTATATTTGATATTCATATAGAACAACTCTTTCAATATTCATTTTGGCACAATAGTAAATTCACTTTAACAAAATTCTCTTGCCACAACACCATAACAATTTTTTCTCGCTATTTACTTATTTTTCGTTTCAATCACTGATATATTTTTCAATAACTATGTTATCATGTATTATAAAGTTTAAAATTAAATTAAAATTTTAAATCAGATTTCGTACTACAGCATTATAGTAATGACAAAATGATGTACATAATAAGATACACAATAAATATTTTTTTGAATACTTTAATACTATATTGTGGTATTAAAATAAGTGGCACATTTATTTTGAAATGATGTCTGTTCAATACCAGATATAAATACATTTTATAGGAATATAAAGAAGCTTTTTCTATTCAAAACTAAAATACATATTTGGTAACAGAAATAATTCGCTGGTTAAAATTCAATGCTTTTACAAACTAAAATATACATTTTATTACGTTTCGTATAAAAAAGCGATAAAAATTCTACGGAATAATCGCATTACTAGCAAAAAAATTAAATACTGGTAAAAAGTATTTAATTTCCCCCTATATAAAAATATTTATTTTACTTGTAATAAGCTTAAACTATTTGTAGAATATTGTTGTCGAGCAGAAAATGTCTAAAGCAGGAATAGGATGTTTATCTTCGACCCCTAGAATGTACGGCCTTGATGCAGAACCATTCCTGCTATAAAGGCACCGTCCCCACTTGAAAACCACCCCCACATGACCCACGCCACAATATCTAGTACTACCGCCACTGCCATCTATCGACAAAGCGGTTGAAAGTGAAACCAAGCGTGGTTGTCTTTTGAATTGAATCTTTTGTCTTGTGGTGTTTAATTAATTTTTACAGCGTTTGAATAATTTGTGTGTGAGATTTTTTTTTATTTTCATGATGGATTAATGTTTCGTGCTGGCTTGATGATTAATATTGGCTGTTGAGTGAGTGAACGGGCATTTTTTTGTAGCTGGATATGTTGTAAAACACATCTGTGTATTTTTGTTAGTTTAAACAACAATTTACAAATAATATATCAAAATTATGATTTTATGCATATTATTTCGTTGTACTTATTTCCAATAAGTAAATAAAATCTACTAATATTTTTTTTAATATTATTGTAATTTTATATACAAGATGTATTTATGATTAATTATTTCTTTCGATATAATTTGAAAATAGTTTGATATATTTTTTATGCATATAAAAAAATTCAATAAGCATATAATTATATATATATATATATATATATATATATATATATATAAAATGTCATTAATCAATTTTTATCGTTCATAGTATTTCAAATTATTTTCTTACATATTTTTATTCTTAAATCAAAAAAACCTAACCAAACTTAAATATTTTATAACATATTTTCTTGTATAATTTTTTTCAGTTTTCAAATATATTAAACACGTTTAAAATTCTGACTAGATATTTAATATTAAACATATATATAGATAAATAGATAGATACATATATAGCATTTAAATAATAAATAAAACAACATTATAAATAATATATTTTATCATTATATTTATTAACAACACAAGCAAAATTCAATATATTAGTGACAATGCAACATGTAGTTAAAATTTGAGATTCAATATACCCACATGCTGTGAACAAACGTATATATTTGAAATTTAATATTAATGTTTTCATTTGACTGATTTAATAGCAACGAAGGTTCTTTTTAGTAATGCATACCAGTTAAATTAAAAACATTTATTAATTCATCAATTTTCGATACAAATTTGTAATTATAATTTTAGCTGAAAATGTTTCCATTTGAATACATATGACAAAATTTAATTGTAAATATGAACTTATTGATCAATTTCGTTTTATTAAAACTACATATATACAAAAATTACATATACACACGCACATACTTTTTATATATATATATATATATATATATATTTCCCGTAAACATAAACACTTGTACGAAACTCATTAAATGTTGATGTGATTTGGTTTTAATTATAATTAAATACATATTCCACATTTAAAAAATATGATACTTATATATATATATATATATATATATATATATATATATATATATATAAATCGAAAATTATATGTATGTATGTATAGGGTAGCACAAATAAGATAGAAAAATAATAAGTGTTAGAAAGGATATAAATTTTTCTAAAATCTTCAGTCTTATTTTGGTCATCCTATATATATTTATGTCAGATATTAAAAAAAATGTACATGAAAATGGTATATTTCTATTATTTATACTTTTTAAAAAAATATTTACAATTTTAAAATTATATATTTCTATTATTTTACTAATTAAAAATAAAAATATCTAACCACACTTTCAATATATTTGTAATTTCTTAGCATTAATTCTATTTAATATCGTCTTGTTACAGAATGTTATAAAATATTTTTATTATTACTTATTTATTCAAATATTGAGATACAGATTGATATTATATATATATATATATATATATATATATAAGAATGAATGATATTTCTATTAAACATTATATTTGTTTAATTAAACTAATATTTTATGTTATAATAATTTAACTTCCCAGACTAACACATCAATCATTGTATAATCTCTAAACCAGTTTTGAACTGCTTTCACTTTCTCTTTGTAACAAGTGATTGTTGTAAATTTGAACCTGAGGGTTTTCTCTGGGGATGTGATGTCTGTTTCATAATCTGTCTAGACCAACAATAACCTTCATTAGAGATACATGAAACCAATAAAATACATTATTCGTATTAACAAAAAAATATATTTGTAGTTTAATGTTCGGAATTCAATTACAAATAATAATTGTTTAATTAAATTTTCATCATTATATGTAATATACAAAACAAAGCTTTCATATCAGTTTAAAAATTACAGAATTTGGTAAATAATATTCGAATTATTATATTGAGTAATGAAAATGTTTATTGCAGATATTTAACATATACTATTTTATTTAATTAATATCATATCTGTAATTCCATGAGATACAAAATAATTTCTAGAAAACTATTACAATTTAAAAAATCTAACAAAATCCAAATATGTCATAATGAATAAATTTAAAAAAATAATTTAAAATCTAAATTTATATTTCATTATTTTCAAATTTATTGAGATATATTTTTCATAATTATTTATTTTCTTTGATTACTTCAACTAAATAAATTTGTTTGAATGATTGCAAAAAAAATAATTATTTTAATTTTCTATACAAATTGAAATATATTTAATTAAATTATTTATTACTTACTTATGTAAATATAATTACTTTCAGTAATATTCTACTAGAAATGAAAGAATATATTTCTTGTTTTATGTATTAATTTTTTATACAACCGTATTTAAATGTATGAATATGTATGTCCATCAACACAACCATTCCTTTAATACATTCTTGTAAAACGCAAATCTAACATCGTGTATATTTACAAATAATATAAAGTGAAGAAAATAGAAAAGAACTACTTTTCAGATTCAGCTTGTGACACGATGGTTAAACGCGATATCATTGAATTCAAACGTCTTATGAATGTCATTCCGTTCAGCAGATGTTTTCCTTTTTATAGTCTCTTTGTATAGTGTGTTCTTTTAATATAGGATTAATATATATATATATATATATATATATATATATATATATATATATATATATATATATATATATATATATATATATATATATATATATGTTTGTTTAAGTGTATATAAGGAAATGTTGATGTTAATTTCAACGAATAGGGGATTATCCGAAGACGAGATTAAAGCTCAATTTAATTCAAAAACATATCCTTCGGCGAATATTATAATAAATTTATTTTTGAATGCAACATTGAGCAAAAATATCATAACAGACGTTCATCTTATATATATATATATATATATATATATATATATATATATATATATATATATATATACATTATGAAAAATGGATTTGAAGAAATGTTTGTATAAAATAACACGTTTATTTTTTAAGCACGGATTTGTTTTTAATTTCTTTGTTTGGACTCTTTAAGAGATTGAGTATAATATTTATAGTGCATGTATTTGTATAAGCACATTTGAATTTATATTCGGAATTAATTTCATTATATGAAAATAAATACTGCTTTCTTAGAAACGAAGTAATCTTAAATCATCTTAAATTAAAAAATATATTTTAATATGATCGTTTCATTTTTTTGAAAAAAATATTATTAATACTTTAAAAAATGTATAAAAATTACCATACATGTAAGTGAACAATATACAACTTTTCTTGGAAATTATATACGACTGAAGTAACATTTTGCAAAGTCATGACGTACAAAAGCTGTTGTATCGCTATAATAATAATTTATAGTGCTTCTATATTACACGTAAAACACTTCTTAGTTCAATATTTGTTCCGATGAAATCAAAAATTAATTAATGTGTTCTTAAACTTGACATAAAATCAATGTTTGTTTTAAAAATTTATCGGAGAAGTTCCGTCGTTGCTTCTTTCTTAATTTATACATAGAATGTGTAATATGATTATATATTTACATAAAATTTATATTAATTAAAAATCAAAACAAATTTAAAAGCATTCTTAAATGTATATTAATATTATTAATGATATTTTTGATTGATCTTTTCAGTAATAAATTTTCAATAAAAAATATTTTATTAATAAACAATATTTTAACATTGACTTTAAGTCCTCTTATAAAAAATATTATTGTGACTAGAATTTTATATCTGATTTATTTTTTTATTAATTATCAATTTAATAATTATTTTTAAAAATCAGATATATACATTTATGTGAGTGTGTGTAAATTTCTATGAAAATATAATTACTAAAATTATAATAAAAAAAAATATCAAGATAAATTTTATATCATTATGTGTAGACTCTAGGTTTTTACTTTTTAAGCTTACTGACGTGTTTTAAAATTTTTCGTTTGATTTAAAAATGTAACATTCTCTCTAGTGACTTCTGATTAGTATTCTGTTTGTGATAATTTTGTGGAACAAGAGATTAACTCTACTATATTCAATTATATTTCATTATTTTAACTCAGAATTTGTAACAGTATAAAATCAATAATATTAACAAAATTAAAATAAAAATATTTTTAAATATACCATAGTGACTCATAAAAAATATGTATTTTTATATTATTAATAACAAACTGTATTTTATAAGTTTTAAAATTACTTAATATTATTTTTTTATTAAATATTAGATATTTGTTTTCTAAAAATTTTCGATAGATTAAATTAGGAAACGATAAATCCTTGTAATTCTAACGTTTTAATTGAAATGTAATTCAATGAAAACTATATTCATATTTGTTAAAAATTTATATTGTCATGTTCATAATATTACTTTTTAAATATAATATATAAAATGATTAAAAACTCAAATCGATTGATGTTGAAATATTAATGTATTTTAGAAATAATTGTAATTTTTTATTATTGTTTAAATTTAGTAAATATTCATCAATTGATATTATTTTTTATATTTTGAACTATGGAATTTTTATTAATAAATTGAATAATAATTCCTATAAGATGAATTAAAATAAATTTTGTATGATTTTAATAAAATGAAAATTTCTTAAAATGATGTTTATCAAAATGTGCATTAGAGAAAAAATAACAAAATTTAATGATGTGAATGATTTCTTTGTGAAAAATAAATGGTCGATTAAAAATATTATTTTTAAATGTGATATCATTATTTTCTATTGAGAAAAATTTCTTTTTATATATTACTAAATAACATTTCGAATATAGTAGATTGTTGAAAGCAATAATTGGAATTTTATTTAATTTTCAAGCCTATTCTATTTTATTCTCGAATACATATCCCATGCAGATTTCAATTCTTCCTTTTGAATTGTTGTAATTTATTATTTAGAAAAAAGCGTACGCCGTATTATCCGAACATCCCCTATAACGATCGAGTTACTAGCACCACCGTTCATTTGCAACGGCCTACGCCACCACGCTATCTGGGTTGTCCGCACTCGGCGCCTGTATATGTATACTTATGTAGATTGTGGTGTTGATAAGCACGCCTAAAGAGGACACTGGCGACTGCTGATATAGAGAATTCAATGCACGGAACAGTAATTTGGTTCAGAATTTATCTTTTTAATAAAGAAAACTACGTCAGCGCCGGTCTTTTCGAATTAATACCGTCACCCGTTTCCATTTTGCGCCCCCGGTGTTTGTTTATGCGTCCGTTTTCGTAATTTAATCCTTCGGCGCGTACACACAGAGGTATATCCCTAATCACGTGACGTCGTTGTATAAACACGCACGCACGTTCGCACGCCTACAAGCACAAGTTCCTGTGTCTTACGCACCCGTATTTTATGTGTATTTACACCTATGCAGACGCGCTTATCTGTCTCTGTCCGTTCACTTTTTATTTCGAAACTGACGCTACCCGTTGTAAATGCAGTGAATAGGTAATATGAGGATTTAACGAGTTTATTTAAAACACCCCCAGGTTTTGACATTACAGTTTGTTTAAAGCTTGTGTGGTATTGTGACGGACGATTTGTCCGTACGTCATGTTAAACATTTAAATTTGATGCAGACAAACGATGAATGAATATAAAATATGTTTTACGTATACGACCGCATACATTTGTCGTTGACAAATTATTATTCGTTTCATTCATTTTATAAATCGAAATGTTCTTTATCCTTAATATACGGAAATGCAAAAAATGACATGAAGATTTATAAAAATTAAGAGATTTATAACAATATTAATTAGATTTCATTAAAAAGTCAATAGATTGACTTACATTCATTCTAATTAATTTTGTAACTACTTTTTATTATTAAGACTGAATTTTATTAAAAAAAATTCAAATTAATTTTCTGAGATTTTATTTCCTATTATGTTTAAAAGTAAAAAAATGTATATACATTATATGATAAAATTTACTATTGTAAAACCTAATTATTACAAACAAAACTATCTTCAATAAAATATATTAGTAATTGATAACGTTAAGTATAGGATTATACAAATATAACACCTAAATTGGTGTTTTATTAAAAAGAATCTTATGTATAGTTTCTTTTTTTTAATAAAACACAAATCTAGGCGTCACATTTGGATGTTCTTTATTATATATATATATATATATATATATATATATATATATATATATATATATATATATATATTTGTTTTTTTAAGCGTGATAGAACTTAAAATTAATTCCCTATTGAAAGTTAAATCTAACCTAAAAATATTTATATGTGTTTACATTAAATAAATAATTATTAAAAATATTAACATAAAATAATATTATTTTTTAATATTGTTTTCACATTTAAATCTAAATAAAATAATATTTAAAAAATAATATTTGAAAAATAAACTATATATATATATATATATATCGATATTAAGATAAGTATGTTTAAATCTTGTTTCAAATATATTTAAATATTTTATTTATAATTCAATAATCGTAAGCACTTCATAAATTTCCACTCAACATTTTAAGTAATTTTTGCAAGTAAGTAATTTTTCTTCAATATAAAATATATGAAGATGGAGAGAAACATTAAATCCAAATTGAGAGACAATAAATTTAAAAAAAATACTTTAATAATTTTAATTGAAAATGCAGAAAAATATCCATCAAGTTTAATATAAATTCATTTCTTGTTTTTCGAAGTTAATATTAAATTATTATTTATTTGAAGTGTTATTTATTTTTAAATTTATAAATTATTATCTCATATATTACAATATGACAAAATAATAATTAATTTACGATTTTTAAATATGTATTTTCTAATTTTTTTCTATTTTTTTTAAATAATTGACAAAAAGTATATCATATGCTATTAACATTTAAAAAAACAATATTAAAAATAAATAAATTATTGAATATTACTTTTAGAGTAGTGAAAAAAAATAATTTTGTGATATTAATTAATAACATTTCTTATTTCAAAATCAAGAGAAATATGAAAATAAAATTTAAGAAAAAAATATTCATAACTTTTACAAAAGACTCATTACTTCAAAATCACTTTTTACAAAGTGTTCAATAAGGACGTAATTTGTATACTTTATTTCTTATATGCATATTGATAAAAACAATATAAAAACAATATGATCAATTCAAAAACAGAAACGTATGTATAATAATGAGTGTGCAAATTGAAATTAAAAAATGATTATGTTTGGAAAATCAAATAAAAATTCATCTAGTGATTTAATTTGCCCAATGATTGTAGAATTTAATATGTATTAAAACGAAATACATATATATATATATATATATATATATGTATGTATGTATGTATGTACGTATGTATGTATATTTATATGTATATGAATTAATATCATTTAAATATATTTAAATGTAAATAATGGGGAAAAAACGTACAACAATTATTCCTGCTTCTCTTTCACACATCCAATCACAAGTCGCTTAGTGCGGCGTCGTGGCAAAGCATAACAACAGCGTCCGAGTCAGCATGAGGTGGCGGGCCGGATGTAATTACCGCGGGCCGTGTACACACATCGTCGCGTGGTGGACGTTCATCAACCCTGTCCGTACGTCCTACCGCCCCAACACCCGTTTACTAACGTTACCCTCCGACGCGTCTACCGAGTTTTATTATACACACACACACATTTATATATATATATATATATATATATATATATATATATATATATATGTATATATAATATACGGCACACGCGCCGTACCTCAACACGTCACACACTGTCTCCTGTGAACGCATTGAAGACGCGGCGCCATCGAAGAAATGAATAAAACATCAGCGACGCCCTGTCCTCCCGTCGAATAATTGCGCATTAACGCAGATAAGAATCTGATAGTTGTTGTGCGAAGCATAAATCAGTTTACTGAAAATTTCGTCTCTCATCGCTTCTGTCGTTAAACGATGTCGTCTATTTATATTATTTATTTTTTATGTTCTATGAAACGACGTTAAGATGTCAACTTAATATATTGTTACGTTTATAGGATTCCAACTGCTGAAAACATGTCAAGGTTTAATGTCATTTTATCTTTGTGGAATATCTTAACTTAGTAATCTCAAAATGTTTATTTACGGTTTATATATACACATAAATATCCTAATTAAATACAAGATAAGTTTCATCATAGCGTGGTATTTAGAATTGACTAGTTGATTGTGATCTGCTGCAATTGCTTTTATATTAATAAAATTTAAATTGGGTTTTCCTTTTTTCATAGACTTATAAATTATATTATCTTTAAGAGAACTAATGCTACTTTCTTATACTACATTAAATATTATATTTTCAGCCAAGAAAACAAGTACTATCGAACGAGATAACTGATTAAAGTTTTTATAAATTGTCAAATTAATAATATTCATGTTTAAGTAAGTCCCTAAAAATATTTGAATCTATTAAAAAAACACAAAATTGGTAATAATATTATTTCATATATAGAATTGAAAAATATATTTTATAAATTAAAAAATATATAAAATTGAAAAAATATTTAAAAATTTCGTTAAAACATAAATTATAAATATATATTTATTAAAATCTAGTATAATATAAAATTGAAATTTTTTAAACTACAGAAAGAAGTTATTTCATAAAACTTGATAAAAACGAAAAATAAATACAAATATTTGTTCAAAATTGAAATATGAAATCGAAAAATTTATTTTAAAAATTTAGTAAAAATATAAAATTCAAATAAATATTCAATATATAATTTAACAAAAAGAAAAAATGAAAATATTTTATAAGAAACATTGGAATCAGAAACGAAAACATTATTTTTTATTTTTTTAAAAAAAAGTAGAATCGTAATAAATGTTTAATAAAATATACCAGAAATAAGAATTTAAAAATAATATTCCATGAAATCCAAAAATACGTTTTAGTAGATAAAATAATCCAAGTATGTGAAAAATATATTTTTAAATTATTATATTCTTTGAATTTCTATTTTTACAGTTAATATAGTTATAAAAAAATTTTTGAACTTATTTATATAAAAAAATGTGTTTATTTTATGTACGCGCATATATCGGCGTTAAAAATCATAATAAAATTGAAATTTCATAAAACAATTTACACTTGACATAACCAACTGATCCCTAACTTATTTATTGAAAAATAGCTGGTGATTTTGAATAGAACACATGTAAATAACGAGAAGCTCGAACGTACTTGTCTATAAAGATTGAAGTTTGTGTACTCGTGTGGAAATCACTACCACGACTATTTATTTTTGTGGATGTAGATGATGCTTCAAACAGAATTTCGTTGGATTTCGTTCGAAAAACGTATTGCTCTGAGCTTCGAACTGGCGGATTTACTTTTTCACGTGCTTGAATGCATACGGAAATGAAGTTCAATAAGAATATACTTTATCGTGAACGTATTGTAACATTTTTTACTCGGATGGAATTTTATATTATCAACTATATTCATAATACATTCGTGATTGGCATAAAGCTCATTGATTTACACAATGTAAATATCAATAACTTTTGTGATTTAAAAAAACCGAACATATATATATATATATATATATATATATATATATATATATATATATATATTGTATATTAAAGTAGCATGAAAATTTATCAAGAGTAAAATTCAGTTCAACCATACAATTTGACATAAAATAATTTTCAATGCATTATTGAAAAAACATAAAATAGACAAAATATTCAGTCATTTTATTAACAAAAGGATTTCAAGTAAAAAAATACAAATAATAAATTGTACATCAGTTTGTTTCTATATATATATATTAATCCATAAAAATTTAGAAAGTATTTTCTTCTGCTTTAACTTTACGACTTTTATTGAGCCATGGTTTTTCCTAAAATAGTTCTTTAATACTTGTCTATTTTCGTTTTCTCTGGAATTTAATTTTTATTATCTGTAAACTTGCAGCAATTTATCAAACAATCTATATTAAGATGATTTTAGTTTTCTACTGATTTAAAAAGATGATTAAAAGTCAGTAAAAAATTTTTAAGAAAATAATTTATTTTCATTTTTGACTTATTTTATTATTAGATATATTTTGATACTACAATAGTATTTGTCATAGTAAATTACTATTTATTTTTTTTATTACTAAGTAATATCTTTTACATTAGGAAAAAAAATTAAATATCATTATTAATTAATTTTAGTAAATATTTTTTGAGCTTAAATCAATATATTTTTTTAACAAAGAAACTAATAAGCAGAACTTATAAAATATTAAATTAATTTGATTATAATTAATAATAATAAAAATTAATATAAATTTTTAATAAAAAAATTATTTAAAAATCAAGTTTAAATGTAGTAAAGTAATACAGGGTGGTATAAATAAGATTGAAGGATGTAATTTGTAAATATGTATGTAAATCTTTATTCTTATTTGAACTAAACTATATAATAAAATAGAAAAAAATATAAAATCAGTTATCTGATGCAATTTTTTTTAATTTGTAAAAAATACTTACATATACACACATACATATATTCATCAATTCAATTTGAAGAAGTAACAAATTTAATTTACCATATAAACTAATTTAAATATCATATTTTTTTAAAAAAATCTTGTGTAGTCTAAAAATATTGTATTATTTTATTTTTATCATTTTTGTTGTCTACATCGTAGAAATAAATATATTTTAGTATAAAAAATATATATTTTAAAAAAAATTGTTTAATAATGGTGAATATTGAATTATTAACGAATCTATTGTATATTATTTTTTTTGCGAAAGCGCTCATAAAAAAATATACCCAGCATACAACTAATTTACAGTTAATACCGATTTACATTACTCGTTGTTAAATGCCGAAATAAAGAAGTGCAGAGTACACATTGTTTCCTAGTCATGTAGATTGCTTTACTTTCTGAGTACGATAGATAATGAGATTCAGTTTTACACCGCTGAATTGACCATTAAAATGTCAACATTCACATCCGTATCAAATCGTCTACGTACGAACGAATTTTACTAAAAATTGTATAAAAACTTAACAACAATCTAGTACTCATTTGAATAAATACTCGTGCACGTACAAAAAAACGTAAATTACATACGGAATGAAGTATAAAATGGAACGGGTCCCAATTTGAGGATTTTACGGCGTCAGACGCGACCATTTTCGATGTGATTACACTTATTAAATGAACGCACCAAATTGTATCTGATGAATACCGTAGTCTGCAGTAAACTCAGTTGTGGTTTCTAGACCTATATTGCTGCAGGATTTTATGCAGAGAGATTAGTTTCAAATGGAAATAAATACTTTTCGACACTGAGTGCTACTTGATGACGTTTATTACACTCATTTCATTTTAATGTTCGCTGATGTGACGGAAACGTTTCGATCGATTTTATTCCGTTTTTTTTTCTTTGTCTAATCATTAAATTTGCAAAGAAGAAAATATTTCAGTATTTCTACAAAAGTTAGTTTAATTTTATTTTATTTTTCCAGTTATGAAGTGATTGAAAATAAAGGCAGAAAATTTTAAAACAATATTAATAATTAAAAAAATACAGTATTATTATTTTTAATTAGAATTTAATTTAAATTTTATTTATATAATATTTTTTGGTTAAAATGATTAAAATAAATTTAAAAAAAAATTATTTCAATTTTAAATGGTTTATTACAGGAAACTGGTAGCTGAATTGCTTTAAACTGAAGATTTTAGAGTTACAAATTATATTATATTTTCTAAGTATTATTTTAAAGGTTTAAAAAATTATTTTAGATCGCTGTAAAAAATCATAGAATTGAACAATTGAATTTATTAATTTAAACACTATATAATAATATTGTACATTATTGTTTATGCATGTTTTATTTTTATTTAATTGTATTTTTAATTTTAATAACAGAGATTTAGTTTTTTAATATATTATTTTAATTATGTTTTTAATAGATATTTTATTAAAAAATATAAATTACCAATTGTTTTTAAATTGAATCTAAAAAAGTTATTATGAATATCAGTAAAAAGTATTTGCTTATTTGAAAGTGAGTAGAATGTATTTTTCTTTTCTAAAACTATTTAATATTTCAAATTTGTACAAAGAAAATCTTATTTAAATTTTCACTAGTTGAAGTTTCCATTATCGTAATAAAACCAAAACTCGAGATTAAAATCCGAAAAAAAAATCAAATTGTTTTCCGCATGGAAAAACTTTTAGCCGCCGTGTGAGTTTGCTTCAATCGCGGTAATAGCAACAGAAAAAAATCCAGCATAATCAACAGCTCAAATTGCCCATAGCGGCGGCGTGAACCTACGATTCTATTTTCATTTCGGCGAAATGGTATGCTCGCATCAAGCTAGATGTAAAAAAGTGAAGGAACCGCCGTTGACGGTGCTGAGTGGTGGAAGAAGTGTGGTAGTAGCAGGGAACACACACTCTCATCACATTCACTGTGTGACTTTTTCGATCAAGTGTGACGCGATTCACCATTTCTCATCTTGATGTTCGGGATTTCGGCTGTCTCTTCGTCTTATACGTCTGCGTCTAAACGTCGGCCCACCTAAAGTCACTCATACTTCCATACATTTTCGATCTAAAGTGAATGGAAATGTTCGTACAAATCGCCTGCAGATACGTAGCCGCATCCTCGAACGAGTGCGTTCTATTCTAAGTCATGTCGCTTACGGCAGTTTGTCTACAACATGCACAGTCGACAATATTGTATGATTGAAAAACGGATAGATTGATACATTACTACGTACACATATTCCAATACGCGTTCATAAGACCTTTCAAATACATACATCATGTATTATATAAAATGTAGTTATCTACATATATACAGGCATATATATATATATATATATATATATATATATATATATATATATATATATATATGGTGGCTTAAACGAAACTGAAGAATAGTAAATGATAATAAATAAGTAAATATATGTCAAAACCATTCAGTCTGGTTGGAACCACCCTATATATATTTTAAATACTCTTAAAATAATCCTCCTTTACCTGTGAAATTTTTATTATAATACTAATTTAAAAGAAGATAATTATTTTCTTTAAAAAAACAATTTTTAATTTCCAGGTTTGAGGATATCTCTCTCTATTTCTCTCTCTCTCTCTCTCTCTCTCTCTCTCTCTATATATATATATATATATATATATATATATATATATATATACTCAGCCCTTTCCTATCTACTACTGAATAAAGGATTTTGCCAAAACCGTTCTTCTCAATTGAACCAATGTCTCTTTTCAAATTCATTCCGATGAATTTTTTTTATGTCTCTAATCCATCTAGCACATAGATCTTTTCTTAGACCTTTCTATATATTTAGATTCTCAGTCAATAATATATATATATATATATATATATATATATATATTCACCTTACTCAATACATTATAGAAATGATAATTTCTTAACTATGACATTTTTTCTGTAAAAGTTTTAAGTTTAAAATCTATTTTAAAAAAAAAGAATTTTTCCTTTCACATATTTAAATTTTAATTATATTTTCCAAAGATTTCTTCCTTTTCATAATTTTTACATTTTTTTATTCATATAATTGCTGATAAAAAATTGAGATGAAAAAAAAATCATTTTTTTCTCTGTCTCTGTCTCTCTTTTTATATATATATTTTTTTCACCTTACTCAATACATTATAGAAATAGTAATTTCTTAACTATGACATTTTTTTCAATAAAAGTTTTAAGTTTAAAATAATTTTTTTAAAAAAAAAGAATTTTTCCTTTCACATATTTAAATTTTAATTATATTTTCCAAAGATTCCTTCCTTTTCATATTTTTTACATTTTTTTATTTATATACTTGCTGATAAAAAATGTGAGAAGATGAAAAAAAATCATTTTTTTCTCTCTCTTCCTCTGCCTCTCGTTATATATATATATATATATATATATATATATATATATATATATCATACTCAAAATATAGAAATAGTTATTCCTTACCTATGACATTTTTATATTATATAAAAGTTATAAGTTTAAAATCTATTTTTTTAAAAAAAAAAAGAATTTTTCTATTCACTTAATAATTTTATTTATGTGTTCCAAAGATTTCTGTCTTTTTATAATTTTTAATTTATATATACTTGCTGATGAAAAGTGAAAAGATAAAAAAATATTTTTATTATATATATATATATATATATATATATATATATATATATATATATATATGTATACAAATGTATAATGTGAACTTTTCACAAACAATTAAGCATATGTAGGTTTATGTATCGAATCTTTTATTTATTTCGGAAAAAGCTTCGAGCAATTTAACATAAAAAAAATTATATGTTAATATGAACGTTATCGCATCGTTGTAAATTGTGTTAAATTATGGTTTTAATTATCAAATCATGAATTTCACCCTTTGATTTATGTAATCGCATGAATTAATGAGCTTATTTATGACAATTTGATGGCGGAGTTTGAAATTTGATATGTGCTTCATACAGGTATTAAATACAAATAATGAAATGTTAACATTGTCACTGTTTACACGTTGTTTAAACATTGTTTATACATTAATGATTTTGCGGAATATGCATCATTATATTTGTATTTCTATAAATTATTTTTTTAATATAAAATGTATGTACATACACATATCTATGTGGGTGTATATTTGAAATTAGATTTTTAATTAAGATTCATTAGGAAAAATATTCGTTATTAAATAATATATATTATATGTCAATAGAGTAGTTGCAGACAACACCATCTATCATACAGATGATTGCGTTCGATCCCCAGTTGGGAATTCCACAAATTATGGGGTTGGAAATGGATTTAACAACGTTATCTCATAAAAAACATAACTGTCACTGAGCTCTGATATAATCAGAGATCTTTATGTTTTATGTAATATTTGTGTACATTTTTTAAAAATGGAATATATTTAAAAAAATCTGTTTTTTAATTAATTTAAATTTCAACTTTAAATTAAATAATAATATAATAAATTATATACAATAAATATAAATAATTTTAAATTCAATTTATAAAAAAATATATATTATTTTTACTAAGATTATAATATAGTATATATTTTTTAATGGATATCAAATTATAGTTTTTGAAAATTTTCACATAAATTCAATGAATAAAAATAATTTCAGGATCATTAATATAATTTGAAAAATATTTTTTAAACTATAACATGTTTTTCGTGTATAAGGAAGGTAAATAATAAAATTGAAA
This sequence comes from Neoneuromus ignobilis, assembly GCA_029203775.1. Taxonomy (NCBI): domain Eukaryota; kingdom Metazoa; phylum Arthropoda; class Insecta; order Megaloptera; family Corydalidae; genus Neoneuromus; species Neoneuromus ignobilis. Next base: position 9,305,456 of record CP092090.1, read on the forward strand.
AGAGCTCTTATTTAAAATTCATCGATAACCGAGTTTTACGCAAATCGTTATTCCATTTTATCCGTACACGATAGTAAAATGCAGTAACAACAAGATAACATCCGGAACTCTGAGCTCAGCAAATCCTCATAGAAAACAATTTCTCAAGTCGAAAATAACAATATGTCTTTCAATTCGTGTCTGGTCTGTGTTTCTCTCGTCTGTTCTAGAATTGCAGATAAACTTCGAACGACCGGTCGTTCTTTGCCCGTACGTCTATATAGTTATACAAAATTTGGTAGTTAAATTGAAATATACATATCACTTTTTTTTAAACTATTTCAAAATTAATTATTACTATTTATAATAAACATACGTTAATTTAAATTTCAATCTCACTTAAATAATATTATTATTTTAACTCTAATTTTAAAAATTCAATTTTCTTTAAATACATATATATATATATATATATATATATATATATATATATATATATATATATATATATATATATTACTAACCATTGGAGTAATGGCATGCATTACCGTCTCTCCTGCAGGAAATTGCGTTCAATCGTTGGTCGTAGAGTTTCTCAAGTTAAAAGTTGGGTATGGGGCTAAGTCATCTCGTAAAAAACATAACTGTCACTAAACTCTGACATTGTCAGAGAGACCTACACTCTAAATGAGATATGGAGCTGTAGTAATCTTATGATATATATATATGTGTATATATATATATATATATATATATATATCATAAGATAAATTTAAATAAAATACAAATAAAATATTATTAAATTTTAAAGATAATTTACTATTCATTAATTAAATATTTAAATAACTAGACAAATTTCTAACCAAATTGAAATTACTTTTTTGATTTTACATCAGTAGAATTATGAAATGTCAGAATAAGTATAAACTATGAGTTATACAATTAATAAGCAAAGTCTAAAGGAATGTTACCGTTAAACCAAGTCCTAATTAATTCCATAAAGGCAGACAACACATACATACACTAGAAGTTTTGTTGAAATATAACAATATGTATACATCTCAATTATAATATTTATTCAAACCACAAACAGATCAAAACTTTCATACAATCCAGTCGAAACAAAACAAAACACGTATATGGTTTTCTCTTCAACTTACTAGTACACATTTCCATTTACAAAGCATCCAGTTCGTTCTCTATACACTGTGTACGCTGGTGCGGTAAAATACGCAGGCAAGCAAACTATCGCTTCTCAACCACTTGCTTTAAAATCCTTTCAAAACCGCATTCGTGATTCAATCGGAATCGAGTTAAAGCGAGCGCGAAATGATTTAGTAGTAACTTTGCAGCAGCAGCAGCACTCGATCCTTACCATCTCTCCCCATTCTACATAAAACTTTATATGTTGCGCGGCCAATCCGGAACTCTTATATTGTGACAGCCGGAGTAAAAGCACACGCCAATGTCGTACCGCTGTTGCTTCAAAATGTTTCGAAATGTCATTATATCCTGCATGTCTTGATTATGATTTTGTATTCACACACGCATACACACACACACACTCACATATATATATATATATATATATATATATATATATATATATATATATAAATTTATATATATATATATATATATATATATATATATATATGTATATGTCTCTTAATTACAAAAATTATGTAATGATTAAAATAGTTACTAATGTTCATAAAATCTCTGCGAAATATATTTCAGGTAGAAATAAATTTGACTTTGTTATTTAAAAAATAGAAAAACATATTTTTACATAAAAGAGTCATTAATTATAAAACTAAAAAATTATAAAATGACTTAAAATTATACAATCATAATACAATTTCCCAATAATAATAGCATGGCCATCAAAATGCTCATTAGCAAAACAGTGAACATTAAGTAGTTATTAAACTTTTTATAAAAATTTATAATACTGAATTGACTGATTTATTTATGTGAAAATGATTAATTACAATTTTAAATCAACAGCCACAAAATAGGGTAAAAATCTGCTTTATTTAATCGAAAAATGCAATTAAGTTAATTTCAAATAAATCTAATTTAGTTTTTAATACGAATTTAAAACAATTTATAAAAGTTGGAAAACACAAATTGGAATTATATATTGAAAATCAAAGTTTTCACTTTTAAATATTTTTTTAAAAAAAAAGATCTTAAAAATACTTTAATTGTAAATATAAGTATCGCTTTGTGATATTCTGAGAATGGAAAAATAAACTAGAGACAAAAAAATAACTTTTAAGATTATTTAAAATAATGAATATAAGTATTATTTTATAATATTTTTAAACTAAACTTGACTAGAGAGACTAAAATAGACATTTAATTATAAACTTAAAATTAAAATATAAAAAAAATATAAATATGTAATAATTTACTCTGTTGAATTAAAAAAAATAATTATGTCAATTTTTAATAAATTAATTTACTATTTCATACAGACTTAACCAAAACTATAATTAATTAATTTTCTATCATAAAAATTACTTTTAAATATTATAATATTTTATAAAAGTATTTAATAATTATTTATTGATTTTTTTACTAATATGAAATTTAAACATTATTTTATAATCCTCAAATAGTATCATAGTAAAATCGTTTTAAAACTTTTAAGACATGAAAATCAAAATACATAGTGAAAAAATGAAAAATAAATGATTATTAAATATATTTATATAAATTATTGCAGAGTTGAAAATTTATTTCATTATTTTTAAAAAAGACAATAATAAATATTTTTCAATATTCAGTTTAAAACCGTAACTAATTATTTTTTTTTATAAATAAGAATGTATTTTTAGTGTCAAAATTTTCAATTTACTATTTAATTGAAATTTTATAACAAACGTTTTAATTGAAATAAGTCAATAACTATTACATATTCCATTGTAAAAAAACTTTGATTACCGTCAACAGAAACAGCGATGTATTCTCATTTAAGTTCTGCGATTGTTAATAGGCGCTAAATAAACAATAGTCAAGTTATACACTTCTCAAATGGGATTGACATTGGAAGTGCTCATCATTCCATGTCGCCTATGACGTTGCATGTATTGATGTGATGTCTATTCCAATCGTTCATGTAATATGAACGTTTGCATTCACATATCCACACGTCGTGCACAGCATATACCTACATATACATATATATATATATATATATATATATATATATAAGTATATGATATGCTTGTACATTAGTAGCACACGTTTGCCTGTAGGTTTGTGCAAATATAATATCGTATCAACGAGCTGGCTGCTTGTTTGAGTGACTGCTGCTGGCTGCGCTATGCCGTTCCATTTTAGTAATTAATTTCCACGAATAACGCCACAGTTGGTTTCAATTCAAAACTGACATTTTGCACAAGTATAATTATGTAATTTGACACTACTGCTATAAAGTAATTCTTTTTAAATAACTGCATACAAAGAACATTATTATATTTACTAATATTCATATTATAACTATTAACATCTTTGAAATATAAAAAAAATGTGCTCTGAAAAATATTAGTAAAAAAAATATAAACAGTAGTTGGTTATCGAATACATAAAATATTGTAGTGTTTGGGAATAATTTATTTATGAAAAACTGAATTAGTTGTAGTAGAGAACTAAATGTGATATTTTTTGCTTATTTAATTTTATTACAAATTATTTAAAATTTGTCTTAATTTCATAAAATTCAAATTTATATTTGAATATCTCAATAAAAAAATGTAATTAGGTAAAAGGATATTTTTTACGTTAAAAGTAAATTATGTAAATATTTTTTTTAAAAAAATAAATTTTGATTTCAGTATTAAAGTATACTTATAATATACATATATTTTTTATGACAAATGATTTTTTTTTAAATTTACGAAAATATTAGATAATTTTACCAAATATTTTGATTAAAATCAATTATAATTTGTGAACAATAATGAATATATAAGTTCATCCAAATGTGACGCCTAGATTTGTGTTTTATTAAGAAGAAACATGTGTATAGGGAATGAAAGGATGTATAGGGAATGTATGTATAGGGTGGTGTATAGGGAAACATGTGTATAGTTTCTTTTCAATAAAACACATTTGGATGACTTTCTATCATGTATGTAGAAAATATTTTGTTGGATTTTTTTTTATTTATCACCACACTTTAAAATGTAAATTTAAAATAAATATTAATTGTTTAAATAAATAACGTTATTGATTGTTTCATTATTTATTTATTTATTTATATATATATATATATATATATATATATATATATATATGTGTTTGTATATATGTATGTATGCATATGAGGAAAATAAGAATTAAAATATCAATTTAAATTTTATATAATTTTTCCTCTAGCCTATGTTTGTTTTATATAATTTTATTTATGTATGTTTATGATAAATATATAAATGTATATTTACAGAAATTAAGTATATAGTGAATTTTAATTAATTATAACAAATTTATAATTAAAATCGTTCTAGTTATTTGCTTGTAGATTTATATATATATATACAACGAGCTAATTCTTAATGAGAACGCTTTTTTTGTATTTCACTCTATTATATCCTGGTGTGATTACCCAACGGCTGTATTATTACACGAACCGCCACTGACAGTGACACAGTGAAGCTAATCAGCTTCACAGCGTACGTACTCAAAGTCCAATTCAATATTATTATTATTATGGTTGCGTCGTTGTACTTCAATTAATATGAACGTCATTACATCCCGACACATCCACAAACATGTAAACATATATACTTACACGTACACACACCCACATACACATACATCTATTGGTTCATTGTATGCCCGACAAACAACCTTGAACAATGGGGGTACTAGCGAAATGGTGCTTATGGCCGTATTTCAAGCGATTCATACAATAGGTCTGTCAGTCAACGCATACAACTGAGCTTGATTGACAATAACGTTAGCTTAATCGAACTCTGATTGATGTGTAATTAAATCATGCTGAGCAATTATATGCTTCAATATCATATGTTGATGAAAACGAATAAGATCTTACAATGATTATTAATCGAGATCGATAGTTCTTTATAAAATTCTTTTGAAAACTGTTAAAATTCTGAAAACCATAAAATAAATCTCAAATGGAAGAAGAAACAATTATTAAATATTAATTTTTTAAAAAATAAGTATCAACTAAGAATAAATATTTTTTCATTTAGACATTATATATATAAGGTAATCCAAATGTAATACCTAGATTTGTATTTTATTAAAAAAAAACTATCACATGTTTTCCTATACACCACCCCATACACATGTTTTTTTAAATAAAATATGAATCTAGGCGTCACATTTGAATCATCTTATACATGTGTATGTTTAATTATATGCAAGAACAAAATTACCATTTTTTATATTTTTAATTGATTAGATTGTTTTTATATTTCACATATATATATATATATATATATATATATATATATATATATATGTGTGTGTGTGTGTGTGTGTGTGTGTTTATGTGTGTGTTTGTATGTGTGTTAATTTAATGTTGTGCGCGTCTGTAAAATGTAAATAAAGCATCTATTCAACAAATAAATTAAATTCTCATCTAGTAATTGGATATTCGAGAACAAACGCCTAATAATGCTTTGATGTTTTGTCCGTCATTGCATTTGCAAAATAGACTGCACCGTCGTCCGACATTTCTCTGGTACAAACGTTTGTTTAAATTGCAGTATGAATTTGATGTAACGCTTTAATAAGCAAATTAAATTTGTACATGCTAATACATTTGCACTTCTACGTTATTACCGACCTATATTCACCTGACGGATTCCAGCTTATTACGTCTGATGAATTGTTTATTCGATGTTTTCCTACACGAATTGAATTGAAATATGAATTATTGTACAATGATTGGTACACCTAACTCTGTATATTAGCATTGTCTAAATTTAAATACTGGATTTAATTAGAATAAGGAAATATTTAAATGCAATTATTTGTTAATGACAATTTTGTATATTTTTTAAAAAACTTGGAATTAAATATAATTAACATATTAATATATAACGTATTTTTTAATAAAATCTCAAACTTGTTTATTCTCAATTATAATCAAATCTTAAATTTAATTTAAAAATCGAAAATTATAATTATCTAAGAGAACATTTCTCTCTTAGTAACAAATTTTATTACTTTTCCTTATCTTATTAAACAAATTTTAATGTGTATCCCTTTATTACAGAATTTATTATTTTTTTAAGAAAATCACTTTTCTATAAATTAATCTCTTAAAAAATATAATCTCATTCAATTTATATTAATAAAATATTTTACATAAAAATATTTCTCAAATTAATATTTTATTAACAATATTTCAATTTTTAAAATATTAATTGATTTTTATAATGTATTCAAGATATTTAATGTTTTAATGAGAAAAAAATTAATTTAATTTTCTGGTTATATTTAATTAAGTTTAAATTACAAATAAGTCTATAGATTATGGATTTTTGTCTTATAAATTAATCTTTTTCAATTATTTAAAATGTTTTTTCTTCCACAGTAGTATTTTTTTAATTTTTCTATACTATTTCAGTATTTTCTTTTGTAGATAAAACAATTAACTGATAATCATACAAAAAATAATTTAAACAAAAAAAATGTTTGAAATTCAAATTTGTAAAACAATTATATACCAATCACAATGTCCTGTTCTTACATATTGAACTAATATATCAGTTGTTACTCTAATTGTAGTAAATAATAAAAAAACAGAAATAGGTTAATCGTTTTCAGCATTCTTAAAATTAATTCCTTAATTACTGCCTTATGACTTATTATCTGAAAAATGTATTAAAATGTAAAAATTTTAATAATTAAAATAAAATTAAAACTATTTATAAAATTCCAAAAAAAATTTTTTCTATTACTTTTATCTCAAAGAAATTATATTAGCATAAAATAAAATTATATATATATATATATGTTTTAAAGTTTAATTTCAATAATTTTAATTGATATAAATTTATATCATATTTTCTTTAACTGTGTAAAATAATTATTTTTATAAATTTATAAAATACTGATTTTTCTATTAATAGAGAAAAATAATCATAATTATAGAGAATGACTATCATATGATTTTAAATTGACTATATATTTTAAAATAAATCAAGTTAAAACTAGAAAATAAATTCAGCCCTAATAAATCCAAAAAGCGTCAATTATTAAGATCAATTTGTAAACGTGACATTACACAAATATATGCGTATACAAAAAATACTTCAATGTCACGCTGTGGTCGTGACCATCACGTTCTCAATCGACCATAAATCTCTATACGTGCATGCACTTATATAGGCAAGAGTCAGTAGCATGCACGTTCTCCCAATAGACCTCATCAAAAAGCTTTCCATATCCCGCAAATGACGTTGGTTCGAACCACAACGCCGAGTTGCATACTATAGTGTGGATGGGCAGGAAGAGAGCCGACCGCGGTATCCCCAGGGTTACAACGGACACAAACGATTCCCCGTCAGTATTCCATCTCACCCCTGTCCTGCACATATTGCCCGACTGGTTTTACATCCGTTTGAGTCTGAAGCAATATAATCATGGTGAATTCATGTACAATTTCATAAACCACTATTAAAGGACGGAATTGTTGAAGAGTTAAAACAGAATTTAATTGGTAATGAATTTATACATTCGCTAGACATTTATTAGACTAAAATGACAATTAATTATGAAATAAAGACATTTATTATTTAATTAATATTTCTTTGCTGAAATTCTTTTTGTTGAATGAGAAAAATATGTTGATTAAGATATTAATTTGTACTCTGTATATAAATAATGGCCGTATATTTTTTATTTCATTTAAAATTGCAAAAAAATAAGAAAATAAAAAAAAATTAAAAGAATTTAAATTAATAAGCTTTCTTAATGAAATATTCATTTATATTAATGATTTATCTTGTCAAATTGCTTTGGTATTGTAGCAAATTTATTTTAATACAAATGAATCACTCTCTCCAATAAACATTTTTAATAATCACTTATTATTTCTCTTTTCACTAAAGTACATTTCGATGGTCATTCTATTATCGTTAGAGCATTACATCATAAAATTTAATTTTTTTAGATTTTATTATGTACATTTATAAAATAATATCTCATATATTTAGATATAAAAAATGTAGTTATCTTAGACTTTATAATGTAGTATTTTAATGATAATGACATGACTGTTAAAATGTATACCATTGATTAATGAAAACAATAAATTATTATTGAATATTTTTATAAAATCTATTATTGATAAAATAAATGATTCTTTTGTGGTTTATATTCAATGAATTTAAATTTAAAATATATTACATTTTCAATGAAAAATATTTCTTAACATTTATTTTTCTTATATATATATATATATATATATATATTAAGTTTATTATAATTATTCCCATTTTTTTAAACCAAAGTTAATGTTATACTATAAAATTTTTATAAAAAGTGCTGTTACATTAGTTAAATTAAAATTTAATAAAATCTGTAATAACTATCAGTTTTTTCTAAAACCACTGTTTACATTATTGCCAATATATCATTAAATGTTGGCTTTACATTTTGGCAAAGATTTGATATTAAACGTTATTTTTATGTATGTACTTGCTTTTCACTGCCGTCAATAATTTAAATATAGAGTATTAAAAACTGACTATAAATTTCATAAACGCGTGTAATTGTTTGCTACATAAAATATGTATTGCTTATATTTTGCGAAATATATATTTTTTTAATAATATACAGAATTATTTTCATACAAATATGTATATTGAAACCAATTACGTAATAAAATATTTTTTGCAATAATCTCTGCGAAACTATTTTAGTATAATAAATAATGTACGTAAATAATAATTTTCATTTATAAAAAACGACATAAAATAATAAAACATTTTAATTCCCTTGCTCTAAAAAATATTTTTATAACAAATGTATATTTCCACGTTTAATTTTAATTAAACTCTTGTTTTTCCTTTACGAACGCCATACAGTTACGTAATCAACAATATATTATTTATGTATCTTTACATACGACTTTTTTATATATTTTATTTCGAAACATAAAACGATAACAGAGAAAATATGAAAAGATATATACGCAAATATTATTGTAAAGTCTCTGCGGAATATACGTTTATTAAAGTAGACTTAGATCGACGTATATGGAATCAATAAGTGCGCAATGATATTATGCATCTTTTCCACGTTTTGTATTCTTTTGAGTCCCGTTTTTATATATTTCATATGTGATATCCTACGGAATGTTGGCATAACGATTCCCAATAGAAACATCATTGTATATTGCCATATATGACTTTGATACGGTGTCGGATTCCTAACTAATAATTTTTTTATATGATTTTTGTAAATGTATAAAAATAATTGGATTAATATAAATGTTTATAATCGTTATTAAATTTAAAAAATAATTTAAATTAAATTATTATTTTATTTCTAGCAGTTTATTTCAATAAATTGATTAATTAATTAGTAAATTAATTTATAGTATATACAATTTATAAATTTATCATTTTAAGTAGATAATTTGAAATGAAAAATAATTATTATAACTGTATTACAATATATATAGTAAAAACATACTGTAACAATTAAATAAATTTTCTTATTTTTTTTAAAAAAAAATAATGTATCTTTTTTACTTTCTATCTGAAATAAATAATTATAATTAAAATTTGTTAAAAATACTTCTTTAAAAAATATTATTTTATATTAATTTGAATGATTTTGTCAGTTTTTGTTCTCTAAAATTATTATTTTCTCAATTAAAATTATATTATTTGAAAAAAGTGTATGTTTTATTAAAAATATCATAATTTTAAATTAAAAATATTAATTTATAGTATATGAATAAACATTTTCTATATTAATTTATATATATATATATATATATATAATATTTGTTTTATATAAATAATTACATTAAATAAAATGAACGTAACGAATAATGACGGATTTGTATTTGTATATGATGTCAAAATAACATGTTTTAAAATATGATCGATTAGTTATTAACATTGAAATATCATAATGAAAATTATACAAAAAACTCCGTACTTTATCTTCATATAATATGGACATTAATTTTAATACCATTTTCGTGTAACACAATCACGTGCGTCGACAAAAAGTCAGAATAAAAAAAACTTTCAACACAATTTGTCACAACCCAAACTGAAAATAATGGATTAGCTTTTAACAACGACCGCAACCGACCTAAAAATTGCATTTCCCAATAAACTCACTAATACGAAACGCACATCGATCATCATGTAAACCAGTTTCACCAGTATATATATATATATATATATATATATAAGTATATAAATATATGAATGAAAAGAGAGATGAATTTTAAATAAAATTGAAATTTCAATATAAGAAAAATATATATCGAAAATAGTTTAAAGACAAATTAAAAATAATAAACGAAAAATATATGTTTCTTGTAATTTTCGTTTTATTAAAAAAAAAATATTTTCATTAATTAATCAGCATAAAAATTAAAAGAAATTTAATTAGTGATAAAATATTGATTGGATATTTTAAAAGAAGAACTTTATATTTTTAAAGATATATTATTTAAATTAAATTTAATATAATTAATTTATCATTCTTGAATTTTAATATTTATATTACAAATAACTCGACTAGATTTTAATTTATGTTTTCTCGGAATTTTTTATTACAGAAATTATGTAAATTATATATTTTTAATTTTTTATTAATGAAATGTGTAATAATATTTTTAGAAAGATTTATAATATTAACTGCATTAACTACTTACCACAATTTTTTATTTTCTCAAAAAAATCAACATATGAATACATGTGGCTATGTGTGGGTATAGTTGTGTAAATTTTATTTAGTGTTCTATTATCGATATTTGAAAGTTTGTAAAAAAAATTTAAGTAAATTAATATATTCATTTGACTCTATAGAGAATCTTATTTTTATTTATACTACCTACATTTACTAAACTTAACTTTTCTAGTCAAACACCGCAACACTTGTACTACTACCGTACAAACTGACAGTCAATTCACGAATTTCACACAAGACTCATGAATTCCCAAGTGTCGCTTTGTTTCTAGGTCAAACTATTATATTCTCGCTAAAACTCTCATTACACAGTACGAAGTTGAACACATGTTTTGAAGGAATCGTTACTTAAAAAGAACTTCCTGTGAGATTATAGTCCAACTTATTGTTTTCGAATAGTGAAAATTGTTCAAGATTATTCTCTTTTCAACTCACTTCTCGTCGACAATACTACCTCTCCATTATATATACCGTCTTGCCTTTATTGTACGATATCTTCGACGGCTATCATCATCATCATCATCATCATCTTGTATTTTTTTCAACCCGGTGTTGTTGCCTTCCGGTATAACAACCACCTCCAGTAGCCGTACCACCTCAACCATCATCAACCATACAACAAGTATTCAGACTCGTTCTCATTTTGTATTCTTTCATTCTTATTCCAATCGGTAGACATTTTCTATATTGCTGTTGTAAAACGGCTGTCTTGCACGCTTTATCCCCTTACAGACCGCTCGCGGACTTGTCTTTTCTAACACTTCATCATTGTAATGGGATACTTTTCACACGATCATCATCAATGACTCATACAAAATAACTCGCGGCAATACGAGTTCGATAATTTAAACCCTCGTTTGTGAAAAGGGAATATAATATTTTCCCCCTAACACTTTCACATACAGAGACGGTTTCAGTTGATTTGTGTATCAATAAAATAACTCAATAAAATAAAATATTTTTATGGCTTTTTTTATAATCACACAAAAGTAGTTTAAATATATTTACATGAAATATATATATATTTTTTGGATTTTATATATTAATTCGTATATAGATATATTCCAATCTATATTTAGTATAATTTATTGTTCACACATTCCTAAGTTCAGTTTGTAAAAATATTTACACATGTTATTTTAAATAATGAAATTATATATGTGACAAAATAAAATTATACAAAACATAAAATATAAAAATATATTTTTATGTAATTTTAGATTTAGGAATTCTATTTAAAAAATAATTAAAGGATTCTTATTTGAAAAAAAATGTTTAAACTTGAGCTAAATATTTTATATTAAATTAAATAAAAAATTAATTATTTTTAAAATAATTTACAAGCAAATAATTTAAAATATACCTTAACCTCTTCAGCCCTAATAACGAACAGTATTCATGGTTCATGATTTGTAGATCTCGAGTAAAATTGATAAATATTAATATGTGCTATATAAGTTAATTTCTGTTTTTTTTTCATTTGTATCTTTTATAGCTTATATACGTTTAATGATTATTTTCATACAGACGTGCTTCAGTACTATTAAAAATTAAATATAACATCGTTTATAAAACGGATATGAAATAAAAATCAACTTAATATTTTAGTTTTATAAAAAATCTTACAGATATTTTTTGCTTTAACCAGTGGATATATTTTTGTAAAACGAAAAAATCAGATTCAAGTTTATTATTTATTAATTTCAGTTGAAATTCGTTATAAATAATCGTTTTTGTATACATATGCCTATATATACTCGTATACATTTTTATATTATTAATTAATAATAAATATTATACAAATAATAAATTTTAATTTATTTTTTCCAATTTACTTATAATGTCGAACGTTATATATACATACACATACATACACACACACATACATATATATATATATATATATATATATATATATTTATATGTATGTATGTATATTGAATTGGCGATACCCTTGCTCCTTATAAAGTTTTATTACGAGCGAGATAAATGTTATAGCAGTGTTTATGTGTATCTTTAATGCTTGAATATGTGCCAAACTGTTCGGTTATTAGTTTTCGAAATTGTATCTCCATACAAGATATTAAAAATATATCAAATAACCAGGTCAAGTAAAAGATTTTCCTCGAAGAATGGTAAATAGTTATCGTGTTAAACAGTTTTGTGTCAATTTGTTTTGATTTTGTAGATTGAATCTATTTTTATGTATACATGCGATTTTCGACCTTATTTTTATTAAAAATGTAGCATATATATTTGTATTTATTATTGATTTATTTGAATTTTCGTCTTAAAATATATGTAACTAAAACTGTAAATATAGTAATTTATAGATAATAAAAATATGAATTATTGAGACTTCCTAAACAGTAAAATATATATTGAACATATTTTTTTAAAAAAAGTAGTTTTATATTTTGAATTATTTTTATTATTTTTTCCTGAAAAATAACTAGTTTCTTGTATAAATAAACAGTGTTGGAATCATTTTAAGCTACATTTTAATGACAGTTTATTTTATCGCTTAGTATGTAATTTTATTTAAAATAGAATTGCGAACAGAAGTTTTATGATCATTTGAAATACAGTTTTCATTCAGTGTCCATAAATAACATGTATGGTAGTAAATAAATACAAAAGTTGTACGTATCAACAATATTCGACAGAAAATAAAAACCGCGAAGAAAACATAAATGGATACATTGTAACCAGTTGTTGTGTATATATTTCAGATACTGTAATACACAAAAGTGTAGTTTTACGTTTATGACTGTCAACTATACCGACATCTCATAAGTTTCGTATCATTTATGTATAGCTTTTAGGTACATTTCCTTCTAAAATCGAATGAATATGGTAATAGACATAAAAAAGTACATAAATAGTAAATGTGTTTTAAGCCACTATGCCTAAACGTGCCTATAAAAAATCATACGTTGTGTTAACAATATTTTTTATATTCCCTGTTGGCCGTGAACCACTATAAGTCGCCATTTTCGAATATACAGAGACAAAATGAGATTCTTATACGTATTTCAAGCAAACAAATACTTATATACACTTATTCACTTATACAGACACAAATATATACTAATACATGCGGACGGTGGTTCATATACAAAGATCTATACGATGTAGTATAAACACGTATTCACTCTATATGTATTCCATCGAATCCGCATATAAAAGATTACTCATTCATAAACATTCGGCTTTCCTGCGGGAAATTACGGACACTGCCTGGAGCTACTATATTCCTACGTGGGGGATACTTTTATATGAGCATCATATTAAGAATACGTATTGACGTTACAGCGAGCTGTTAGAGTTGCTTGTGCATTTTATATGTTTGTGCTTTTAATGAAAACTGTGTTGTAATTACTCGCAGAATATATTAATAACTGATTTTCGCAAATGAACTACATAAACCTTTATATTTTATTATACATGCATAATCTATACATTAACTATGTCACTATATAAACATACATACATATATTAATTATTATAGATGTGCTATATGAAATGTGTTATATGTAATGTGACTGTTATAGGTGGGATAAATGAGAATAGAAGGTTTAGATATACATTTATTTGCTTACGATCATTTATTATTTTTTGCTCTCATTTGTGCCACTCTGTATATATTCATAAAATCAAAAATAATTTTTCTAAAAAAAATATCAATAATAAATAAATATTAGGAAATCATAAATTAAATAATATTTTGATCTGACTTTATAATATTATAAAAAAATGTAAAATTGAAATTGATATATTATAACATTTTTTAACAAAAAATGTATACTATAATAATAATGTAATATTATATAATATAATTTAATTTAATATCAGAATAAACGAATTTATTTTTATTCCTTTTTATAGGTATCAAATTTCACACTATTCTTTATTTCAATTTCAATTTTTCTATACACAAATCAGATAGAAGCCCGTTTATAAGCGTCAAAGGCGTCGGCGCTAATTTTTCACTCTTATACATGTACCTATGGACCGATAACAACACGTCAGTGCCATAAAATCGAAAAAAAAATTTTGAAATTTTTCGGCAAAAATTGAAGGTCATACCCTTTGCGTTTTTTGTATTTTTGACCAAAAATTTTTTTTTCGAAATCAATGAATTTAACTATGCCATACTATTCTATAGAGCTGGTGTGTTAGTGATTGAACATTTTTTTCTATCTAATTTGCTCAATGATGCAGCAGAGACGTTTTGATGTTTTTCCGACCGACCGACTAACCGACACAAAACTTTCAAAGTTCGTTTACGAGCATCATAGGCATTATCGCCGATTTCTGACACTTATACGTGTATCTATGGACCGATAGTAACATGTCTGTATCATAAAATCGAAAAAAAAATTTTTTAATTTTTCGGCAAAAATTGAAGGTCATACCCTTTACGTTTTTTGTATTTTTGACCAAAAATTTTTTTTTACAAATCGATGAATCTAATAGTGAAATACTATTTTATAGGGCCAATGTATTAGCGATTAAGTGCCAGATTCTATCTAACTCGCTCAATGGTGTAACGTTAGCGCTTTATCATTTTTAGTAAAAAAAGGATTAATAAAATGATATTTTTTAAACATTTATTTTCTAATATTAAATTAAATATATTTCAGTAACAATATCTGATTGTTAAAAAAAATTAATTATTTTAATATATATATAGTTGCTAAAAATAATATATCCATAGTTTCAATTTTAATTTAGAAACACAAATTCTACAGTTAATAAAATTGATTGAGAAATAAATATGTTTTAGAATTATTTTTCTAACATAGATCTAAGTAATATTATTAAAAAAGGAAATAGTTATAGAAATATTCACAGAAAATAATTATTTTTATAACAGAAGTCCATAAATAAAAAAATATTTTTAATTTTAACAAATATCACTTTATTTTTTTATATATGAAATCATTATTTAATGAATTAAACAAAGATGATAATTTGGCAATAAAAACAAAATCCTCATCTTAATCATAAAGTGATAAATAAGTTGAATTCAAAAATACTTTGTTACAGTCATATCATAAATTGGTTTACTTACAAAATATACGACAGTATTTATTTTAGTTATTTTCTTAAGATAAGACTTTTCTCTGGACTTAGAACTGCTATAAAAACAAATTAACTCACGTAACATTTTCGACATATCTCATTTATTTGACTTTTTATACAATAAAGACAAATAACAACGTAGGAACATTATTTTCTTCATATCGTCCCTTTATATTCAACTGTCCCCAACTATTGATATAAATGTAAGGGCAACTTTAATAGTTCTCAAGAGATTTTCTCTCTTGTTTGTTCATATTATTCCATAAGGAATATATGTCTTTCCACACTATTTACTATGTGGAAACTTCATAATAAAAGTTAACTTTTAAAACTATATATACATTTATATACAATAGTTTATAAAATTTGTATGTTTTATTAAATGAATTAATTATATAAAGAGACAATATTAAAAAATTAATATTTCCTTAACTCAAATAAAATTTGTTAAGAAATTTGTATATTTTGTAATAATTACTTTAGGTGGATATAAAAATATTAAATTAAATGTTAATAAAATAAATCTGTCGTTATAAAATCACATAGTTAATTTTATATAAATATGTTAAATCGACACTCTTGTTACAATTGAACATAAGTTTTTGTTCATTAGCATCTTGTGAACAAGTTTGTAAAACTATCTCATTCAAAAGAAATTCTTCGAACAATGTCCATGAACAACTTCCTGATTATCATCTTAATATTACACACAGAGTGAGGTCTCTTATTATTTTTTGCACTCTTCAAAAGAAATTAATTGCAGCGAAAAAAAGTTTTTTTTCTGAAGAGATACATTTAACGACTAAAAAATATTAAATCCCTAACTTGTAGCGATGGTTCGCAGAAAATGAATGACTTCCGTCTAAATTTATGTATTATTTTGTAAAGTTGTAATCCTCGTACAAGACGATCTTACTTTTTTAATTAATTTTTTAATACTCTCGACGATATAACGACTCACTAATCTGTAATTATAATATCATATTGAAATTTACATTTTTTTTCGTATATCTTTCTCGTTTTATCTATAATTTATACGTAATATATCTGTAGTTTTAAACATTATATTTTGAAAATGTGTTTTATGTTTAACACATACATTTCATAATTAAAATTATTTTAATATTAAAAATCATTCATTATATTTAACGCAATATTCATTTTATTAAAATCAATAAATATTTCATAACCATTTTATTTGACATTTTAATTACAAACAATATAAAACATATTTGAATTTTACTCGCATCATTTCCAATTATTAAAAAACATTCAATACTAGACGTATAGAATTGTCAACGTCCAATTTTTTATTCATGAATGTGAACAATCGTTTTGGTCCTTCAAGAACGTACTTATCGTCAATTCGATTGAATAGTTATTATATTTCTTATATAATTGATGATTGAATTTATTCAATAGCTTGAAAAAGCTCTACAAAAAGGCATGAACTGAAAATAAACGTTCAATTTAGATAAGAATATTTTTCCTTTTGTCAAATAAAATTTATATATCGATTATTAAGCTTTATTAAAAATTATTAATTCATAAATTCGCTTTCTGCTATAAAATGTCTACTTAATAATAAAGAGGTATTGTTTGTATTGGTATCTTTCATAAATATTCGTATAAAGTATAATTGAAATCTAATTTTTGTATTATAAATCAATTTCGAGTACAATAAACATTTAATACAATTATCAAAAAATATGAAATATATTGTTTATTATAAGTATAAAATACATATTTTTTTCTAATTTACATGATTTTATAATTTTAAGAATATAAGTACATTTGTAAGAATATATTAAATATAATAGCCTAAATGAGGGTAAAGGGATTTATACATACATTTATTTCCTTAATATTTTTTTACTATACTTCAGTTTAATTTAGGCCACTATATAAATATATATATTCAGAATGTTAACAAAGAAAGCAAAAAGAATTAAACTTCAAACAAATTTATATTCTAAAAATAGTTTTTTATATCAAAAATTTATTTGTTGTTTGTGTAAGATAATCTTATTTTAACATAAGTTGTAATAAATATCAAACAAATTATAAAATATATATAAATATATATATATATATATATATATATATATATAACTTTATTTACTAAAAAAATAAATAATAAATCATTATTTTATTCCAATTTCTTCCTTTGAAAATATCTAAAAATGCATTTTAACTCAATTCAAAATTTCTTTTAATGTTTACTCTACAAAAAAAACATTTACACTTTTGATTATTATTTGAAAATAATATAAAATTCAAACGTAATATTAATGCAATGATTTTCGTTTCAGAATTTCATTCTAGTTCAGTTGCAAATTTCTGAGGAAAAGCTACGAGTTTTATATCAATACTTTGAAGACAAGAAAATACTGACAGAAATATGCAGATCCAGAAACAGAGTAAGACAAACGAATATGTTGAATAAAAGGTAGGTGGGTTTTTCTTTTACATTTGTATTTTTTGATGCAACGATGCATTCTGAAAGGGATTGGAATTTGAAATAGTAGAAAAGTGCTAGGATTCTTATATTGTATAGTTTATTTTAGAAAAATTTTAAAAAATAATTAATGTGTGTATATTGTTTAATTATATATATATATATATATAAGAAATTAAATATAATTCAAAAATAATTTTTAAGCAAATAAATACATATTAAAAATTATATAAAAAATTTATATTAATTCTCAAGGTTGTAATTTGTATAAACATTTAAAATAATTCCCTAAATCCATCGAGCTAAACTCTTTTTACTCTGAGAAATCACTAGTTTTTTATAAATAAATTAATAAATATATCTTCAAAAAGAAAATTAGGTGTCACTATTCAAATTTTGTTAAAAAAATAAATTATCGATAAAAAAATCTAACAAATATTCTAATGACATTTAAAATTTGTTAATATCAATTTTCTATAGAGCATTTCTGAATATTTTTTAAAAATAATATCAAATTTTACAATTTAACTAATTTTGGTAATTACAAAAATAACATACATATTCTGAACAGAACATGTAAAGGGAAACAAAGTGGTAAACGCCCCGAGACACATTTGAAATCGTGCCGAACATTTATATCCATAGGCATATTTAGGGAAATATCTGTTGTATATTTTATGTGTCCACTTCATACATTTAACTGAATATTCAGAAAAATTATATAAAGTTTTAATTATAAATAAATGATAGAAAATGTTATGATTTTGAACTAATGGATTTAAATAATCACGTTTTTAATTTTGTAACCATTTTTTTCTTGTTATTTAACTTGTTATGTGACTGAAATAAACATTTCATTTTTTTTTCAAATTGAAATATTTAATTTAAATTTAGGTCTAGAATATCTATTTATAAATAGGGAAATTTTATAATCAATTTCATTTTTACTACAAATAATTCGTAAACAAATTTATTAAATTTTCAAAGTAAAATGAGAAATTACACATTTTAGATAATTTTTATAAATTCATAGTAATACTAAACCGAAATAAATTTTAAGATTATCGAGAAATACAACATTTAATACGAGAACTTAATACAAAACAAATATACGGAAATATGAAAAATGGATGAATTTTTCATAGACAGTATATCAAACTTGTACAACTAGTATTATATACAGAATCCTGATACGTTGTACTGCATCTTTCCTTTTTATGCACGTATTTTGAAAAAAAATTGCACAAAGTAATACACGAGTAAATATTTACATCTACTACATCTCTTGGGACATTGTTTGTCGCAACATTTGTGTATCTTTTCCTTGGGCAGTTGCAATTCGAATAAATTGCTAAAGCAGACGAGACAACCCATAGAATTAGAATACGGTGAATGTGTATGTATGTACATACATTTTACATATAAAAGCATACAAGCAAAATAAATACACATACATACACACACACACACACATATATATATATATATATTTGTATGTATATATAAATATACCTTTATGTGTAAAGTTATGGTTATCTGCAGAGGCTCGGTTTCTGTGCACAGCATTCTGTAGAATTGTCTCTCAGCCGATACAGATACTTCATTTCGGATGGAAAATGACAAACGTTAGTCACAGTCATATTTTGATATGGCCTGGTGATTTACAAAACTGATTATATTCTCAATGTTACCGCGACAGAAAAAAAGAACGGCCGAATTTTCTCTTCTTTTATATTGCTACCTGAAGATGTTTTATATTAAATGACATTATTTTTCCAAATTTGTTTTTTGACGCATTTTTATAACGTAATTTATTTTATGTGTTCAGGATAAACACACATCCCGTCACACTAACCGAAATGAGATTTTGAAATATGATGGCATTTTTATAGTTTTATTTATATAGGAACGCCGAACAAGGAAATTAATTGAAATCTTTTTGAATATATTTTATAAATATATCTTCATGCAAAAATTTACAAGCATTTATATATATATATATATATATATATATATATATATATATATATATATATATATATAAATACAATTCGTATTACTGTATAACAAATTTAGGTATTTTTTTAATTTTATGTTTACATATTATTTCATTGCTATTATTGTTTAAATTTCAGTTTCAAGTACTTTTTTAATAATTGTATTTCTCTTAAATTTACTTTATTTATTACATAATTATAGATTAAATTTAATTATTAAAACAATTTTATTTAATAAATTTATAAATCAATTTTTCTATATTTAATAAAAAAAATTAAGAGTGTTTATATAGAAAGAAATACAATTAAAATTCAAAAAAATATTTTCATAATTTTTATATTAAGGCAGGATTTTTATTCAAAATCATTCTAATAAAATTATTGAAATTTATATTTTTGAATCTGTTTTCTACAACTAACTTCAATATGCATCAACAATAAATAGATTATTTAAGCTCAATGTTCAAATAATTGGGATTTTGATGATATATGTCGAAATCTGGTATAAAAACAAACTCATAAGAAAATAAAATTAGGAACTTTATTCAGAATAACATGTAATATAATATTTTTTATTTGCTTATATTTGATGAATCAAAATTATTTTTTTAATGAACATTACCTATATTTTTTATTAATTTATTTTTTAAAAAATGAGAAAAAGTGAAAGAAATTATAAATAATATAATTTAATTAAGTATCTACAATTATATAAATTTGATTTTATAAAATAGTAATAGATTTAACACAAATAATAATAAAATCTCCTGAAATCGTATCAATATAATATAATAACATAACGATTGCAGAAACGAAACTAACAAGAATGCACATAAAAACTCATAGGAAAACAAACAAGAAATTATATAGGTGTTTTTTTAAGAGTGATACAATTTTCAATTGAATTTCTATCGAAAGTTCTATCTAACCAAAAAACATATATATATATATATATATATATATATATATATATATACTCACACACATATAAAAGGTGTTTTTTTAGGTTAGATAGAACTTTCCATAGGAATTCAATTTAAAGTTCTATCTTAATAAAACATTCTATATATATATATATATATAATATATATATAAATCAATATTCTTGTAAAAAATTTTAATAATTTGATATACGAGAGTCGTTGGATAAGTATGGTAAAAAAGTAAGATAAACTAAATTGAAAATTTTAAATAAATTAATTAAATTAAACAATAAATAAACTTACCATACTTATCAAACGACCCTCGTATAAGTAAATCGTATGTATTTATAAAAGTAACAATGTTTCAGATAATTCAATATATATTTCAAAAATTCATCAAAATATAACATTTCTGTATAAAACACTAAAATCCTGCTAGATTGCAATAACTGACTTTATTACATTCCTATTTACCCATACAAGCTCCGATGTTTCCAATAAAACGGCACGATACAATAATAAAGTATCTATATAGCAAATAGGAAAATGAGTCACATTTGCATGCGTGCACACAGAGAGAAAACAAAACGTTTCCTATATCGAAAACACATCTCGACAATTTTGTTTTGCATCTTTTCCCCCGTACGATCTTAGCATATTTTTCTCATTTGCGTGCAAGCGCGCGGCGGTCTGTCTCCATTTTCGTAAATACACACAAATTCGTTCTGCACACGATATATTCTGTGATTCGTTTTATTCGTTGGCTCGTGCCCGTAGGGTTATGAAAATGAAATAATAAAGAAGATAAAAACGCTCTCAGGGTTCGTTTATAAAAATGAAATATCCGACATTCGTTTGTATTTTCTTTGAGTTGAAGTTAATTTAGTTTCTGATACAGACGTCTCAATTCTTCTTATCATAGATGTTTTTCAAAATGGATAAAGTTGAGGTAAAACATGATAAACATGCATGTTTTTTTAAAATAAAATAATATTATTAAATAATTTGTATATTATTTATCAGTATTCTAATACTATTTTAATCATTTCAAAATAGCATTATTTTTTTAAATAAAATCTTATAAATTAATATTTAGTCACATTTAAAATAATGTTTATAGTATTTCGTCCAAATTTCATTATAAAAATTTAAAATAATAAAAGAACTAAAAGAATAATTTTGAATAAATTTTTGAACACTCAAATCTATTCTCATATGTGAATTTATTTTATAATAACTGAATTCATAAGTCAAATCATTCCAGTTTTTAAATATATTTCAGAATATACTAAAATAGATTTATTTCCATAAATTTATGTTAATATGAAATTATTATTAAAATTCATAATAAATATACCTCACAAAATACTTAAGTAGTATCGATAATTTAATTTTCACGAAAAATCATTACTACCTCAAAATTTTTTAAATAGTTCGATAATTACTCATTATATAGGGTCATCCAAATGTATCGCTTAGATTTATGTTTTATTAAAAAGAAACTATACACATATTTCCTTATAAACCATACTATACACATGTTTCTTTTTAATAAAACACAAATCTAAGCGTCACATCTGGATGAGCCTATATATTTTTTTTTACTTTTTCGTATTTCATATTCGAACAAAAGTTGTATAAAATATTATTTGTATTAATACTTGAAATTTATATCAATAAAAATTAAAAATGAGCAATAAATAATTACTAAAGTTTTCAATAAAATTTTATGATGCTGAAATAGAAATTCTTGTGCAAAAATAAATCAATTTATTATTAGACAAATTATAGTACATTTTTTGATACCATAACATATAAAGATCATTATTGACTACATTTTTTAATGAATTGAATAAAAATATAATATTTCTTTTAAATAAAATTTTATAACAATGTAAAAAATATATTATATAAGTGTTTTTTAAGCGTGATATCACTATAGCTATCCCTATCGAAAGTTTTATCTAACCTAAAAAACACCCTATATTTTTCAACTTGTTTTGATTTAATTAATTAATTTTTTTTATAAACAAGCAAGAAATACACTTGATTAATTTATCATTTAATAATTAAGTAAAAAATAAACAGATTATCAATAATATGTTTTAATAAATTATATAAAAAATATATAAATATAATTAAGTTATATATAAATATTAAATAAATATAAATATTAAATAAAATAAGTTTTAATAAAAAATAATACTTGCTGTTGAACTGATAATTTCTTTTCAAATAATAAATTGGTAAGTTGAGATTTTGTTAAATAATATTATATTACTTATATATCTAGTATTTTTTTGATAAGACTCATATAAACCATATATAACGTTGGATTCACTTTTCAGTAAATTGAATAAAAATATAATATATCTGTTAAATAGAGTTTGACAAGGAAAATAACATCTTATCAATTCTGTTCTCTACCAAAAAATAAAATATGCGTCGCATCATTTATTATCGTTCTCCTCAAACAGAAATGACACAATTGTTTACCGCGAGGAGAAAATGCTATTTTCGACAGAATATATATATATATATTGCTATATATTTCTTAATATCAAAAAATAGGTTAAAAATTATTTAAAAAATATGAGTAAATATAACGAATGAAAAAAACATATATATATATATATATATATATATATATATATATATATATATATATATATATATATATATATAATATCATTATCATTACCATAAAAGCTTATATCAGTCCTTTGTTGAGTGAAAATCTCATCAAATATCATTCTTTCATTGTTTCCTATTTATAACTAATCTCATTTAATTCTCACCTCCACAATATTTTACAATATCATCCTTCAATTTTAATTAGATTTCTTCTTGAATCTCTTTTTGTATCTTAATTCCTAGTCCATAATGATTCTTATCTACTTATTATCGTTTTTTCTTGCTATATATCTTGTCTATACATATTTCATCTATTTTATTTTTCTGTTATATCAATTATCTTATCTGTTCTCGTATTTATTTACAAATTTTCTGATCACATTATATATATATATATATATATATATATATATATATATATATATATATATTTGTACGATTGCAATTATTTCAATAAGCTAATTAAAATTAATTTTATGTGTAGTTCAACAAAAATTTTAATCGTAAATTTTAATTATCGTAACTATATTTATTTCAAGTATATAGAAAAATTTGTAAACGATAGAAGTTTTGAAGATAGTTATATCAAAACATTTTAAATATCAAAATTAAAATCAGATAAAATTATACATTTTTAAAAAATATAATGAATTTTTAAAATATATTTTCCGTTATTTTTTTCACTGAAAATAATAGTTTGATAAGTTTTATTAGTAGAACCTCTTTGCTAATTTTATAAATATTTTTTTATTTTTTATATTATATATATATAATGTCTGATCAATTTGCAGTAGACAATTTTATTTATTATAATAAAATATTTTCATCATTAGGAAGCATAATTTACTTTTTGTACGTTTATATTGTAATAATTTAAAAGATGTTGAATTTTCTTTTCTCATCAATCTTGAAGTGAAAATTTATATATCAAGTAATTGAAAACCAATTTCAAGTATATAGTCAATAATTTCTTTTTGAAAATATAATAAAATTGATCGTGTGTAACTTCAAGTAACAAAATTCTCAAATTAGCATTCTTTGAAGAAACAATAACAATACAAATAAAAAAACATATAGAGAGAAGTGAAATGTTTTTCAATTTGACCACTAATAAAACGAGACGCGTCTATTTCGTTCCTATAAACAGTATCATTTGTATACATACACAAAACTCTCTCATATATGTTCGTCTTGATTGTATATTTCTTTGTGTTTGTATATTTTTCTTTGAATGTATATGAGATGAACGAGAGTACTCGTTTTCTTTTGTTCTCGCAATGTCATTTGAATCTCATTACGAAGAAGACATGCTACGTAAGCTTCCCACGTTATAAAATTATGCTCTGGGCTTTCATAAAATGAGCACTTACACAAAAATGACTTGTTTAAGGCACGCCATAACTCGCCTACAACAATATTGTCTTTTCTCTATGTACGTTTCTGCTGCGGAAATTTTAAATGAAGAAAATAAAGAATATTACACGGAAAAAATGAATAATAAGATGTCGTTCGTTTATGTTTTTTTAAATATATATTTATCATGAAATTGTTTTCTGCCAATTCCTTGTTTACTTTATTACGAACATATTATTTTATATGAGATATTTTAAGTACTTTTCAACCATTAAATAGATTTATACGAGAATAAATAAATGATTTGAAAATCACATATAAAATTATGATGTTTTTTCTATACATTGAAAACATCAATAAAAAGAATTATGTACTAATACGTAAACTAACATTACATGTTACTTAATAAGTTTTTGGTTAATCATTTAGAAAATTATATATGTAAAATTATATATTTCGTCTCAAATTTTCTTCCTTATTATTAATATTCATATATTATTAAGTAAATTATCATAATTATCATTCAGGTATTAATTTTCATAATGTCTTATATATATATATATATATATATATATATATATATATATATATAAATAAGTACATATAATAAAATTATAAATTGTTGTGGTAATTGAGTAATCGTATTTTCAAATGACAAATTGCTTTATTACTGTTTCCGATAGCTTCATTAATTACAATCAACATTTTGTGTACCTGTTACAGAATTTGTTGATTCAAAACAATTTATTTTAATGTACGTTTGTCACACATTATTACTTTAGTTATCATAAATATAAGCATTTATTGATTTTTCTTTTTTCACTTTTTCATAATTTTATCAAATTTCTGATAGTAAGTCGATTTTAAAAACAATCCATGTTTGTTTAATATTGTATAATATTGTAAAAAATAAATAAATTATTCTACTGATTCAAAAATAATTATATGCCTAATTATCATTTATTATTAACTTTATTTTCGTAAAAATTAAAAATTTTGTTGGACATGAAATCACAATCAAAAATTTATTTCGTAAAATCTTGTGGTTTTGAAATGACGATTTACTAGTATTAAAATTAATTTATCACGGTATACTAATATAAGCAATTCTTATAAAATAATATAAACAGAAATAACAACATAAATTTAATTAATTAATGAAAAAATGAAATAAATTCAAAAAAGCGTTTAATATATATCAATTCATAAACAACTATTTAAAATTATTAATTTTCATTATGTATTAATAATAAAATAATTTGAATCAAGATCACAATATTTCTTCAAAAATATTAATTTGCTACATTTATAACTTCTGAAAAAAATATTATATATATATATATATATATATAAAATTATTATTAATAATATAAAAATCAATCCAAAATGAGAAAGAATCTAAATTTCCATGAATTTTATAACGTTTGTGTAAAGAACGATGCTATGCTAATATCGTGCAAGAAAAATATTTATAATCGTATAAAAAGGTACATGGCGAAGCAATTTTTCTCTATACCAACAAATTTAGTGTCCGCATTCTGGTTTGGCTACCACATAAGTAAACATTTGTTTTTCATCCCTGCATAAACAGTGAAAATAAAGCCTGGAAATGTTCGCGCACGTAGTATAACATACGTCCCATATATGTAATGTACGTACACCGTTCGCCATATACAGAGATACATGCACACATTTATTACCTGGTGTTATTCCACACACATCAGGCGGCCAGAGTAATAATATTTAGAAATTTGAACAAACTACTTGGACGCAACGCTAAAATGTTATTTAAAGCAACAATGCAGATAAACGGATAATAATATTGAAGGGACGTTGATGTATTGATTAAACGTTCGTCAATATTTTCTGTCGTTTATAAACCATATGGAAATTTTATGGGAGCACATACATGCGTAATTAATAAAATTTGCATAATTTTATCAGAAACGTTCGATGAAAATCTTCAATGGTAAAACATTTTTGAACGAATTACTGAAAAACTCATCCCACCTAATTGTTCAAATTATCCATCCGGTTCAGTTTTTTATTAAACACAAATTGTTTACAATTTTATTTAACCTCATAATTACATACACTGGTTGAAAAACAATCATTTTTATGAAAAAAATTATTCAATTTGAAACACTTTACATTTATCTCTCATAAAATATCACAAAACATAATTCAATTTAATAAGCGATTGATTTCAATGTTTTTTAATGAGAATTTGAAGATTACTTTTCATTATACACACATGTTTTTAGAATAGTTTATTAATTCGTTTTGTACTCCAACTCATTTATTAGTTAATGAAACAATATATTGATTTTTCATTAAAATCAACTTTTATATTTATTATTCATTCGTTAGTATTTTTAATAAAAGTACATCAATATTTAAGAGTAATTATTGGCAGTAATTACTTTTCATATTATATATATAACAAAAAGTTGTTTATACATAAACTATGATGAATACAATCAAAAGTAAAGACACATTAAAAAGTAATTAATTAATGAACATTTGTAATATGAAATAAAACTTTTTAAATGAAATAATTCAAATTTTTTAATATATATTTTACATACGAGTATGTGCGTAATTTTGATTTATTTAATATATAAATTTATATTTCTATCATTAAACTACATTCTGAAAATAATAATTCATTTATTCATCAGAATTTATAATTAAATAAACATAATTAATGTTTAAAAATGTATTATTCATATTAAAACTACATTGTGTTATTTATATGAATAAAAAATAAATTTAATATAATATGTAATTAAAAATGTCTATACATATAATTAAAAAATTAAATTCAAACATGATTTTTAATCAGATATAAAAATATTCAACTAATATTTTAAATTTATAAAGTATTAAAAATATCAACTACTTATTTGTTCATCATTATATATTATTATCTTTTCATTATCTCTTTTCTATTACAATTGATTTTATTTTTATCAGTTAAAATTGTCTGTTATGAGTTTTATTTTTATAATATAATATCATAATTAAATTCTTATTTATGAAATTCAATACGTAGTTATTTTATTGCTTAAATTTATTTTCAATTTAATAATGTTGATCTTTTTCTCAAAATTGCTTTCTAGTTTTATTTTTTATAATTTTTCATATTTTCTTTTCATTAATATTATATACAACTTTAAAATTTCATAATTTAATATTTTTTTGTAATAATAATAATTTTAATAATGTTACTCTTAAAATTTATTTTAAAATGTAATTTTATTGAAAATAAAAAAATATCATTTATTATGAAACGACAAAAAATTAAATAAATTAAAATATATATATAGTGAAAATATGTCATAATAATAAAATATTTTTACTTTTTTTACATATACTTAAATATATATACAAGTATATTTTTATAAAAAAATTCCTTATTTTTCATGAAATCTGTATTTATATTGTATTCGTTCTTAGAATTGACGAACTTTATTAACCTTAATTTTTTGTAAATATCAATATTCTAAATATACATCTGGAAATATTTTCGAAGTTTATTCATATTGTATTGAGTAATGAAATTAAAAAATATTTTTCATAAAACAATGAAAACAACATTCATATGACGATACCAAAAAAAATTTAAAAAAATTCCTTCCATTAATTTTAAATTTTAATACACATACGTTCATATTTGAAATTCTTTAACGATAATATTCAATTTTTTGAAACCATGAATATACATTTTCATGTAAAAACTTGTGCATACGTACACACACACACACACACACACACACACATGTATATATATATATATAGGGTGTTTTTTAAGCATTATAGAACTTTAAATTAAATCCCTATTGAAAATTTTATCTTACTTAAAAAACATTCTTTATATACGACAAAATTTTTATGAAAATAAAACTTCTATAAAATATTAGTTTCAGTTGTATTTTATAACATTTATATGCCATATTTCAATTGTGTTTTATAACATTTATAATGTGTATGTTGAATGTGCTACTGAGCTTAAAACTAAAAGCATATAACCAAAGTATACTACCTGTTTGTACTTACGAGTTAAAAACTTTGATATTAAATGCAAAAGTGAAGAAAATTTTTTTGCATTAAAGTATGCAAAGAATAATGTTAGAAATTTATAAACGTAATTAAAAACCTATAAATACAAGAATAAATGAAATAATTTAAATCGATTTAATGGGAATATACAGGACTCATTGGTAGGAAAAAACTCAATTGATAAACAAAAATAATTTGAAAATGACGCTTAGAAGACAAAAATGGGTCAAGAAAGATATCTTATTAAAGATAGAGGGATGAAATTATGAAGTATAGTTGAAGTGAGGGTTAATTGAGGTTAACCACGACAGGAAACAATTGAAGAATCTTAAAAAAATATTTAAGAAAATCTGATATTCTATGTGACTTTTATCCAGAAAGATTTTATGATGATGATTGTAAACCAATGAAAAAAAATTTTGGTAATTTTGTATTCATTTGCTCTCTTATATTTATATTCGTTTTTATTTAAATATATTTTTAATTTACGAACATAATTATATATATATATATATATATATATATATATATATATAAAGGAAAATATAAATATAATATATGCAAATGTACATCAGTGCGGATGTCTTTACAACATGTACATATTTTGACAAACTATCCAGTATGTATGTTTGTTAACCCAACAAGTATTTACTTGGAAATTACAGGTAGATACGCAATTCATTATAAACAAAGCCACCACTGTAAAACAAACGAGCCCAATCTATTGTAACCGAGAAAAAATTACCTACATGATGTTTTCATACATAATAGACTGACGCATCCATTAAATATACATTAGGTAGACACGTAGTCGCGCACGCGTATTTATCAAATGCGGTCCTCCGTATGCGGTTATCCGCAACGCCAACAATCATGCATAGAGAGGATGTAATGGAATATGTCTGTACCTGCATATACCGGCTAATAACATCATCATCACAACAGTGGGAACAACACAGTTCCACCTATACTTTACTCTCATACCGCTCGTTATTATAATATCCAACGCCGAAGTGTCGTACAGAAAAATTGCCTATTCCTCATACACAGAACACACTGATTCTTGTAAATAATCTTAGTCTTCTTTTACACAAAACACATAAACACACACCAACATGCACGCATACAAATATATATATAATGTTTTTTTTCTTCTACTTGCATTCCCATTAGTACAACAATTCGTACTTGATTATTCCTACAGGATTGCGATTTTGTTGTAATGTAAAATTTATCACATCTTCATCAAGTAGTTATTTAAGGATTCTAAACGTAATTATTTTAATAATGGTAAAATATACATATTATATTTTTAGAGTTTATACAACAAGAATATTTCTATATTTTATATTTCCTTTTTTATTATTTTATCTACAAAATATATAATAGCTTTTACCTTTTGACTTTTCAATTCGTTTCGTGCAGTTATTCAGAACAGTGACTTGCATATTAAAAAGTATACAGAATAATAAATAAAAATAAAATCTATATTTATCATGTCTTATATTTTAATAATAAAAAAGAAGAAAGTTTACTCGAACTGAAATATTTTTATACGTTGTTTAAAATAAATTACTCGATTATATCTTTATAGATAAAAAAATTATATATCTACTATCTTTGAATGCATTTAATGAAACCTGTTTTTAAATAATTTATTACAATGTTTTTTTATAATTTCTAAATAATACATCGATTAACATTCTGAAAAAATATATATTTTTAAAATCATCGATTTGACTTTAAAAATATTTACTATATCTTATTTAGTTTAGAGTAGTAGTAAATTCACATTTATTCTAAATTTTACTCAATACCAGAAAATTTAACAAAATTAAAATCAATTAATTATAAAAAAAATCTAAAATATGTTACATTACTGAGTGATTGAGAAAAATAACAAATTGCAAAAAAATAATGTTTTTTTTTAATGTTATTTATTAAAAAAAATAGTAATGTAAAATTTAAATTTCATGTATATATATATATATATATATATATATATACATATATATATATATATAGAGAGAGAGAGAAAGTTTTTAATCGTGATAGAGTTTTAAATTGAATCCCTAACGAAAATTCTATCTAACCTAAAAAACACTCTATCATATCTTTATATATACATACACACACATGTATATATATAAAGGTATTTTTAGGTTAGATAGAACTTTCGATAGGAATTCAGTTTAAAGTTCTATCAATCTTAAAAAAACATCCTATATTAGATCGATATTTAATGTTATTTTTTATAAATCAATAATAATTTGAAAATTTAATAAACTCTAATCATAAAAAAATGTTATTAATCTCCAAGTCAAATATATTAAAAGTGAATAAAAAGGCGTATATATTTTTTTTAAAAAAAAACAAATATATCAAGAGTTATTTTATATATATGATAATTTATTTCATAAAAACTGATATTAAATTCATTTTAAACCGATCCTGTACAAAAATATATCAAATATAAAAATTATCCGATATCAAGCTTATGATTAATTTTTTATCTTCAAACTTTTTATTTTATCAATTCTCTCAATTAATTTAATCAAGCTCAAATAAAACCATCAAATTACAATCCAATATACAAAAATCGATAATTAATTTTTCGTAATGAATACCGAAAATAAACACCGAAAAAATCTCGCACATATTTCGTACACAATACATAAACATAAAATTAATTATATACAAAATGTTTATTAAAGCGATATTAAAATAATACTACAATGGTGCTCTGAATGCATCGTTAAACCGATTAGTAATTACATCGACAAAAGAAATATCGGATTCGTTTCAATTTCATTTCGTCCGAAATCCATACATATGAATGTAAATGAACGTATATATTTCACAAATAATATATAAAACCGAATTTTAAAGCTCAAACACATATCGAACGCAACAAATTAAAACGTTCATGCGTTTAATAAATAATTTGTGGAATTGAAAACGCATCATTAGAGCAGAAATCAATTCATGTTTATTTTTGTATTTGTAAATATGAACGAAAATCACATATTTGTAAAGAAACGTATTTTGTACATATGAATGCGAATACTCGTATATGCTAATACAAATGTCAATATACATCAATACATACACACACACACACACACATATATATATATGTGTGTGTGTGTGTGTGTGTGTGTGTGTGTGTATGTACAAAAGTTATACGTATATTATTGAAAAAAAATCGTTTTCAATGTTTAATATTTATGACGAAAATATATTTATAAAAGAGTCATGTTAATAAAAAGATCATATTCTTTGTATTTTGAAATATTCATATCACATTTTGTATTTTGCTTTTAGTATACAGTAGATGTTTCATAAATGTAAACATTCTGAATATTAACATTTTAATCTAGAAGACAGATCAAATATTCAAGAGTTTTAAAAATTAAAATTTTTATTTTAGTTAACTTTAGTAAAGTTTTAATTAATAATTGATTACTTCGTTCAACAATTATACTGTAATCAAAATAAATAATTAACAAAATAATTTTAGTACAAGTACGTTGAAAGTATTTGAAATTAAAAAAGCGTTGTATATTTTTTAATTGAAAGAAGTTAAGGTATCAAAAAATAATTAATATTGTTGATTTTTCTTAGAGTTGAAAAATAAATGTACGTGTTTTTTTTTAAAAAAAAATATATAAATCGTATCAAATATTTTAATTACATATTTAATACATTTCGTTCGATTTCAAAACCCAGTTTTAAAATTATGAACAATATTTTATCTCCTTGATAATTATTTAATTTTTTTTTGTTCTAATAAAAACATGAACAATTATCGTATAAAAGTAGACACGTATATTCAAATTTAATAAAAAAATATGTTCGAATCAAGTACTGGGTGTTTAGTATCTGTCTAGACATTTCTCTTTAAAATTGAATAGGCCATGTTCAGTCATGTGAATTTTTTGTTAATGCAAACGTGATGTACTTGTGGCTCAGAACCCACATAAAACTGAAGGTTGAGCGCGAAACTGACGTTTCCGCCTCAGGGAAACCTTTCAAATCCGAGGATCTAACATTCTTCTGATTTGTGAATAAAGAAAAACAATTCATAGCAATATACAATACTGGAAGATAAAAAATGTTTCAACGTGAAAGCATACTTGACACATATCATTTTTCTTCACGGATGAATTTGTTTAAACGCTTAAAAACATATCATGCCTTTAAATATTTGGTATTGTATATTAAATTATTTAAATTTGTATTAAGAATTCATAATTTTTCTTTTTCTTACTTATAAATTATTTATTAGAAATATTTTCAGTAGTAAATATTAAAATATAGCAAATAAAGCAACCCAAATAAGACTGAATAATTTAGACATACATTTACTTACTTACTATTATTTACAACTACCCTTTAGTCTCATTTGAGTCACTCTAAATAAGTAATAAATTAAGATTATTTAAATACACACATTTTTTAATAATTCGATAGCTTTATTTTCGCACAATTTATCATTTTAAAATTAATTATTATTTTACTTAAAATTGTAATTAATTCAAAAATCTGTTATTAAAACTACATTTTAAAAAATACTGATTGTACTTTTTTCTAACAATTTTTTATAAAGTAAAAAATATTACATTTTAAAAAAATCTATAATAATATTTTCAGTAACTAAATATTTCATATAAATACGAATTTATGTTCATATCTCTAAAATCTTACTTCAAATTCATTTTAAATATATACAAATCATCCCCTAACTTCATTTCTAAATATATATGAAGACATGATATGATATGAATGCCCAGCTCAACTGATATTGATATAAAATTATGACATCAGCAATTTACAAAATAATTCGACTTTGACATGGAAACGAGCGTACCGTACAATAAAAAAGGAACGAGATCAGCTACAAATGAAAAAGAAAGCTTTTCAGCGATAAAGCTTCATCTCTTTGATCATTTACAGTTGATTCCTTGGTATGACATATTTCGTTGAGGGTTCTGTGTAAATAATATTCTTTTACAAGCACACTTTTCTAGAGATTATATCAATTTTTACGTCGAGCAATATATATTCGTTTACTATGTTTTTACGTAATCCACTTATTTTGATGCATATTATTTACAAAGCTTGTTAAATAAATATCGTTTTGTGTAATAAATTTTGTATGAAATTTAATTTATATCTATAGCACTAAGGGTAATATTTTTTGGCACAATTTAACATGTGTTTTAAAATTTGAAATTTTTCTGTCAAATAAACATTATTTGATGTTTTAAAGTTTATATATATAGGTGTTTTTTAAACATGATAGAACTTCCGATAAGAATTCAATTTAAAGTTTTATCACGTTTAAAAAACATCTTATATATATATACATATATATATATATATATATATATATATATATATATATATATATATATATATATATATATATATTAACAAATATATATATATATATATATTCTATATAAGATATGAATTATATTATTCTTCATTTACAACTGTAAGTTAACCAAAAATTAAACCATTACTTTTTCTTTAAAAAAATATTACAGTATTCAAATTGAAATAATAATTTAATATACGAATAAAATAAATTATATATTTCTCCAGAATAAATAATTGTCTACTTTACTATTATATATTTTTAATCTGACAATATATCTTGTAATTAATGAATATTTTTAAGGAATTAATATATATAGAGTTTTCCAATAAGAATGACAGAACTTTGACAACTGGTGGCAACCATGTTTGAATTTTTTTAAAGCTCATTTTGACATTTAAACTCAATATAGTTTGGCAAATTATCATGGAATGTTTAACACTTCAACAACGTTTAGAAATTGTAAAAACTTTAATAGATTTATTGAAATAAAAGTTTAATAAGTCCATTATTTCATGAAAAGGACACATAAATTGGCCATCAAGATCATTTGATCTAACTCTATTGGATTATTTTCTGTGGAATTATATTAAATCATTGATTAATTCTAATAAATGACAAACAACAGAAATATTAAAAATAAATATTGGTCGTGTAGTTCATGACATTGGACCACAATTATGTGAAATAGTGACTAAAAATTGGAATAAATGAATGCACTATGTCAA
This sequence comes from Neoneuromus ignobilis, assembly GCA_029203775.1. Taxonomy (NCBI): domain Eukaryota; kingdom Metazoa; phylum Arthropoda; class Insecta; order Megaloptera; family Corydalidae; genus Neoneuromus; species Neoneuromus ignobilis. Next base: position 9,340,987 of record CP092090.1, read on the forward strand.
GAAAAGTCGTGGTGATCATATGAGTGAAATTGTATTCCATCATTAATGCCATTAATAATACTTAAAAATAAAAATAAATAATTCTTTAAATACTTGTTGTTATATTTTCATTTAAACTTCTAAAGCCCTTATTGGAAAACCTTTTATATGTATATATATATATATATATATATATATATATATATATATATATATATATATATATATATATATATATATATATATATACATGTTTATGTGTATATGCAGAGAGAAAGAGATAACTTATTTGTTTGCATTGCATTCTTATGTATATGTCAATTAAATCTGAGGGATAAAAGCATCTTTTTGCTTTGTAAATTGCTATAAAACGAAATTGAGTCAATAATAACATAAATGTTATTATCATAATTAAATCTCTAATAAAAAATTTTGCTAGTCAACAGAATAATTCTATCAAACTTTCTCAGTAAAAATTAAACAACAAATACTCGAGAAACTTTTCACATTCGAGTATAATAACATAAATGTTGATGTGTATCTCTTTAATTGCATAGCACGACCTCGGTACAAAATAAATATCTTGTTTTTTTCTTCGAGACGTCGATCACAATATAAAAACGTATAAACGAACACGTTACGATATGAACCCTCATCTCAAAGTTATATTAACACCCTCGAGCGGAAAGCAGTCAGCTAGCCAGGACATTTTCTAATAAAAGATATTGCTTTTGAAAAGCCATCCCAAGTTATAAAATGGCCATATAATAACGAAGTGTGGCGCGCCGCGATTGTCCTGCACGTCCTTCGGGACGTCGAGAAAGTTGTGATATTCGGGGACGGACAACGGTCATCATTAAAACTGAAAACTGGATAGAATCTCCTGTTTCTATACGAAGTTCTCTGTATTATAGCTGTATTGTTATAGATCAGTGATTTTCAAAGCTTTTATGCCGTCGAGCGCTTCCAACGCTTTAATATGTTCCTCGATATAATAAACTGAGGCTTTCGTTGATCAAAAGTAAATACCCATGAGGCAAAAGAAATTATATTAGTTTTTGTTATCAATGCTTAAACTGTTCAAAAAGGTCAATTCTTTGTAAAGTGTATACAGTGTTTAAATATAAAAATGATATTTCTCTATCAAATGTCATAATTCGAGAGAATAAATATTATTTTATCTTTTTAAATCTAATAACTTTTATAAATATAAAAATATTGAAATTTGAAAAAGAATCTTTTATTATCTATTAATAAAAATATATGTAATATTCTTGTCGATAATTGAATGCATAATTTGAGATTTTCATTTTTTGAACGTTTTATATTTTTTTAATTAACAAAAAAATATATTAGTAGATTAAGTTAATAAAATACCAAAAAAAATAAATCAAATCATTGATTTTTAAAAATAATAATACTGTTATTTTTCCTTTTCTTGAAAGATTTTACAGATTTATAATTTAGAAAAAAATATTTATTTTCCCATAAATAACAAATATGTATGCCAATATTAAATATTATTGTAATATTTTTTAGGATTTTAATTTTGTTCTATAAAAAAATAAATACATAATTTTTTCTTTACATTAACATTAAATAACAATTTTTCTTTATAGATTCTCAGACATTTACTTTGATGCTTTATTACTGTCAAACCACTAAACAATTCTTTCTTGATTGTCGTACGAAATTTATTTATCGTGACACATTACAATACAGTACAAAATGAATGAATTTGATTCCAAGAAAAACACAAACTCTAATCTTATAAATTATTTTATTTTTTACTTTACCATCAACTAACATTTATCAAGCTTTTAGAATTTTCTTGGAAACATAAAATATTAAGTAGGTCTTATATCGTATACTTTTATTCTTATATAGTTTATTTTTTAGGAAATTCGAAAAACAACATTAATGATTTATTCATAACTAATTTATTTCCTTTATATGTTTTTTTCAGTCCGAATAGAGTATTAGAAATTTGATTATATTGAGTATTTATCAATGTACAAATGAAAAAAAACTTTCTCTTTCAATTTTAACTCTCACATTTAAAATTTTATTAAGATATATATAGTCATCCAAATGTGACACTTAGATTTGTTTTTTATTAAAAAGAAACTATACACATGTTTCTTTTTCATTAAACATAAATTTAGACGTCGCATTTGGATAATCCTATATATATAAATTTACATTTTTCAACTAAAAAATTTATAAAGACTCAAAAAAAAAATTATATACTATTTTTAATTAATTAATCATTTGCAATAATCAAATAGAATCTGGAATTGTATGTTTTTTTATTATTTTGAATTTAAATATAATTTATATTTATTGTTACAGAATTAAAATTCCATTTATCGTATTTTTAAAAAATATTTTGATATTATTGTTAATATCTAAGTTTCTATAAAAAATATATATTTGAAATAATACACCTTTTATTTCTATTGCAATAATCTTCAGTTAGATACAGAAAGACTTAATTCTAATTATAGTACAAGTACTTAAATCTGTTTTAGAAAAGTCTTAAAATATTCATATTTTATTTTAATAACTGATGATAAATAAGGGTCCATAAGAATGGAAAAATAATTATAATTTAAAGATTTTCTTACAAAAAATTCTCAAATAATATATATTTTCTAAAATGTTTTTTTTTAAATTTCATTTTTTTAATTTAATTTTTTATTTTATATTATTGTTTTTGAGGTATAAATTTCTTAATATATTTATATAAAAAATCTTATAAAATCTATACTACTACTAATATATTATTATTGTATTTTGATATTTTTTGTATAAAATAAAAGAAAAGGATAAAATGATGAAAATTCAATTATTACAATCAATACATTCAAATAAACGTTACAAAATTATTATCGAAAAATAAAATATCGTATATAAATATATTAAGCAAAAATTTAAAACTTATTTCAGTATATAAAAAAATATTAGTAGAAATTTTATAATAATGAAATTTATATGCTTTTTAATACAATTTTCATCTCTGATTTTTCTTTTTTTCATAAAAGTAAAAAAACTGCTTTGTCATTTTATAAATGAACTTCATTTTCCTTTGTAATATAATTGATATTACAATCTGCTGATTTCAAGTGAAATTTATAACTTAAACTCTCAATTCACACCGATCTTTCAACAAGAACAACAACTATATTTCATGTGTATCGAACAGCAATTAATAGACAATAGAACGGTATGAGTAGATATACATATGTATGGAATATGTGTTGTAGCTTGATGGATGCAATAGTGTGATGAGAGTATTCTCGTGGTATGATCCAGTCTGTCGCCAACGCCACCACGAACTCTAATCCGATATTGCGTCGCACACCCATGGTCGACCTCGATTCCCTGTGAACCAATTCATGAGAATGTATTATTCAAGATGGACACTACCATACGCGTACGTTGTAAATCCATCGGATATCGTTGAACTACCTGTTATGTATCGATATACGAAAAGTCTATGTACAGACGTGTCCGACGAACGAATAAGTGCAAGCAAGAGGGAAAGTACGTACTGTGACCACACTGTAGTAATTATATTCCGCATTCGGAATTATTGATGTTATGTCTGTTCGATCGGCATTAAATTTTGATTTATCAAGCATGTACAGCAAACAGTATTAACCGGAGTCGTAAAATTTAATGTTTTAGCGAATATATAAAGTTGATATAGATAGTTATGCCCACGAGATCGACAAGGTGGATCTATTATATTTAAGTGACAATTGCATGGTTAAATATTGGAATGATATCGCATTATATAAATTTTATATTCAAATTGATCATCTTGTTAAAATTCAACGAATAATCAGCAATAAAGTACTTTTCACAAACCACAGTTCGTTATTTTTTTTAAAAAAGATATTAAAACCAATTTGTTCTTTAAAAAAAATTCATATCAAAAAATAAAAATAGCAATCTGTCTTTGAAATCAAATCAAACTTTAATAACTTTGTCTTATCCAAATAATATCGGTTTATATTTAAATTTCTTTTAAACATTATTTATGAAATATATATTAGTCTTGATAAAAAAGATATTTTAGAACGTTGTAACTAATTTTGTATATATATATATATATATATATATATATATATATAAAATAAAATAAAATAATGTTACATCTTTTAATATAAAACTTTTATATCTTTTAGTATTTAAAATTATATTTCCATAAATACTAATTTATATTTTTTTACAGAACAAATCAGTTTCTAAATTAATACAAAAATAATACAGGTAAAAACAAAATATACAATTTAATTTATTTTATTCGTTATTTCGAAACAAGTTTTAGCTTTAATAATTTTATTATATTTTTTCAATGACCCTCTTATAATTTCGTAACATTATTTTCGATTTAAATTTATCGTAAAAATATTTACTTATAAAATTAAAAATTGAAATATTATATCAAGTAAAAAAATATAATTTATTATTTTTATCTATTTTTTTTAATAATAACACATAGTTACTTTCTGAAAAAATTCTATCCCAAACATGTCATGTATGATAATTTATTGAAGGTTCTAATAAAAGTATTTTTGTTATCAAGGTGTAATAAACATAAATTCTTAGAATACTTACTTTATAATTATGAAATATATTCAACTATTGTTTATATGTATTTCTGTATACGATATTTTCTAATATTCTATTTGAACACAATTTTAAATAGAATATTATATTCTATTTAAATTTTTCGATTATAGCAAAAAATCTGTCATTAAAAATTATAAAACAGATGTGTATTTTACAAATAAAATTATTTATTTATAAAAAAATTACTAATAAAAACACATATTATATCTAAAAACGATTCAAGTATATTTTTATATTATTTTTCAATAATATTTCTCAGAAATACTAACCTTTATCAAAATGTTGATTTATTTAAAAGCTATCAATATTTTATTTTATTTTGTCAATGATCTTATTTCTTGGAAATTAAATTTCACTTATACGTTTCCATACTTATATTTAGACATATATTTTTCTAATAAAATTTTAATTCTAAAACCTTTTTATATTTCTTTAACAATAAACGTTTTTTTTTTAATCAATACTGTAAGTAATTTTAATTTCTATCAAACAATAATTTAATTAGAAGTTTTATTTAAAAGTCATTTACTATAAATATTAATGAATTATTACATTTCCCATTACTTTTTATAAAAATATATCAAATAATAATATTAAAAAATAGATCTTTCAGCATACATCGACTCTATATAAAAGTTTTATTACTATTAAAAACTTAACAATAGATTTGAAAAACATTGTATTCTTGTTTATGACTTTAGTGACAAACTTTATCTTGTCGATCGATCTGCTACTGAAATAAAACAGTAATATCGTTTTTCAAGAATTAGCTACACTTTCTACTTCATCCCCGACTATTCGTTCTTTTCTAAATAGTTTTCTTTATGATATTTTTTTCTTAAAGCTGTATAGATCAAGATCGTTGTGCAGGAAACATGTGAAGCGGTTTCCTTATACTGAGAAAATCGTCAGATATTTATGGCCATAGACGAAATACAGTTTTTCTGTATATATCATTGTTTGATCCTTCCTAACAGTGCTACGAATGCGTATATATGTATAAGTAAGTATACGTGTTATATGAAAGACCTTCTATACATACATACATTTAAACATCTATACATATATCGGTACATATACATATATATATATATATATATATATATATATATATATATATATACATATTCTTGTATAAATATGTATGTATGTATGTATGTGTATCTCCGCTACACAACATAATAATCGCTTTTTGGTAGCTGCTTCCATCCATATCGTATAATGTAGCGTCCTCGATATCCAATTAAAGTTAATATAATCGGTAAATATCTGTGCGTACATCTCTGATATATACGATACAGCCTCGTTTTATATCCGATATTGTTTTTTTTTTAAGTTCGCTCGGTGGTGAAAAAAGCGTGGAATAAATTTGAATATTGGACAATATTTTTACGAAGATTAAAAATAATCGCAGTCTCAATATATGTACCGTAATTGGATTATATTTTCAAACATATATATATATATATATATATATATATATATATATATATATATATATATATATATATACACAATGTTTTTGCTCACTTTTATAAATACACATATTTAAAATGTATTTATTGAAAAAACTCATTCAAGTTTTTATTTTATTACTATTATTTAAATACCATCTCTGATGCGTAAATATAATATTAAACGTTTTAAGTCAAAACTCATTTCTATGAAATTTACTCAATTATATAGGGTCATCCAAATGTAACGCCTAGATTTGTATTTTATTAAAAAGAAACTATATATACACATATTTCCGTAAGCACATGTGTCTTTTTAATAAAACACAAATTCAGGTGTCACATTTGGATGACCATATATATATATATATATATATATATATATATATATATATATATATATATATATATATATGTTTATTATCAACAAATATTTATTTACGATTCTAGGAATTGCTTTGAAAATAAATCCTTTTGAATTTATTCATTGAAAAATATTGAATTTCAAATTTATTTTTTTTGGCTAATTTTAAAATCATTTTTCTAAATGAAAAATAGTTTACATTATTAAAAATATATATGTTTACTTAAAATTTATAAAAATTAATAAAAACTAATAAATTATTTTTAAATAGAAAAAATAATATCAGTTTTGTATAAAATTACAGATAGTTGTTTAAACTTATTACTTATTTTATATATAATTAATTTTACAAATAATAAATTATTATTAATTTGTAATATATATATATATATATATATATATATATATACATATGGTAAAATGAAAAAATAATCTTTCATAATTATTATATTTTTTATGGAAAACAAAAATTTTTTTATTACCAAATTTCACTTTAATCTATTTTACTTTGTTTTATCATATATCACAAATTATATATAACATTTTGGATAATTTGATATTATTTTTACAAAAAAATACATAATATTAAATGATAACAACTGATTGCATAGAATCACTAGCTATTATTCAGAAAATTGCCTTCGATTTCCAATCAGATAACCTTAAAATTTGGAGAATGGTGTTGACATTACCTCATAAAAAACATTTTGCAACTCAGACATATAAAACGTTACTAGTCTACTATTATCAACACAAATTAGGTTCTATAAAAGCTATAACAAATTAATTACTTTTTAAAAAATTTAAATAATAATTTTAGATCTAAATTTTAAACATAAATATCATTTTATATTCTCATTTTTCTGATGTTTCATGCAACTGACAATTTAAAACAAATTTTAAAATAATTTATTGTTTTTCTTTAAAATTAAATAATGCTGATTTTTTTTTAAATTCGAGGATTATATTAAAAAGTACACATCTTAAATTTAGTTTCTTAAAAACTGTTAAAAATTTATGTTATGAAATATTCTATCAATGAAATATTATTCATATTATTAGAAAAACATAAAATAGATTTTCTAGAGTTTGTTTACAAACGCAAATAAATATTTTTACAATCTATATTCTTTAATTTTATTAAAGAACAAAAATAACAATTTGTTTACTTGATTAATTTTTAAACATGCTTACATATATATATATATATATATATATATATATATATATATATATATATATATATATATATATTCATATGTATGTATGTATATATAGGAGAAATATGAAATATTTTTTAATAGAATAATAAATATTTGTTTAAGTATAATTCAGAGTTTTTGATTTAACGTAATCATTCAAGTTTAATTTCACATGTAAAGATAAACAAACGGGACTATATAGCTTCATAATAAAAACGAACAGGAATAATATCTGACATATATAATATAAAACCGTTCCTTTTATAACCGGAATTACAAACACGTTGGTAGGCAATTTTATCAACGTTTATACAACAACGTGTTTGGAAATTTTCTCAAAATCAGTACCCAAACACGCGAGTTAATAAAAAGCAAATAGCGAAACCTCACGAAGAATAACAGCCCGTAGTCATATCGATGTAGTATGTATACGTATGTACACAGAGTATGAGAGGTATAGTAGAGACGCTCCGGTAATATACTTCATGCGTTGAAATACGGTAGCTCGTCCAAAAAAAACCGTCAAACTCAATCCCAACTAATCTCATAAATATTCAATTAAACTCTCCCCTTCGTTCACATATTAAATCCCGCCAACGCCGTTGCTTGCGTTGCCGATGCTGCCACCTAACGCCGTTATACGAAAACACCATTCTGCCTGCTTGGTTGCCTGACTGCCAACCAGGTAGGTATCGTCGTCGTAAAACAAATCCAACAAAATTAAACCAACAGTTTGTCTTCATAAAGTGCATGATATACCAACTCTCTCCTCTTCGTATTTGATTAATGTTATCAGGGAGTGCTTGACAGTCGCTGCTATGAGAAATACGAACACGACACTTAAGATCCTGTGAAAAACATGACCGTTTCTGAAATGCCATTAGTTTCATGATAATAGAATTGTAATCCAATTATCCATAAAAGATGATATGCAATATCGGCAGTTTATTTCAATATAAAATATATAATAAAGTCATTTTATATTTTATTTAAAATGCAATACACGACCTTGAACTAGTTTTGTCTCTATTATAAATAATTGATTTTTTTAACATTTTTAAATAATTAAAATATTTACTCTTTGAATACTACATTGTCCTCAAGAATATATTATTATAATTTTATATTATTTTATGTAAGAAAGAACAGTCTAATGATTAAAAAAGAATATATATATATATATATATATATATATATATATATATATATTATTTCCTTACCAATTTTCTTTGAATAAAAAATCATATGTTAATTCTTAATAAGTATTTATTACTATTATAATTTCGTTTGAACAAGAATTAATAATGATGTTATTTTTAGTATAAACTTTCGACTTATTTAAAATAATTTTCTATCAAAACTGTGATTTAAAATAAATATCAAAATCCGATTAACAAAAATATGTTTTTCTTAATTATTAATTCTATTAATAATAAAGAGAAACATATATTTTCTTTCATTTTAATTATATATATATATATATATATATATATATATATATATATATATATATATATATATATATATATATATATATATATATGTATATGTATATGCTACTATAAACTAGATATTCTTAAAATAATATTATTCTTGTAAAAATATTATTTAAATAATCCTGATATTTTTATAATGGAAAAGTTTTTTCATAAAAAATGTAATTTGTTTTCTTTTTTTTAATTTTATAAAAATATACATATTAATCAAACAATTTATATTTTCGTTCACTCATTTATATAAATTTAAAAAACTCATATATTTTCTCTCTCATAACCTTATTACAGTGTTGATTTTAAAATTAATATATATATATATATATATATATATATATATATATATATATATATACACAAGTATATATGTATATGATAGAAAAACTTAATCAGAGATAACGACTTGAAAACTTTCCAAATGACGACCACACGAAAATACAGGAGTGTATTACTTGCGCACATCAGGTCGTTGAAAAAAAAATAGAACTTTAACTGTATGAAAAAAGATCGGAAAATACGAAACATATTAGAAATCCCCACACATCTCTTTTTCACATGAGTACAAAAAATTACCAGCGTATCGTCCGACAACTCTGACGCTCAACAGGTTGTGTGTGTCGGGTAAAACTGAGTACGGTGGTGGGGACTTGTATTTATGGTTGGGGTAATGGTGGGGAACGATGGAGATATCATAGATTTTATACAAAAATGGATACACGTCAATAATTGTTTGATAAAATATATTGAAATTTTAATATGTTGGCTATTTTAATAATTGTATAAAAATGTTGTAGATAGAAATTAAAAATGCATTCCAAAATTAGAAGAATATTTAAACAGTATATCCAAATCATAAAACTAAATTGAATTAGTGATCAGTGTATTCATTTACTAAATGATATGAAGACAAATAAACTTAATATAAATATTTCTTTGTGTATTATTTTAATAGAAATTATGGCTCAATTTCTTAATTTTTCAATTTCATATGGGAATAATTTTTTTCATTAACTTTTCTCATTCTTCTTTTTGCTTTCTTTCATAAAATATTTCTTGTCAAATGTTTAAGGATGTATCATGTTACATGAAATAATTATATTTTTCTTGTAAAAATCAAAAATGATATTTCATAATTACTGTTTTGTTACTGCAAAAAATTCACTTTGACACAAATAAATAATTTTTCCTAACATGACAATATTTTATATAATTTTTCATTAGTTATTTATTGTTAATTTTATTTTCTGATATACAGTTTCATAGCTATTGAATGAAATAAAAAAAAATCATTATTTTATAAAATATTTAATAATATTGTGTTCTAACTATAATAGCATAGCCATCAAAATACATATTAAAAAATAAAGTCTATTTTTAAATAAGTGATTAATTCACATTTTATAAGATTTTGAATATTGAGGTGAAAGTCATTTCGTGTTATATTTTTTAGATTTTTATTAAATTATAAAAAAAAATTAAATGACTTTTTAAAATGTTTATTCAACACAAATATATTTTTTTATTAATCTAAAATCTTATATTAATTCAAATTTTCAAATACAATTCATTAAAAATTAAACCAGACGACAAAATGTACACTATATCCATTCGTGATTTCCTCTCGATGGCTATTTCGAGGAGTGGCGTTTTGTGAAGTTGAATGGAGTGGGAGTTAAATCGGATCTGAGTAGTCTTCGCCGGGGGCAAGCAGCAAGCAAGTAGAGACAGGCAGGCACCGTTAACGGTGGATGACTGAAGGTGAAACAGCGTGATGAATTACTTGTTCGCATCAGCAGCTGCGTGCCACCTGCTGGCGGCGACGTCAGAGTCTCGACGCCGCTACGTCTTCTCATCATTCTTATTCTTCCTCTTCGTCGTTGTCGTCGTCATCACCGACGCCGGCATCTTATCGCGCACACGAAAACATTAACATTAAGCACTAGATGTACATTTTAAAGCTGTATATAGTTGATGTTAAGTAGTGAAACTTTTATTTTTAAACATGTATGATTCTTCACGTTCTTTGTCTTTGTATAACGTAAATATATAACAGTTGTAATTTATGATTTCAAAGCACTAGAAAGACATTTATGTAATACTAAAGTAATTTCTAGAAATTTCTGCAATTTATCTTATCCTTTTTCTTGAATAAAAATAATTTCGTTTTTAAAAAACCGTCAAAAGAAAATCTATTAATAACTAATTATAATAAATATTTTATTTTAAAAATAAACTGTTAATAATAATTGTCCTCAAAATAAACGACTAAGATTTTTTAATTATATATAAAAAGGACATTCATTTTAATCTTTTGTTATCCTAATTATATAATTATTTAAAATGCACGCTATTTTTTTGAAAAATAAATATTTTTCTTGAGAGTCTCCATTACTTGATTTAATCTAAATAAGTTTTTTTGTATATTTATTCTTATTCTTTATCTTTTATTTAAATAAATGAGAAAGAGTGATGGTAATAATATTTCTTGTTACATTTTATATTCGAAATATCAATTATGAAAAATTAAGTTGGTAATTAGTTGAATTCTTTTTAATTATTTCCATGAAAATAATTTTCATCTGAATTTTTTTTAATTATAAATGTGTATTTTGTTGAAATATCTTCATGAATATTTAAGAATTTGTTTCCATTTTTAAAACTTATTAACCATGGAAATTATTTCGAAAAATATTAATTTTTTTTATGAATATTTAATGCGTTCGTATTTTTAAATTTTATATAAATATATTTTACATCCTATATGCATATATTTAAATATATATATTAAAATTAATCGAAAATATTTAATTTTATTATCATTTTTTACCATAAAAATAATTTATATTATAATAAAAAGAGGTAATTTCCGCTTCTAAGTTTGAACATTAAATAAATTATTGATACTTTATTATACAAACGAATCATGTTATCATAAAGTGTAAGCAAAAAATAATACTTTTTTTAATTACATCGATTTCATTCTTCGTTTATCACAAAGTTAATATCTAACAAGGTAATAAAATAATTTAAAAAGGTGCACAGAAATCAAACAATATCTTGAGAGAGCATCTAACTTATGTCACGAGGATTTAATATAAATCTGGTTGTAAAGAAACGCGTATTTGAAAATTAATAACAATTTTCTGCGAGTTACGGTACTGTGCATGCTATATCCACTTATATTGTGATTTTTCAAACCGGGCATCGGTAGTAGCAACAGCAATAAGACTCAGCAGGGAATCCTTCGTACAGGTGTTGTTGCTGACGCGGGCTCGATTCAATCTTCTTGGAAATTAATTTCGGATGATGAATTGAAATTAATGCCGCGGTAGGCAAAGAAGAAGGTTTTTGATACGATTCCATGCATATCATTGTCGTATTCCGAGCGTCACCTTCGCGTTACAGCATTCAAGATTGAATTTTATTGAAGGAGAAGAGATTAAATTGAAATTGATTATCGGTATAAATAGTTAATTAAGATGAATGTTGAACATTATTTACTTTTTCATCTTTTTGTTCAGTCATACGTATATATATATATATATATATATATATATATATATATAAATAAAGTTTTTATTTTCTATTATTATACTTTTCTATTACTTTAATCTATTTTTATCCAATGAGAAATTTTAAGTAAAAAATATTTTCCTACAAAAAATCACTACTACATGTTTATTAATAAAATACATTTTTATTATTACACTAATTATAATATACAAAAACATAAAGCAAATATTATAAGATATTATCTCTTTAATTCATAATAAATAATAATGGTAATTAAGACAAAGTTATATATCAACAGTCTGATTTTAAAATGTTTAACAGTTTATAAATAGCATTATATTTATAATTATACAGGAAATTGTAAATAATATTAATTAATTAAATGTGATATAAAGCTACATATTTACACATTATATCTATATATATATTTGTTTAATTAATTAAACTAATATTTGTTGATAACAAAACAATGAATTTATATAAAAGAGATTATGTTACATAAATATACAAAAAAATGAAGTAAAAAATATATTTATTTAATATAATCTTTATGGCTTTAATAACAAAATATGAACTTATTTACTAAATTTGATTTATTTTAGTAACAACTCTTAAATAAAAAATTAAAATATAAGTAATAATAAATATTTGCAAGCGACACTTTTTCAAAAAAATATTTAAGTACTATTCTATTTTTAGATATTTATTTGACAAGACTATCTAACACCTACACATTTTTTATAAAAGGATATACAAATCTCACGTCTACTTTCGCTTTTATAAACCGCGTAAAAAATAAAATTAGGAATAAATAAATGAACTTGGAAATTCGTTTTGTACATTTAAGACGAATGAATTTTTGAAGAGGATAGCTCGCGGATTGAATTCAGTTCGTGTTCAATCCAAAGCACACGCTCGTCTAAATGAAACGAGACGAAATAAAGAAATGTAGAACTGATGAGTTGGTCGTCCCACTGTTCAGTTTTCATCCCTAGTGAAAATCAGGCGCGGTTTCTAAATTGAAATATGTGACGAAAGTCATTTTGTAACAATTAGTTTATTACAGTTGATTGAAACATTTATATAATAGTTAAATATTGATAATTATTAAACCTGATTTTAATATACATTTTTTTTAATATTTAATTGTAAAGTCACTACAAGTTCATTCTTTCTCTCGCTCTGTGAGTGTGTGTATAAATTTGTGTGTTTGAATTACTTTTAAATATTAAAAAGTGTATTTTTATTTATATTAAATAATAATTAGTATAAGTAAAAAAAGTATTTTTCAAAAATATATTTTTTATTTATAATATATATATATATATATATATATATATATATATATATATATATATATATAGATTATTTATATTTTATTGATTATAATAGAAGAATGAAACTTAGAAAAAAATTGTATAATCTTACTTATAAAAAAATTAGTAAAAATTGTGTTCATAAATTTAATTATATTTCATTATATATTTTATAAATTTTTATATTTAGAATTAAATTACTTATTTATTTGCACTAGGTTGATTTTTCTGAAGTTATTTTATTTTCTAGTAAAAAATAAAACATTTTTCTTTAAAAAAATTTCAGAAGAGTTAATTATACTTTATAGGATGTTAATAATAATTTCTTAACGTATAAATATTTAAGTATGTAATCGAATTTTCAATCCTATTTTTCTGTGTTCCTTACTAAATATTGTATTCTAAAATATTCAAAATAATATCAGTATATATTTCAATAAAAGTCTTTATAAATTATTTTTGTACTATAAAATAATATAAAATTTAATTATAATAGTTAGAATTATTTTTTAATATAAAAAGACAAAAATATCTATATTTTTATTTAAAATTCTATTTATTTAAAAATATTTTTGATGAAATTTTTATATTTTTATGATTATTTGTTACAAGAATTCATAATTCAATTAATACATTAAGATACCAAAAAAATATAAGAATAAATTAAATAAATAAAAATACACAAAAAAAATATTAGAAAATTGTTGCACATTATTTTTGTTAACATTTGATTTTCGATTTGTTTTTTCATTTTCATTAACCTTTAATTAAAATTTTTTACTCTAAATTTTTCATGTATTCATAATTTAATACAAAAATAATACTCATTAATGATAAATTTACCCGATAAATAAATATTTCAAATTTGAAAATATTAAATGAGAAGAGATTAACTATAATTGAATATCATGGGAGAAAGAATTCTTGAAATTTTATTTTAAAGAACATATTATCATATAATATGAAAATAATATTTGTTTTTTTTTAAAAAATAAATATGTATATTGGAGGCATATTAAGTATATAAAAAATGAAATCCAATTTGAAATGAAATTTAATAAACATTTTATATTAATAATTAAAAATGTATCATCTGATCTAATAATTTCAAATTTTGGATAAATAACAAATTCAATAAATTAAATTTATAGTTGAAATTGATATACTGACAGTGTCACAAACCCCAATGATTTTTACATTCGAATGATGGCCAGTGAATTGAAACGCTAAATCGTATCAAATCCACAATGAACGTTACAACGCCTTTAATTGTAATACAACAACACCCTTTGTTTAGTGTTATAAAAATAATAAACCCTCCCAAACTGATTACAATAGATTAATCCTGAATTAATTATAGATTTTCATTGAATCGGTACAGTGCACACCCCTTTAATAATAATTCTATATCCGCCACTGGTTGCACATCGTTCCGTGAACAAGAAGAAGAAACGACATTAGTGAGAATTTCCCATGTGACTATCTCCACTGACTCTCACAGCCACTGGTCCACAAGGCCTACGTTACAGTTTTTCTTTTTTTTTCTTTTCTGAATGTGTGCACGAACTCCACGACGTTCTGCGTGCATTGCATGACGTGCCGAGACGAGCGGTCGTCAACTTTTTGATGCTATAAGTCATTTCAAGGATATGTGTCTGTGAATTGTGGTTTGCTTTTGTGTGATCTATACACATAGGACGTTTGTGTATCTTCAATTGGATGATGGATGCTTTTTATGTTTACTTTATTGTATTATAACTAAGTTAGAAAAAATGTTCAGCTATTTTTTGCAGTATTATTTTTTGTGAATTTTAAACAATTTTATTTTAATTTAATTATATATATATATATATATATATATATATATATATATATATATATTAAAATTATTTGATTATTGTTTACTTTAAATTAAATAACAATAATTAAAATTCTGAAAATATTTATTTTCATAATATCAATAGAAAATCTGATATTTCCAAAAAATTCTTACTTGAAACATTTGACATTAAGTTACTTTTTAATATCCAACTAATATATAAGTAGTAAAATACAAGAGTTTTTAAAAAATTTAATTAACTAGTTTTAATATTAAATTTCTAGTAATAAAATATATATATTTTTTAATAGTTTGCAATTTGATAAAAAATTATTAAAAATGAGATATTATTTATTATAAAATGAAATAACGAAAAATTGAAAAATATACTATATAAAAAATATTTTATTGCATATAAAATATTAATTTAAAAAAAATCGTTAATTCGAAAAAAAACTATAATTTTAATTTAATATTATTAACATTAAATTTGTTTTTTTCAAATTTAATTTATAATTATTGATTTTAATATTTTTTTATTTGTTAATTTTTATTAATAAAATATATTTATTATCTTTTAGATTAAAATCGTAAATTGAAATAAAATAAAATATTTATCATTAACAACAATTTCAAAATTAATCCAAATAAAATATACATCATTAGAAACAATTTTAAAATTATTTAGTATCGTGGCTAAATTATTTTGTTCGAGTATTAAAAGTGATTCATTTATTGAAAATAATTTTAGGATTATAAATTATTATAAAATTATTTATAGTATATCTAAAAATTAAATCTCATACAAATTAATTTTATTTTTTATAAAAAACTAAATACTGATTTTTTGAACAAAATTATTTCTAATATAAATCCAGAAAAAAATAATTTTATTTTTTAAAAAAAAACATAGAAATTTGTATTTTAAACAAAAATTTAAATTTTATTACATAATATCGGTTTTCATAAAAAAATATTAAATTACATGTACAATAATTATTAATCAATATAATCAAATTATTAAATTATATGTTGCATAATAAAACTACCGAGAATTAAAAATTGTTGAGTGACGCTGTACTGTAAATTTTAGAACGTTTATGTTATGAAAGTATTGTCTGTTATATGCGTCGACAAAGACAGATCGCATGCTATGAGCCTAACAACAGCCAACAAACTTCTACGTGGGGAAAAAACAATATCTTCAGATTAAAAACGGATGTGGCTCTCACCGACAATGTCTGCGGAAGACACCCTTCTGCGTACAGATGAACTAGGATTTTTTTTATCAAGCAATCGTTTGAGTTTTCATTCTTAGTTCAAACGATTACAAACAGGAAACTGTTTGAAAAATATGTATTAACAAAATTAAAAATAAACTCTTCAGTTAACTATAAAACTACTTTTTAAATTGAATTTCATTTATATATATATATATATATATATATATATATATATATATATATATATTAAAAATCAATTTCAATTAATAAAAATTAATTTGCAAATTTTTCATAATTAATAATTAAAAATAACATTAAAAATCTCCTCATTATGTTTATATATCTAATAAAAGAATTTATACACTATGCAATTATTTCACATCTGCTATTTTTAGGAACACAATAGAAAAATATTAGATATATATTTCCATTAATGGAAAATAACGTTTATAGAAAAAGTATCTATATATATATATATATATATATATATATATATATATATATATAATAATCATTAATTGCACATGTCTATAAATACACAAGTCATTGTGATCTACGTCGTACAAGAGAAAGGAAAGAAATATGGGTATACGGGAACAGCGTGACATGTGTCAAGAGATTAAATTGAAAAAAATAACTGAACGATATTGTCTCCGGAAAATTTCACTTTGAGCGGTACGCTTCCACCAGAAAGTTTGCAATTTACTTGTCACGAAAATAAAAAAAGGTAGAATGTACAAAACGATGTTGTACGCACTTATGTTGTGAACATATGTGACATATAAAAAATATATGCATATTGGAAATTATATATTCAGTATAATAGAACTATTCAGTTTTCAAATATATAAATATATATATATATATATATATATATATATATATATATATATATATACACACATAAAATATTACATATATAAATTTTCATATTTTGGTTGTAACAAAAATACTGGAATATTATTTGAAATAGAATAAAATTTTCTATTAAAAAGAATCAATATATAAATTCTAGAATTTTACAAGTTTCAAATATTTTTTTATATACAAATAGTTTTGTATAAAAAAAATTAATAAAAAATATCTAAAATACTTTTTTACATTATTTACGTTTATTTTTTTATAATTTTATTAACATTTTTTCTGAATTTTCCAATAGAAATAAAATAAGAATGTTTATCTGTAAATTAATTTTTTTTATCATAAATATTTATGTTGTTATTATAATCTGACTTATATTTTATAAAAAACTTTTCAAACCTTGATTTTCTAATTAATATTTAAATTGATATTTATTTTCATTAAATTTATAAAACATTGCTCTGTGAAGAAAATTTTTAAACTTTCAAAGAAAAGTTAATTATTTATTATAGAATATAGGTAATTTATTTAAAATAATTAATTATAAAATTAATAATTATAAACTTTCTCTTAGTAAACAATTTGTTTATAAAATTTAAATAAATCCACATTGGAGAGTCTTACTACTAATTTTATGTATGATACAAGATGTGTATGCTTTATTTTCCTCCTTAATTTATAATTAGTTGTTGTAAAACAACAATTTTAAATTATTTTATTTCCTTAATTTTTACCTTTTAAAATAATCAATATTGTATATTTTGATATTATAAAAAAAGATTCATTTAAAAGTATTATTTTTTTTCTTTAAAATTAATTTATTATTTTCATACATATTTTTAATTACATTGTAAAATTAATTTAAATCGACATAAAAAAATATTTATATATCTCATATTCAATTGTGACCATAAAAATCATACATTTTACTTTAATATTTACATACGTAACTTAATATTATTTCAAAATAATAATTATAATATTTTTAAATTTTAAATAAAATATAATGCATGTTTTAAGATCAAGTATAAAATTATAGCTTATAAACAAAGAAAGTAAAAATTAAATACTTATTGAACAACTTCAATATTTTGTGGTGTGATGATAGTTCATTTGTATGAATATATATATATATATATATATATATATATATATATATATATATATATATAATACTTATATGTAAAATTTATAGTAGTAAGTGAGATTGTTTTTATTTTTAAACAGAAAATATATTATCTGAAATAATTACATTTATTTTTAATAAAAACATAATTGTCTTTGGTTTGATTAAATTAATTAGTCCACAGCGCTAATTGGTATAATTATTGAATCAAATAGACTTATAATAGTTAATAGTACTTTAATGCAAATAACGAGATTAATGTAAATGGCTTATCAATAATTATCACAATATATTGATATAATTGACAACAATAATATCATATATATATATATATATATTCACATATAAATAAATTTAATACACGTAATTATTAATAACATAATTTAAAACTATAAATAAATCAGTATAATATAAATTAAACAATTACTTAAAATCTTCTTTGTTATATTAATAAAAATATTTTCGTTAAAACGACATATATATATATATATATATATATATATATATATATATATATATATATATATATATATACTCGTATATATATAAAATCTTTTTTATATTGTTAATCGACATAAGTCCATAAAGAGTAATCAATTTATTGGTAGTTAGAAATCGTTTTCATGGTGGAAAAACATTTATATTCATGTAGCGTGGATTTTTCAATGCGCTTTGAAAAATGAATATGCGAACAAATCGGCCTGTGCGACGTTATATTGGAAAGTTTCTCATTTTTTCGCTTATTCTTTTGTATAAAATATTCCAGTCTAAATTTAGTTTTCAAAGAATCCGTCGTACACTTTTTACTTAAAGCCGAGTCTCAATAATATAAACTCTCTTTGTGACGAAAAGAATTGATTGAGAAATAAAAAAGTACAAGGTGATAAATAAATAAATTTATATATATATATATATATATATATATATATATATATATATATATATATTATAGATATTCTGAAATATTTATAATATTTTATTTCAAAACAGTAAATCAATATAGAAATATTTCAAGTGTTAAAAATATCATTGTAAATTATTTCTCTTTCTCTCTCTCTATTTATCTCTCTATCTAAATATATATATATATATATATATATATACTTCCAAAAAATTTCACAAAAAAAGTTTGAAAATTAATTAAAAAAAATAAAGTATTAAACTGGTTGTATTTTTTCACTGTTCTAGAAGTATAATCGGATTATTAAAAAAAAACTTTCACGTGAAATTTTAACTTTTTATAACAACTTAATCAAAAATTCACTAAAAACACTCGACTTCAAAAACTTAACAAACAAGCGATGCTTGCACAAATGTACGCCATCTTCCGCATATCCAGATTTATTTTGCACCCAAATGGATCAGTGGGTTTTTTTATACGAACGGTCGACGCTGAACGTACTAAATATCTAAGTCGATATAATCTTTAATCCTCTGGAGTTTAATACTTTGGAGTACATCTGGGTACGGTCGCATACTCTGAGCCAGTGGACGGTTAGTCGAAAGTCTGATAGATTAAATTGAAAAACGAAAATCATCATCGGAAATTAAAAGCTTTATTATTTCTGTCACCGTTTATTATTAGCTATATTTGTGTTTGAAAGTAGACAACTTGTTTAATTAAATTAAATTTTATTGATTTGACAATTAAAAATAAATAATATGAAAAACTTATAAAAATATTTTTATATTATTAACTTTTTGTTATTTACTTTTAAAAAATTAAAGAATATTTTTATTTCTTTTTCTCATAATGTAATAAAAATCATAAATATTATTATACAAAAATATCAATATAGACTTTATAATTTTTACAAAGTTATTTTGATATTTCATTATATAAAAAAAATAATATTAATAATTGTGAAAATATTATTATATTTAAATGTTATTATTTGATGTTTCAATTATACTTTTTATATGTATGTAATTTTCGTAACTCGATATAAATTGATTTTAAAAATAGTTTAAAAATTAATTAATCATTTAAAAAATTCTTAGCGTTATTTAAATATTAAAAAATCTTTATACATTTTCAATAATATATTTTCAAGTATAATTACGAAAAATTAAGTGCTTCAAAAAATCTTTTTGGAAAAGAAAATCAAAATTTAAATAAGAAAAATTCATCAAATATGATGAAAAAATATTAAGAATTAACAACATAAAAACCCAATAAATTAATGTTTTTGAAATTTTGAATAACTAAGAATGTGATAAATAACTATATGTATTTATTGAATAAAAACGTCATTTGATAAGTGTCAATTTAACTAAATGTCTTCAAAGTCATAAAATGAAATAAACGAAATTCACCTTCTTATCACAATCAACAACTTTACGACTGACCAAGTTCCCCCCTCAGTAGATAACGGTTCCTGAAAGTGTAACCGAAGCACGAAATAGCCACATACAGTTAACTTCGTACAGATAAGAACAAAAGCGTCCAGAAAAATCTCGTGGCAACTTTACACCTCGCCACTGTATCTAAGCCTGAAGCGTTTGGTAACAGTTCGTCGCTGAAGAGGATTCGACGCCATTTGCAAGACGTTATCGTGACCATGTTCCATTTGCAGACTGACTCTGTACTGTTGCTGCATCACAACACACGAAATCGTTGTTGTGATCGAGAACACGATAAACGGATTTGTTTGTTTTGTTGTTTTTATTTCCAGTTGTCCGGTCACAATGTGATGTGAAAAGATAAATGAAATAATTCTGTAATCAGATTTATTTTTTTATAGAATTTCACTCCTTTCGTGTATACTTAATTATAGTATTTAAAATACACAGTGTGATATATGAACAAAGTTGAAATTTTTATGTATTTTTGTATTTCTGCAAACAGTAGAGTTCATAAAAAAATATTTCAAAAATATTTTTTTAATAAAATAAATTAGAAAACAAATTTCTGTATAAAAATAAGTTTTACAAATTTTAAGAATATATTAAAAATCACGGTATTAAGGTTATTTTTATAAAAAATATATATAGAATTAAAATCATTTAAAAATTAACATCAAGTTTATTGGAATTAATTATTAATAATTTATTAATACAAATATTAAATTAATCACAATTAAATCAAAGATTCATCCAAAAATAAATATTTTAAAGAAAAAATATAATAGCAATTACTTAAATATGTAAATATATACAATATTGTACAATATATGCATTAACTTCAGTTGATAATAAATTATAAAAATAAATTTAAAAACAGATTTTGCTTTGCTTACATATATATAAAAATAAAATAAAATTTCTAAAGAGAAACTTTTCAAAACATTCATTTTTCCATATTAAAATTTCAACTGAAGTTTTTCGATGTTATTTTTATTTCGTATAAAATATACAGTAATATTCTCAATCATCAAATATAGATAAACATTCAAAATCAAAGCAATACATTTCAATTGCTAATTGGCGTTCAAAAACGATCTTTTCAAATATTATAACAGATGATTACTTCTTCACTTTCATCTCGGTGATTGACTTGAATAATTCACAAAAATACTCTCTATTTAATTGGAAAAATGTTTTCATATCGAGAGTCATTAAAACGATGGATTAAATGTTACAATAATATAACGTGAATAAAATGTTTACACAATATGAGAATTGATGAAAATATTTTCTTCGAAATAAAATCAATTTAAGTGTAAGAAGATTTGTTTATAGGAAGGTTTGTATGCAATAAATAGAATTCTTAGAAATAATACTATTATTAAAACAAATCTTATCTTAGAAAAAATATTAATAATTATAAATGGAAATATATTTTATAGAAATATTTTACTATTTTTAATTACATTAACTTATATTCTTTTAATGGTTTATGATTAGAAAAAATAATATATTTACATAAACGATTTATATCATAATATTTAAAATTAAAATTATATATATATATATATATATATATATATATATATATATATATGTGTGTGTGTGTGTGTGTGTGTTGTGTTTGTGTGTATAATGTATATTTTTTTAAAAAAAAGTGTAAGTAGACAAAATGACATTATCTGGATTATTTTCAAACAAGTTTTTCTCCAAACTTACATTTCATGTTTTTCATCTATACGGTTCGTTTTCCTCTAAAAAAAATTACCATTTCAAAAATGTTGGTCTGTTAAAAGTGTTAATTTCGTGGCGAGCTAATGTTGAAAAACCGTCGGATTACATAATAGTATTCATACAAAACAGATCCCATGCTATCCACAAACAAATTACATGTTTCGTCGACATTGAGAGCACTTCCTGACAGAGTGGGTTCTCTACAGTATCTGCACAGCTCGTTCATAAAAATAATTTATTATGCAAAAATCGTTACAAATCCCGGCTGTTCGTTGCGTTAAAACGGTTACGTTATTGCGACTGTCTAACAAGCTATACTGAATATATACGACTGTTCAGTAAAAAGTCTTAATTTTGACGTGGATTCATATTTCTTGACCGCCATTTAATGCAACTTTATCAAATATAAAAATTATTCACTAGAAAAATTTTACTATTAAATTAACATAACGTTATTTAAAATGACTATTATATTAAATATAAAATCTTTTTTTCTAATTCATTTTATATAAATAAACATTTTTCTAATAAATAAATTTAAATACAATAATTTTTCAATTTTAATATTTATAATAGTCATTTATAACACTTATTATATTTCTTATTTAGTACAAATTTGTAATACCTCTAATATTAAACATTTCTTTGAAAAGTGTTTCATTTAGTAATTACGGAAAATACTGGAATTAAAACGAAATACTTTAAGTTATTTCTAAGTTCATTACACAAAGATCAAAGTGTACAAAACGATTAAAGAAATTATTCTTGTAAGTGATATAAAAAGGTATTAAATTTATTACATAAAACATCATAATTTTCATTCAACTTGTATTATGTATTATGAAATGACAAATATTAAGGAAATATTTACATTAAATATTATATCGCTTAAAGATATTAAAAGATGGTTGTGTCACAACACTAGTAACAACAACTTAGAGTATACTCTTCAGAAACATGTCAAGCTGTCCATCAACTTTTTGTGCTACAGTTTTTTTGGACTTCAAAAGCTTTTTTATTAATTACAGATAATTTCAGAACAAATCTATCTTATCTTACTTATACATTTTCAACTTTATTATTTTTTATTTTCTTTTCTGTAGATATCATTAAACAAAAAGCATTGAAATATATATTCAATGTTAATTAGACATTGTGATAATTAGAAACAGATTTGATTATTTTTTTAATAAAAATATTTTATTTCAAACATGTTTTCTTGTTTATATAAGGTTATCCAAATGTGACGACTAGATTTGAGTTTTATAAAAAAGAATCAAAATAAATATACATGTTTCTCTATACACATGTTTCTTTTTAATAAAACACAGATCTATGCGTCACAATTGGATGACCTTATATATTACTCATGTACAAATGTTAATATTATTACAGATACTTCATTTTTCGTATAAGAAGTTAAAAAAATATCATATATTATTTTTTTTAATATATTTTATATAAGTTTTGTAATGAATTAAACAAAAAGTTAAGAAATTTTTCATTATTAATAACTGATTAACAATTAACAAAATGTTTAAAAATATATAAAAGAATGTATAATAAAATAACTGAATATTTCAATATATTTTGTAAATTAGAAAATATAAATATATTTTTGACTATAATACATAAAAATGATTAATTATAAAACCAAAATAATTATTTAATGTTAACATATAACACTGTTTATTTAAGTACTGAGCAAGTTTACTTCAACACAAATGAATTACTAATCCCTACAACATAAGATATGATAAAAATATTTTGACACAGCACTGTATTTTGAAATTTAAATTCAGTTAAAATTTCAAATTAGATTCTCTAATATAGGACTATGGTAATGCATATCAGAAAATGAAGTAAACAAAAAATATTAAGGAACACTTTCATAAAATTATTTTTATAAATATAAATATATATTTTTTAAAGAATGTATTTCTCACTCAAATACTACAAGACTTTAATTATTAGTAAGATTAATTAATGCATCAGAAACAAATAAACACATCAAAAAATCTGATATATTAATTTGTGGAAAAATCATTTATAAATAATTAATTAATATTGATAAAGGATAATAATTTTCGTATATATTTTTTTAAAAAAAAGTAAGTAAAGAAACCCACTCAGAATAAAGTTTAGATACTGTACGTTTATGTACGAGCTGATTTTGTAGTGGTCTGTGAACGGCAGCAGACTACCTCAACGCTACCATATAATTATTCACGGTATTTGCATAAACATGACGCGTGCTGATTTCGGAAGTAATAAATATCTGCGTAATATGCATGTAACGGCGCGAGGCTTAACTAAAGCCGTACGCGTGACGCGGAGAAAGGGAACACTAGACGATGGAGCAAACGACGGCCCGCGTAATTATGCACCCCGAGGGCCACGAGCTGTTACCCAACGCCATCAGCTGATAATTGTAGAACTGTAAATCATCTCAAGGCGGGCCTGTATGATGTTACGAGTAATCTGGTTTCAGAGAATATTCAGACACTCTGCAGTCATGAAAACTGGATGCTCGACGCCATGTTTGATGTTAGCGAAAGGGATGATTGAATATGATGAATTATGACGTAAGAATAATAAGTTTGTCTTATTATTTTTCTTTAATTACAATATACTTATATACAAAAAATATATTGTGTGAGGAAAATATTTTTGTGTAAGAAATCAATGCGTTAAGTTAAAAATCTTCATGAAAAATAAACAAATACTCAAAATATAAAAATGAAAAATGTATTTTTTTATTTTTTATATTGAATTCGAGAAAATTGTTTCATTCGTTTAAACAACTAATTTTTAACTGAAACGAGATCGACTTTATATGTGTATAAAATCTTTTTTAAACGAACTACAAAAGAAATGATAAAGTTAAAATGCTGTATCGTCGAAGTAGACTAGTTAATGAAAAACGGAATTAGTTATCGACGCTGTACGCTTGTAGAACAACATTGGATATTCACCGGAACCCATACCTCGTGTTTCTTAGTTATTGTTTTCATGTAGTGATATAGACAGGAAGAGAAATGTTTTGATTCATACTATCTGTAAAGATCATAAATTTTAAAAGATTTAATGCGATATGTGCGTGATGTAGAGCCAACGATAAATGTTGTATAAAAAACGTCGTAAGTAATTTTTAACAGGTTACATCCTTCGATGTCTGAGATAGCAGACGAAATATATACGTTTTTTAATAAATTTCTAAGATAATTAATGACTTTCCAACTTCTTTATAATTAAGGATAATTTTTTATACAGTGTTACACTGATCGTACTTTTAATTAAACGAAAATCGTTTTTTAACGATATTCAAAACTTTAATTAGCATTTTTATAAATGAACGAAAGAATACGCTTCATGTACATATCCTATAACTATTTTTTTTAATCAGTATTAATTAATAAGTTCGAGGAAAATATTTCTCAACCAATCATTAAAAACATTTATTTCAAAAAAGTATCTCCAATTATATATAATTTCGTATTTTTTTATTTTCAATATATTATATATTTGTAAAATTCAATATATGAAATAAATTTCAATTTTAACAAATATTTTATAATTACCTTTTATATAAATCAAACAATAGTGTATAATAACACATGTTTGGTTTCATATTTTATTCAAACAATATATATATAAAGAATGGAACGTTTATATACGTAGGTGTTCATATTTATTTTATACGCTGATATTTGATAACCATTCACTCAAATATAAATCAAAAAAGTAATGTAGCGTAGTTTTATTAAATTTCGCAATCATGTTTTTTAACCGAATCGAAAAAGTGAAATGCGAGCAAAATATTTAAAAGTGTTATTGTACAATATTCACCAAATAGTGTATTTAAAATCAGGATCGGCTTATTATTTCAATATAAATATATATATATATATATATATATATATTATATTAATAATTCTATTTTTTTGATTACAATTTTACGAATTAATTTTATTTTAAATATTATTCAAAATCAAAATAAAATATAATATCAATTTTTAAACTTTTTTAAAAAAATGTTTTAAACTTATATATAAATTATATCACTAAAATCATTTATCAAAACAGTAAATCTATAATTTTCATAGTATGTCAAAGAACAGCTATTTGAATTCCTTGAATTCCTGCCTTTAATTAAATGATAATGAAATATTTAAGAATGATCGTGTTGGAATCTTTTAATAAACTCATAGAGATATAACTACACTAGTTAAATAGTAATGCAGCTATTTTCCTACCATCAATATTTTCTTATCAGAATAGACCATATCACTTATTATTTTTATTTTCGAATTCTTATCAATAAGTAAATAATAAAGTAAAACGTGACAATGAGTAAATCTATGTTTAGTGCAAATAAATCACTTTCACAAACATGACAAGATTTTATTCGAGTATTTAATAATCACAAATTAGTCATTTCGTTTGTTAATGTGTGTGTTTGTTTTCATGATAAAATTTAGAAAACACTTAATTTTAAAATACTTAGAATACTTTATGATAAAATCTAAATTTCATAATAATCTACATTTTATAATAACTGCATTAGTATAAGTGTTTGGATGAATGATTCATTTGTATTAAAGTGAATTTCCCAACAAATAAAAATTTATATTTTTTTACTCACTACGATATTTAGATTTTCAACCATTTTAATCGTTTTTGTGAAATTTCTTTTACCTTTTCGTATAATCTTACTTTTAATAATTTATCAATCAATGGAAAATCTATATGTAAAAATAATCCATTGTAAAATTAATTTCATTAATGCTCACGCTACTCCGAACATGAACAATTGCAAAATTCTTCTTAATTTTACACTCCCCTTTACTTATACATTATCATGCGTAATGAATGTGGGACGAAGCTCTTTGGTCTACTAATTTTTTTTGTATTCAAATAATTTTATAGGATATTTTGTACTTGACTCGTCCATATTTCTAAAAATACTCAAATATACGAATAAATTATTTTATAGTCCTGCTGAATTACTTAACACTAATTTAGTGTTTTCAGCTGGTTTTTCTTGTTAAATAATTTTTAGAAAAAATCACCTCTTCGTATGTCTCTATATTTCAATTAACCATCAATCATACACTGGAAAATTTCATCAGTTAGTATATTTTAAACCCGTTTATATTTTTATATAATATTTTAATATAATTAATTTTCTTAAAATATTTTCTTTGTCTGAGTTTCATCTTTTAACTATTTATAGACTAATTCAAAGTTTATCTTTATCTTTTATAAATAAATATAGCTATTGAATTATCTTAAATGAAATTTTCGTGTCTAAATTGTATTTCTTGATTAATTTTTTTCGTGTAGAATTATGTCAGTAGAAAATTATTCCGTTCCGTCTCTGCCGTAAAAGTACATACATCTAAATAATATATTTATGTAGGTATGACAAGGCGTACATTCGTGTGAAACAAGAGCAACCCGTTAGCCAACCGACCGACCAACCAAGCGACTACAACGGCCAGTAAGCCCATAAATTAAAAATAAAAACTTCCGCGTCATAACGCCACATCTCGTCTAAAAATTTACCGGAACACGAGTAATAAATTTACACGAATACATATATGGCGAAAAAGAATACGCTATAATACAACGTTGTTACACACCTTCGTATATATGTTTCGTGTTCTGTAGAGGGTAGTTTATGCAGAGGTGGTAAAAATAACATCCACGAAAAACATGAAACAAATATGTTTCATTTCCAAGGAAACCGTGTTGAAAGTTACATTCTTGTACAATTTTGTCGATGATGGTATGTTGTTCCTCTTGTTATTGTTAAATTTTCCTTTTTCTCTCTATAGTCAGTGATCAAGATCAAAAAACACGGGAAAGATATAAAAGTTACTTTTATTAATAACATTATTGTATATAATTGTATTATTGTGAAAAATTGTCGATATGAAGTTTCACAGTCAGGTCACGAGTTGAAAGTTTTATCAGATCGTATTGGATGTTCCAATGTTATTTACTTTTACTTATCAAAATAAATAACGTATAAGAAAGCTGTTTGTTTTGTAAAAGCCAGAAATAATACTAGCATTTATTTTTATTACCTGCCTTGTTTATATTATACTAAATAAAAAATATAAATGTAGTACATAATTTTTCATGACGTTTTGTTATTATTCATAATAAAAATAAAAAACAAATTTCAATCTTTATAACACGAAAGTACTGTAAAAAATTCTAGCTCTGAATATATTTCGTACTATTTTATTTTAAAATTAGCACCAAAACAAACCATTAAATCATTTTTTATAATTTTTAATATCTTTAAAAAGATCTATAAATATTTTAATTTATTTCTAGAGTAGTCGCTATTTTTAAAAATTAATGGAATTGATTTAAACAAAATAATTACATAACAATACAAACATAATCAATAAATTAAATGTAAACAATATATCAAATTTTGAGTAGATTAAAAGGGTTCGTTGTCAAAACTTGGGGTACAAAACGTTTATTTAAACCATTCAAACTATATTAATATTTAACTGATTTGCATATAGAAATTCTACGAAGCTAATCAATAATTTCCATTTCAATAAATATGTTTATTTATCGAAAATGTTGAAATTGATGTATAATGTCAATTTTATTTAAAAACAACAAACGAGTTTGACTCGTGGTGCAGTTTTTTGCTCTGAGCGTCAGCTCACATTTTCAACATAAATTTTCCAATGAAAATCAAAAACATGCATTCATTGTTACATTTTCTAATTAAAATATGTGCCAAACCCAAACAATGACTGTCATATTGGAAATGTAAAAAAAACATGCATACATAAATATTAGTATTCGTCCGAGAATAATGTACAAAACATAATTTTTTCGTTGAAATGTTATTCAAATATTCCTCTGCAATTTATTTATAGTTGTTTGTTTATTTATTTATTTTAACATTTATTTAATAAAAAATGTTTAATTATCTATCATGAGTTTCCACTTATTTTGAATAACTTTTTGATTAAATTTAAAACTAAATCAAATATATATATATATATATATATATATATATATATATATATATATATCAAATAAAGAAAATGTTTCATTGAATCAAGAAAATAAGACGTCAGTCGTTAAGTTTTCAAAAACTTTAATTGTAAGATTGTTTGAAGTAATTTAAAATAAAGAAGATACTAGAAACTTTTCAATAATAATTTATAGTTTCTACAAATTTTCTACAGCTTAAAAAATAAATTTCTTTTTTTAATAAAAACTTAATTATGAATATTTGTATATATGCATTTATTTTATTTTTATTATAATAACTAAGAAATAAGATATCATTACACAATTATTTTTTTTAATATAACTCTAATTATTTAATAAAAGTAAATTTTCGATTAAAAAAAATGTTTTAAGATATTTATAATTATTTATTCCACATAAAAGTCAATTATTGAATATTGTTAAATTATTTCAGTTAAAAATTAACTAATATTATTTTAGTAAGATTTTAGAAATTAATAATTTTTAACAATTAAAGATATTTATTCTTTTTTTAAAAAAATATATTTTATTTACTCATTTCTTATTGATTTTTCATGCTTTAAAACTGTTTTAAGGTGACAAGATAAGTAAATTTTTTCAAAAAAAATTATATGTTAAAAATAATTATTTAAAATTTTACTTCTGTAATATATTGGTCTGCTTTAGGTTATTCAATTTATTTTTAAATACTAAAACAGTATAAATATATATATATATATATATATATATATATATATATATATATATAATGATCTTGATAAAAAGCCAGTCTATTTTCAATATAACCAACATAAAATATGACATAGTTCTGGCGTTATTATTTCACACATTTTAAAAGCATATTTTACGTTGAGTAACGGTCAAGAAAATATAACAAACCGCCGGAAACATGAAACAAATACATTTCTTATAGGAAACAGTATGAAAAAACATAAATCGCTACGTTCTTATCAGCTATTCATAGCCAATAATTAAACGTATAGGTCGGGAAAGTAGGCGTATTAGTGTCTAGAAAAAGAAGCCCATATTATTTACATTGTATAAGTTCACGGCGGTTAGTTGGCATATCTTATCGACAATGTTCGGCAAAGAGGGTCGATGTAAGGGGCGCGACTTTCGAACAGCAACAGCCAACGGTGGGCGGGAAATTTATGCAGGTCCGTGCCAATAACTCGGGGCTAGTTTGTAGTTTGCAGATAAGACATGCGGAATTCACAGAGCATAGTCTCTGTTACCGCTGACTGAGATTAGTAATAGTTGCTTGCATGCTTGTTACTCTAGTTGTACGACCGACATACTTGGCGACATAGCGATAGCCAGTAGCGACTTGTTAAGTTTTGTTCGAGACTGTGCTTTTTCTTCCGATAAGTATTTGTCTTGAGATCTCAATTGAGGCCAAATCTGTTTTTCCAATAAAGTTAACCAGAATTTTCTACAATAACTTCTTAATCAGAACAATTAAAGATAATCTTATTTTAAGTAAATAATTAATCTCTTTTAATCATTATCTCTACATAAAACAATTTAACTGAAAAATGGCTCCTTTTTACTTATTTTTAAGTCGTGTAATATAAAATGTTGGATTATTATTAGGAAAATAATATAAAAATCCGACATTTCATGAAACACGGCCTAATATATATTTACATATAGAATTTTTCAATAAACGCTTCAAAAGTTTAAATTAAAATAAAAAAGGTATTTAAATACTTAGTTTTTTTTTATTTTTAACCATATTCAATGGCTTTAATGATGGATCATAATTTCACTCAAATGACAACCACAACTTCGCTTGACATAGTGCATTCGTTTAGTCCAATTTTAGTCACTCTATCATATAATTGTGGTCCAATTTCATGAATTACACATTCAATGTTTATTTTTAATGCTTCTGTCGTTTGTGGTTTATCAGCATAAACTAATGATTTTATATAACCCCACAAAAAATAATCCACTGGAGTTAGATATTGATGAATTTATTTATTATTCAAAGGAATTAAAATTGTTATCGAAAATTATTCGTTAAAGAAATGAAAACTAAATAATTATTAATTATTTTAATAAAATATTGTTTGGTATTGATGATTGATTTGTGGAAAATATCTTTAGCTGCGTTATTAAGAACTTTCCATTAAAATTTTTTTTTATAAATTTTGAAGAATTTAATACCATTAGCTATATATATAATTCAAAGTTAGTTAAGTCATTAAAAATAAATCCAAGCAAACAATTCCGAAGTTTTATAAAATCTGAGTTATTGATCAAACTTAGTATCATAAGAAAAACAATCGACTTCATGTATTAAGAAAGATGAGTGAAGCTTTTAATGATCAAAGCTTAAAACAATTTTAATAATAATAAGAGGAAAATCAAATATATATTACAAATACGTTTGTGTATATATATATATATATATATATATATATATATATATATATATATATAAGTTATGCTAATTATTACAGTTCAAGTACTTCCTTATCCATTTGTTTGCTTTTCTCTTCTAAATCACCTTATATTTCTTCCAATTAAAACTTTCTGAGCGTTATCAATAATCTCTTCAAAATAAATATTGTGGTAAAATAATATAACTTTTCTGTTATTGAATCTGAAATATATTTTGCAGAAAAATATATTTTTTTTTCATAATGCTATATATGTTTACAAAGAGAATTTATTTGAAATAATGTAAATGAAAAATATACTTTTAAGTACATATAAATGAATATAATTATGTAACCTCATATACAATTATAACTTTTTTAATTATTTTAATGTAACTACAATAACATTGATGTTTCATCAAATGTATTTATTTTAAGCTGCAGTCAATTATGATCTGATACTAATATTAATTTTGTAATAGCAGATAAAAGGTATCTATCCAATACTGTTTAGCTTTGAAGTTTCTATTTGAAATTGAAATTGTTTTTGGTACAAAAATAATCTTCATTTGAAAAGTTAATTTTTAACGGGTACTACAGTCGATCATATAAAAATATTAAAATGCCATCAGATAATTATATATATATATATATATATAAGTATATTCTAGTAACATTTAACGATTAAATCTGTGGAAACGTTTTTTGCTATTTATTTTGCATACGAACCGACCACATTTAGTTACATCGCAACCATCTCAAGGGGTTGTGAACCTCGCACGAAAGCCACGATCTCATAAAATTCGATTTGAATGCCCACCGAATACGACTGCCGAACGATCGACATAAATTTTCCTGTGAGCCGGACCTTAATATCTTGAGACTTTTGTAACAAATGCACAGATCTATACAAGATATGTTACTACTGTAAATTTTATGTTAGCTACATAAATACACACATTATGTTGTGAACATAGTTGACAGTAGTACTTTACAAATGTATATATTTATTAAATTTGTATTCGGGTATTTGACATTTCTGAAATTTGTTTCGAATTGTTCTATTAGATTATAAATTTAGGAGAATTTTCTTGTTTGTTTCAATGAAATATACATTTTTGTAAGAGTGACTTTTATCTATTTATTTAAATGAATAAAATAAAAAAAATATTTGATACTTTATTCATTGCATATATATATATATATATATATATATATATATAAACTAAGTTTTAAAACACTTATTTTTCATATCAACGTAAAAAAAATTAAGTGGTAAGAAAACAGCTTATTACACTTTTAATAATTACTATAATGACGAACTAAAAATTATATAACAATGAATAAACCAAAAAAATTAATAGAATTTTTTAAAAGAACTTTCCAGTTATTAGTTGTTTTTTTTAATATATGTGTACTTTATCTTATCCATCTTTCTGTTTTTCATTTATTATTTTTTTTTAGAAAAAAAAATTAACATATTTACCTTTGATTAATTTATTTTTTAAAACATGTATGCCCTTTTTTCAAGTGTATTATTGCAGATAGTTTATATATATATCATCCAAATGTGACGCTTAGATTCGTGTTTTATTAAGAAGAAACTATACACATATTTCCCTATACACGTTTCTTTTTAATAAACCACAAATCTAGGCATCACATTTGGATGATCCTATATAATAATCTTAATTAAAAATAAATAAATCAAATATATTGTACAATAAACAATTATTTAAATATAATAGTATACTAAATATGTAACATGAAAATAATATTGTGATAATGCTTTGGATGTTGAGACTTTCAGATCATTCCATTTATGATGTTGCTATATGGTTTGCTATATGGTTTCGACAGTGTGTTTTCATCAGATACTAGAATCGATACAAATTTTATATTTTACGTAATATACCGTAATTAAAGAATACCTCTAAGATTCTAACATCAAAGACTTATCACAATACTGAAATAGATAGGTTTACATGAATGGATTCAGAAACTATTAACTTTAATAACAAATGTATTATTAATTTTACGTAAAGATAAACGATATATTAGAAATAGTAGTAACAGAAAATTAATAATAGACAAAATTTAAATAGAATGGTGTATAAAAATAAAATCAAATAACTAAATATCGTCACCCAAAAAATAATCAAATATTAACTCTACACAAGATATTAATATACAATATTAATATATTTTTTTATTAAAAAAACTTGTTTAAACATGTTTTTTTATTTTATTACAAATATAGATGTCAAATGTGCATATATAATTTCTTTTATTTAATTGTTTAAATTAATATTATTTTGACTATAATTTTATATTAATTTTTCTTCTAAAAAAACTAAAAATTAACTGTTCCATTAAATTAATTTTGTTATAGATAAAAATAATACTACAATAATAAGTAAAAATATTTAATTTTTATGGAATTTTCATTACATTATTTATAATATTAAATAAGAAAGTATATAAGTATATACAAAAATATCAGAATCATAAAATTATCATTGATATAAAATTGTTATATATATATATATATATATATATATATATATATATATATATATAATTTTGATTTAAATGCTAAAAATATTTATTTAACGTATATAAGAAGCTCGAAAATCGTTCAAGTCAACAAAAATATTTTCGTTGAAAAAAAATGACATCTGATATCATCCGATCCATTTTTATTAGACAAAATGACCGTATAAAAAAAGTTTGAATAGTGTAACTTTGCGTTTCATCCCTTCGTGCGAGGAAATGAAAACAAATTTTCGCGGACATCGTGAAAACGGTATAGCGCCACTGCCGTTGACTTTTATGGTTAGAAAAAGTTTTTTTTTGTATTGCCGTCGACGTAAATGACTGGGAATAAAATCGGTTTATCGTTTTACTTACAGCCGTGTTAAAAAAGAACACAGAACAAGATAAATGTATGTGGCAACATTGACGCGATAATGTGTCTTAAAGGTAAACTTATATTTTTCACATTAACATTACTGTTTTATGTTCGCTTTATGTTTCGCCATCGCTATTACAATATTTATACTGATCTTATGCAGCATTTTACTTATGAAGAATTATGTACTTTTTTATTACTAAAATGGCATTTATTGCCGTTAAAATAAAAAGATATATTTCTTTCATTATTTCTTTCACATACATAAACAAGAAAAACTAAAATATTTTTAACGTACATATATAACATTTCTGTTACTCATAATTCATTTTTCCTTCATTCTATATATTTTACTTATTATATATATATATATATATATATATATATATATATATATATATATAATCATAAAATTAATTTTATAGTGCGTAGAAGTGAAAAAATAAAGTATTAAAAAATTAATATTCAATTAATTTCGTAAAAGAGCCGAGCGGCCGACTACAAAATATGTAAATGCGGTAAAAATATAACGGTTTCATCTGATAAATTTTAACCGGCCGACTGACAAATTATACAAATAAAATAAAAAAAAATCTGTTCTAAACTAGTGTGCAGTACACTGATAAAGCGTGACAAAGCACTTGGTCAGTGTGTTTTATTTAAAACCGTTGTTCATTGTTCATTAAAATGACACTGAAAAATATCAAATATTATGTGAATTAATTTTATGCACGACGTGGACAAAAAATATTTAAAAACTGTGAGCAAGGACATTATTTTTGATTATAATTGTATAAACAGGATATTAATAGTAATTTATTACACGTTTCTTATCGAATTAAGACATCATTTTGTATACTTCGTAGAAATTTATCAAATGTTATATATATATATATATATATATATATATATATATATATATATATATATATATATATATAAGTATTAAATATACATAATAAAAGAGAATTACTCCTCTTCTATCATAAATCTAATATACAATCCTTACCAAACAGTAAGTAATGACCAATAGATGTGTCTCTATCGGTTGGTAAGCCGACGAAGAGTTAACGGTAAAGATTATGGGCGGTCGGGTGGTAACTGAAGTGGTGATCCCGAGGCAATCTCGTTCATACTCGAGGGATGCGACCGACCAACTGAGATCATGTCTCCGTAAAAGATTTCTACCACAGTTGCTTGCCTCGCGGAACAAACTCCATTAAGAAGTGTGTAAGAAAGTTGGTTCGCAAGTTGCAAGTCGCGAGCGAGATGCACGATGTTGTCCCACGGGAAGAAGTGGCGTCAGCCAAGTGTATTATGGTGGTTGCAGGTATTTCGTTATAACAGCTCTTGTACATATTATAACGTATACCATTCACAGCCTCGAGCTGGACTTATATTTTCAGACTAGAACTATTCGGGAAGTATTTGTTTTTTTTCATTTTTTTACATTTAATGTTCAGTTTTTAATATAAAATCACTTTGAAATATATGAATTTTATTTCGGTATTGAAGAATAGTGTTATGCCTGAAGATATATAATGTAAAATAAAAAAATATCATATTTTTATCACACAAACAAAATTACCTCCTACCCTAAATATATATATATTAGGTTGGCAAATATCTCCCTTCCGCCTTCTGGTCTTTTGAATTTCGCAGCTATGTATAAAAAAAAAAAAGCGGATATATATATATATATATATATATATATATATATATATATATATATACATATATATATATACACTGTATATAGGGTTTTCCGATAAGCGTTTCAGAAGTTTAAATAGAAATAAAAAAAAGTATTTAATTAATTAGTTATTTATTTTTGTTTATTTTCAAGAATATTCTATGGAATTAACGATGGAACACAATTTCACTCATGTGACCACTACGACTTCATTTGACATAATAAATTCGTTTATTCCAATTTTTAATTACTCTTTTACATAAGTGTGGTCCGATTTCATGAATTACATGTTCAATATTTTTTTAATGTTTCTATTGTTTGTAGTTTATCAGCATAAACCAATGATTTCACATAACCCCACAGAAAATAATCTAATGGAGTTAGATTACATGATTTTGAGGGCCAATTGATGGGTCCATTTCGTGAAATAATTGACACATTAAATTTTTATTTCAATAAATCTATTAAAGTTTTAACAATTTCTAAACGTTTTTGAAGTGCTAAACGTTTCACGATAATTTGCCAAACTATTCTAAGTTAAAATGTCAAAATTAACTTAAAAAATATTTCCCACTAGTTGTCAAATTTCTGACATTCTTATTGAAAACCCCTGTATATACATATATATATATATATATATATATATATATATATATATATATATATATATATATATGTATGTATCACATATATAGTATTTTTATACAAATGTCCATAATAATTTCTTTTATATAAAATAAATAAATTAAAATAATATCTATTTTTAATATCACAGATATATTTTCAATTTCATACAAAATAGTATTTTTATATTAGAATTATTTTTTCCAGAAAAATATTATTTTATAGGAATTTTGTATGTAAGTAAAGAATAAAAATATATGTATATTAAAATTA
Organism: Neoneuromus ignobilis; assembly: GCA_029203775.1. Classification (NCBI taxonomy): domain Eukaryota; kingdom Metazoa; phylum Arthropoda; class Insecta; order Megaloptera; family Corydalidae; genus Neoneuromus; species Neoneuromus ignobilis. The sequence continues at coordinate 9,378,978 of CP092090.1, forward strand.
AAATTTATAAAATCTAGTTATATTGTTGATAATTTATTTCAATTATCTATTCACAAGAGTAATATTTTAAGAATAAAATATTAAAAGAGGTAATGAAATTTAGTTAACTCATATATATATATATATATATTAGTCGTTTTAATTATTTTAATCTGTTAAATAAAAGCCTGTCAAACTATACATGCGACCACAAAGCACTTTTCGTACAAAATTAAATTCAAAAGTTTAATTCAATTTTCAAATATGTAGATATATTTACTTGATGCGTAAACATAAATTCGTAAATTTTAATTGAAAGAACTACTTGAAAATATAGGAAACGTTCGAGAACTCGAGCGGTGTACCGCACTTCTTCCATTCATGTTATATAACTTCAAATATTCCCAAGACACTCACGTACAAACTTTCACCTGTTCACCTGTTTTGAAGTGAAAGCCCCAGAGATGACGTCAAAAGTAACGTTTCTCCGTAACTGTTATTTTGTTTGTAACTGAAAAATAACTATTTCCTTTCATTGTTACCAAAGTTTTCCGTGCGGATGTGTGCACCATTCGGGGAGTTGTTGCCAATGAAACGAAACATATCTGACAGTTACATGGTTATTGCTTTAAATTATACGGAAGGTAGTTCGTTCCTGCCTTTTTATTGTCTGAATAAAAAAAAAAGCCGGGGTATTAAGAATTTCTTAAACGAATTGCTTCGTAGATAGCAAACCAGGCAGAAAACTAAATATAAAAAGTTTACATATTGAATCAACATTGTTGAATTGTGTTTTTCTGTTCTTAATCATATTTGAAGAAATAAAAAAATGTTTGGAAAAGTCCTAAGTAAAATCAATTTTTTAAATCACAAATAAAATTATATATATATATATATATATATAATCATGTTTATTACAAATTTTGATATTGATATTATACATCTGTTACTTTTTATATAATTAATTTCTTATGGAAGACTTTTTCTTGCATAAATATTAAACTTGTGTTAAATAGAGTTGTTCATTTTGTAGTTTTTTTTATATTATTTATCAATATTTTTTCAATGTAAATTTAATTTCATTACTATATTAAATCTAATTAATATTTCATTTTTTCCTGACACGATAATAACAATATAAAGCTAAAGACTAAAGTGAAAAATCAAATTTATTTATTTGCGTTATTTTTATTTATAAGTTTCTCTTAAACACATTTTTGTTTCTCCTGCATGTATTTCCAGAAACAATATACAGCTAACATGAAAATGTTCGTCGTATAAGAGAAGAGCTTATATGTAGTCCACATAAATCTGTGGACCGACTCTTTCAAAGCTTTGGTTTCAAACCAACATCAAATTACGCTATGTTGCGAAGATATGTGAAAATGTTTTCTCACAAAACTCGGATACAATAAAATAACGGATAGACCTTTACATGTTATAAAATGCAAAATTTAGTGTGTTCCCGAGACAAGAATTATTGTACAGGAATGAATTCATGAGAAATATTTTTCCAACAAGATAACGTATTTATTGTTTATTTTATTTTATCCTATAAATTTCATTGTATAAATAATGTCGATGTTTATTTTATGTGTTATTTTATTAATAATTAATATTGAGATCGTTTTTTTAAAATTTTACTCTTTAATATTTTTACTGAACAATATAAATATTTTTAATTATTTTATGCAGAAAAATAATGAAAATATAAATATACTAAAAATAAATACAATGAATAAATTACATTACTGACATAATTTTTTGAAAAAGAAAAATATATTTTTCCTACAATAATCTTTTCAAAATTTCAAAGGAACAATTTTGTATAATTAATTATACTAAATTGTTGATTTGAAAAATAGTCTAATTAAATTTTTTGATTATATTTTTCTTAGAATATAAATAATAATTAAAATATTTTTATATATACATTTCTTATCCTATAAAGATATTTATTAGACCTTAATATGTTTTAAAATATTTTATATATACTTATATTTTTTTTAATTTTCAATTCAATTAGTTTATTAATTTGCAACATCTTCCAATTGAATGCATACTTTAATATTATAAATATACATATAAAAATAGACAAAGTACATATATTCTATTTTTATGAATAAACACGCTATATTCTAATCTACAATGCTATATGACAATTGATAAAACGATATTTATTTGAATATGTACTATTTTAATAATCAAATATCGTTCTTCTGAACATTTTCAATTTACTATATTTTCCGATATCATACACTCTAATGTCATACACATGTATATATATATATATATATACACCATATTACAAGCTTTTCAATAAATGAAAACAAACACAAATCCTCTATTCAAATATCCTTTACAAACATAACTATTTTTTAGATAATCTTCGTATAAAACAGATACATTTATTTCATTTTACCACAAACTTCTTAATCCACACAACAGAGAGTACTTTCTGAATCGTAACCACATTCGAATTGCTTTTCGTACAACACGATTTTCACAAACATATTAGCGTCATTTTACTTCATGTAAGGTACAAAATAAATGGTAATCATATATTCCACGGTCAGCAGAATATATTACATAAAACTCTATCCAATTTATAAAATTTAATTTTATATATCATTAAACAATTTTTATATATATATATATATATATATATATATATATATATATAAAGTATAGATGATTTTGGATATATTTTTTCAATTCTTATTTTCTTGAAAATGTTGAAGTTATTTTACTTACAGCATCTTCTTTTAAATGTATAAGATTATACTATTTTTCTTTGAACTGTTTTGAATATTTAATTTCGAATATTTATTATTCATTGTTAATTTAAAATACAAAATAAAAACTTAAAGCATTATAACTAATTATACTTCTATAATATACAATTTTCTTTTTACTTATTCGTATAAAAATAATTATTATTATGTTTTTCTCATATTCTTTTTTCTTGGAAAATTGAAATACTTTGTACATTTGTAATTTAATTGTTAAATAAATAATTTTTTTGACATACATAAGAAATTTATTAATATTTTTCGCACAAAACTTCCAAAGTCAATATTTTAGTATATATACACACACACACACACACACACATATATATATATATATATATATATATATATATATATATTATACGTTTTGAAGAGTAGAAAGACGATAATATTAAATAAAAGATAAGTTTCGAATAACTTGATATAAATTCAAGCGATAAAGCATATGTTGAGTTAAAGTCATATTGTATTTGAAGTTGGTGCAATTTACGATTGGTAACACCGTCATGATTTTGGAATTTTATGTAGAAAAAAATAGACAATTCAGAAAGTTTCGGAATTGTTTTTATTTGTTTATGAAATTTAATAATTTCATTACTTTAATAAAAATTAGTATTTTATAATATGAAACATTTTTCAAAAAGAATTTTTAACACCATAAACATTTTTATTGTGAAAATGATTTTTTATGAAAAATAAATTAATCATATTGATAAACTACATTAAAAATATCAATGTGCAATAATTTTAATATAGACACATAGTTAATGTTGTTAGTATATCTTAAAATGTTGACCGAATAACATAAAAAAATGCTATTCTTCTTTTTTGAAATGTAAACACTTTTAATAATTTTTTATAATAATTTTTTTCTTTCATAATTTTAATAGAAAATAGAGTTATTTAATTATTCAAAACATAATTTTGTAAATAATTTGGTTGATTATTTTTTCAATCTAAATTAAAATTTTTTTTTATCAAAATATAGTTTCTTTTAAAAATATTTGTAATAAATTAAAAGAAAACTCCAGCTAAAAAGTTCATAGTAAATAAATATTTCAGTTCATATCAATAAGTTTGTAAAATTTAAAATGACATTTTAATTCCAAATAAAGTTATTAGTGAATTTATTAGCTCCACTTATAAAATTACCATTAAATTTAATAATTATTTATAGCAAGAAAAAAATACATGTTGTAAATACATTTAATAACTATTTAATTCTAGCATTGTATAGGGTTATCCAAATGTGACGCCTAGATTTATGTTTTATTAAGTTTCTTTTTAATAAAACACAAATCTATGCGTCACATTTGGATGAACCTATATAATACACCTACATATAATATAATGTAATAATACTTAAATATTTTGAAGATTAAAATTATTTTAATATTTTTTTCAAATGTCTGAGCTAAGCATTATTTTTTAAATATTTAATTTAGGTTATATTAAAATCCTAATTATTACAATTAAATCAAATTTGGTTTTAGTATTATACATTATATATATATATAAGAATGATTACGCATAATCTTATTATTTAATGTACTAACACTGAGAGAAAGCATGCAAAGGCAGACATTTCTTCTTATTTGAGGATGAAAACTGCTATACTGTATCTATGTGCTCATGTCAAATGCGGGCCGTGGCATCTACGTAGTTCTCTAGCAAAACTTCTGTAGCTTCTGTATCTCAAGTTCCTTTCATCTTGAAATAATTATGCGTGTCTTTGTGAATTTTGGATAGCGTGTGTCCCAAAGTCGGCGAAGGAAGAAGGCAGGCTTCTGCTTTCAGCGAATGGCTAAGATATGCGACGGCATAGAGATCAACGTCTGTGCGTATAGCCACACCAATGTTTCGTCGTCATATACACTTACTTACACATAGATGTATAAATAAATATACATACATAACTACAAATATACACATAAAATACGAGTATCTTCACTAGTATATACTCAATTACGCTTTTCTTAAGAACTTCTCTGGGTTGAGTTCTTTTTTTATTTTAATTCAAAACATGCTTTCATATGTGCTTTGAATTTCTTTTAAGTTTATACACTTCATTGATATTATTTATTCATTTCGCTTTTATGATATCTACGCGTTTATTTGCTTTCAACGTGTTTTATTTTTCTAATTTTGACGCCTTTGTAAACTTCGTACATTTAATGGATATATAAGAATCTTTATTTAAATTGAAATCAAGATTTCGATACTAAAATAAATTTTAACGTAAACACACACACACACACACACACACACACACACATATATATATATATATATATATAATGAAAAACAAATTTAAAATTCAGGTTTCTATTTCATATAAAATAGTCTATTTAATTCAAATATAAAATAATTCCAAATTTTAAAAATACACAAAAAAATATTATTTATTATTGTCATAATTTATATTTTTTATGACTATTAATAATTATTTCTGCATTTAATTAAAATAGTACATTAAAAATTTATCTATTTCACACACACATGCAAATATATATATATATATATATATATATATATATATATATATATATACACCCATACATTCATATATAAAGTGCATATCCATTTACTCTTAGTTAATTTACTGACTTCATGCACCTGCCTCATTAATAATTTATTTTTCACGTAACTCGTACAACATACTATATATTATAACGTTGAATCTTGTGACAGTTATTCTCCTCATGTAAGTTACTTCATAAAACTAAAACAAAACATAATATTTGAACTAATGTTATATTTAAATGAGAAAATGACATTTCTAATACATAATGAAAATATTTATTTTTTATTATTATTTTTAAATAATAATCTTGAAAAAAATATTTTCTCTAATTAAATCTTTTAATAATTCAATATATTTTCGCTAGATAAATTTAATTTTCATTTTAGATCCTTTAACTATACTAAAACGAAATTTAAAATTGAAACTTATTACATCTTTTGACTCAATCAAATACATTTGTGTATTAAAATATCTTCGTTAGGTATTCTAATTTAATAAATTATTTCATTATTATTTTTAAAATAGTTTAATTATTTTTTTGTCATTTAATAATAATTTAATAAATAAATATTATCTTTTATTTAATTTTTTCTAGACATATTTAGTTCATATTTTATTAAAAATCGTTAAAAAAATCTAATAAAGTATTTTATTGTACTTCATGGAATTATAAACTCTTCTTTATCACTTTAATTACATATCTATGGTCTAGAAAATTATTAATTGACATATATTTATATATATATATATATATATATATATAATGTGTGTGTGATATATATATTATACAATATTTATTATCTGTTTAGCTGCCAACATATTTATCGAATAAAATTCCAATATAAATCTATTGTACCAAGTCTACAAACTCGAGCAAACGCTAAATCATTCTTTCATATTATCTTAATGTACATAATACAGAATCGTGTATCTCTACAAAGTGTACAATATAAATATGTATGTGGTTGTGTGTGTGTGTGTACCTGTAAGAAAAGAAGCATCTTTAATATTAATGCATTTTTCTGATATCGAGTAAAGTCTTTCAGGATGTAGTTGTTTACGTTACTTTCAATTTATTTCTATTTTAGAAGGAGCAGATACGAGACTGATGTAATATAATCCAAACTGCATTATTTATAAAGGATCGTATACAAAGTTTGTTTACGTTTCTTTATGTAATTATAATCGTATAATAAGCAAAAATATATTTGCTGTCGAAGATAATATAAATACAGATACACTCATATAAATATATTCATGTAATTTTGAAACAAGAACAAAATGAAGTCAAAGAAATCAAATTGTTTTAATATAGTTATAATTTAATATTTAATTTGAATTTAGAAATGAAGCGATTTCATTTTACAATCAAATTAGGAAATTTATCACCAAATACGTTACGGAGAGACTTACATATTATAGTTGAAATAACCGTCCATGATTAGAAATTACAATCAAATTAAACGTGAATTCTCGATGATTATGTACAGTAATGAAGAGGTTAATATATATATTCGAACAAATTTAAAATGGAAATTACTCATATGCTCAAGATGTTACAGAATATCTTTACTCGAAGTAATTCACATGACCTCATAACCTATTTCTGAATTATTACATACAACTACGTACATACGTGAATATATATATATATATATATATATATATATATATATATATATAAATCAATAAATATACATGATGAAATAATATTAAAACAGAATTTAATAAAATAGTACTTTTAAAAAAATTGAGAAATAAAGTTCTTGTAATTAAAGAAAAATTTATTATCACTGGAAAATAAAAATATTTAACTCATTCTTTTTGAATAGCAGTATAAAAAAATCAAATACAAGAAAAATAAACCAAATTCAAATCATCGTACAGAAAATGAAAAATAAAATATTTTTTATAAACTAGCCAGATAAAAAAAAACACATGGTTTTAATATTCATTGAAATGATTTTATAAAACAATATATATAATAAATGCCATTTGATTATATATAAAAGTGATCTACTTACATTGATATCATTTAAAATGAATCTATTTTTGTTTTCACGTTGCCTGTTTGCCCATATTTTAATACGATGAAAAGATTTTATTTGATCCTTGTTTATTTAATAAACGCGAATAAAAAATAACAAAAACAAAAACAATTTCTTTTCATGGAAATGAAAAAAATAACACGCAGAGATTATAAATTAATTTAATGAAAGAATCTAAGCTTGTCTCAGACAGCGTCTATATAATATAACGAACGTTTTTATTATATAGTGCCATCATTATCACCTACTCTGAAGTTGTTTTAATGAGAGATTCTCCCTAATTCAGCTCTCTACTTCCAGTCTGATGAGGTATCAGGTTGAGGTGCAAATGAAGCTACGATGCAGGTAAATCTTATCCGCTCATACTTCATAGTCTCTCTTACTTGCAACCTCTTAACCCGGTACTACCACCCATTCCACTACCGTTCTCATCGCCTTCGTTTAATGAATCCTCGAAGACTGTCTTATGAAAATATATACTCTTTGTAATATTAGATGTCCTTATTCATATTTCTTATCACAGTAAATACTATTTATTTAAAGAAATTCTATTAAATAGCGATTACTGTTGCACAAATATTGATTAAATGAAATTCACTCAAATTCAAAAAACAGCAAATTTATTTGTTAAAATGAATCTAAGATTTTATTCAATATATATAAATATTTAAAAACAAACATAGAACAAGAAACAATATTTATTAATATAAGAAGTTATATATAAAAGTCAATTCTATAATAATGACATTTTAAAAACCAATGAGTCATCTTCTAAATGTTATCGTATTTCTAAATAATATATTCATTGAGTAAAAATAAAGAACGAATGAATTATATCTACACATAATGCGTTTTTTGTCTGAACTCTATTATCTCTTCTTTGGAAAACATTTTAGATTAATGTAAAAATTCAATATAAAGAATTGCTACTTTTATCTTTTCAAGTGTGTCATATTTTTTAATTCTAATGTATATAAAACGAATAGATACAATCTCTGAATGAATTTGAAAATACTAGCACATAAAATAAACATTAATAAAATGTAGAAATATTTTAATTTCTATATATTGTTTATAGATTCATTTAAGTATTTTATTTTTAAAACATTTGATTCATTTATACAAATATAAAATGATCTTTGGATTTATTAAAAAATATTTTTTATTTGATAAATAGTTTTTAGAATCATACAAATAAAAAATATTATTTGTCAATATAATCGCATTTTTAATATTATTTTACTTATTAAGAATTAAAAAAATATTTTTATATGTTTATATATTTTTTTCATTCAATTTTTGTTTTGTAATCTACAAATTAAATTCAATAATTTGGATTAAATCATTTTAAACCAAATTAAAATTAAATCGAAAACGAATTAAAAGAAAGCCAAAGTCTTAGTTCGTCAATAAATATATTATTTAATATAAATATCTAAATATCAAAGCGGGCAACCTCTACAAACGTAATTACTGCAAACGACTATGCTAGCAGAACAAAGGCCTCAAGGCGAAACACCTAGTGGCTATTGTATATTTCATAGCAGCTAGATGGTAAGTGCCCCTTAGGCCGGTTCGCTTCAGGGGCCCGAACGACAATAGTGCATACTATATTATGCGCACCGCAAACAAGCTGCGTTGGAATTAGCTAACGTATATGGCAATTCTATTACTGTTAAATTAGCTGCAATCCCCGAGGTGCTCGTTTAAATTAAACCATAATGAAGTGTTCTATTTTCGGATTGTATTAGTTTTACATTTCCCCATACGTTGTTCAATCATAGATATGTGATTACTTGTAAATCTATAATATTTATCTATTCAAATCAAATTTTTAATAATTAATCATTCAATCTGCACGAAAATAATATAAAGAGTACGTTTAAAAACTGTAACTAGGTTACTGAACTACATTCCTCTTCGAAACAAAATTACTGTCACATTTCATGTTGACACATTTGTGCTGTTTAATTATTGAATTATCGAATTAGGTTAATTATCACTCTATATTTTACCTACTTTGTTCTTCTCGAATTAGAGTTCATTTATTTAATAAAATTTCGTGTAATTTATTAATGACATGTATTAAAACATGTACGAATTAAAAACTAATGTTAATTTCTAAGCAAAAAAAATCTAGAGTTTCTACAAATTTTAACAAAAAAATATCTATAATTTTCATAATTTACTTATAATGAATTCATATATACTTTCAACAAAACAAATTCTATATAAAAAAATATCTTTTAACTAAAATAATATTTCTGGAACACTAAAAAATATTTTTTATAATTATATATACATATAAGTTAAATTCATTTTCATAAAAATTTTAACCCAAAAATATATTTGTGTATTCAAAAAAAAAATATAAAATTTTTAATTATTTTACGTACTTAGCAACATTTAAAATACTCGATTTCAGTAAATTCGAGTTTAAAAATTATTATTTTTAATTTTTATTAATGGTTTTTATAAACACGCACATACATATTGTGTGTAATATTTTTTTATTTAGATTCATCAATTCCATATAGAAAATATTTTGATTACTCAAATGTATACTGTTTTCCCAAAATTTCCCAAGAGAAAACAGTAGTTTTTCATTACAATTTGAATAAAAATTGAAAGTAAGTAATAAATCATTGAATATTACAATAAATTATTAAGACATTAATTCTTTTGTAAAAATTAAATTAAATATAGATGTTTTTTAATCATGATAGAACTGAAAATTGAATTTCTATCGATATTTCTATCTAACCTAAAAAAACATTCTCTATTATACCTTGACATATAAATACCCACACATATATTTATATATATATATATATATATAGAGAGAGAGAGAGAGAGAGAGAGAGAGAGAGTGTTTTTTAGGTTGGATAGAACTTTCGATAGGGATTTAATTTAAAGTTCTACCACTTTAAAAAAACACTTATATAATAATAATTTATTTAATTAATAAGCATTTTTAAACTTGAGGTTTAATTAAAAATTGTATTTATTTTAAAAAAACTACATTATTGAACATTAATTGATTATTTTTCGAAATGAATTGTCAAACATATAGAAAAATATATATAATTTTCTGTATTAAATTAAATCTATTAATTGAATTATATGAACAAGTTAAAAATCTCTTGTTAGTTTATTGATTAACATAAAAAAATGAAAGCAAAATTCATGTTAAAGGAATAAATTGTGAATATATAAATTGTGTATAGATTTATTTAATTTTCAAATAAATAATGACTTGTAGAATCGAATACCTGATCATCGTATAGAAACTTTTTGTACGACGTAGCTTCACGTAGCTCGTTGCCAGGATCGTTAGGGAGACAGTAACTAATCTAATATCTCAGCTCGGCTACAATTACATTACCAAGTGTCTACATCGTTAACAGCCAACTGATTGGTTCCACCGGTGCTGGTGGTAATGCTGCCACACTGTTACTTTATATAGGTAGTGTACGACAACGGCGGTATTTAGTCGGAAACACCTACCTGAAATGGTAGCATCTCAGATAGGAAGACTTTCGACGCGCCATTTATGTTCCACCGGTGTATTTTTTACCAAAATATTAACTTATCACTCAAACTTAATTTCTTTATTAAAGCTGGTAATATAACTTCCTTTATTTTTTAATTAGAGTAACTTTTTAATTACCTGCCTTTTATTAAATTATTTTTATACTTACCTTCTCCTATACACTTATATTTTCATTATATATTTATATAGAATGTGTGTTTATAAGTATATGTGTGTATATATCTCTGCGTATTCATACTTCTATCCAATATTAATTACACTTAATATTATATTTTAGTAATTACAATTTTCTAATGAAAACTGTTTTTTTCGGACCGATTTTCTAAAAATAATATTTTAATATGTACATATATACATATATATATATATATATATATATATATATATATAAGTGATAAACAGATTGTTATATCTGTACAATTAGTACAAATTATTCAATTGCACGAATTATCTGTTAGAGAACATTAAATTAAATTACACATCAATTCAAACACAATTAAAATTACTTAAACTTGATAGTAGAACACGTATTTTAATGTACTACAAATAAATTGTGTTTATTTACGTAAAACTACTCAAATAAAGTATACATCATGAAATAAGTACATATAAGAATGTAAATAAAAAGTGGTTATTTATTTTAAAAAATAAAGCCATACTTTGATGTTAACAAGTTATTAACAGATAAAAGTAATGATGAAATTAAAGGAAGTCTTGATGAAGTTCATCAATCGTATAAATTGAAATTAATTAACAAGTACATGTTTTATTACTAATTAATGGTAAATTTTCCATTTGAAAAACGTTAAAATATAAAGAAAGTGATTTAATTTTTACAACTCTATATGCATATATATATATATATAGAAAGAGAGAGAGAAAGAAAGAAAGAGAGAGAGATTACAAAAAATATTATAAATTTAAAATACGTTTAAAAAAATTAAAATTGTTTATTGAATTTTTATAAAAAAACAACTTTTATAATTAACGATTTAAAAAAAATAATTTACAAATAAATAAAAAAGCATATTATTGATATATTCAAAAGTCATTAATTACGATAAAGTTATAAATCGTTAAAAAGAAATACACTCCGACGTTCTCTAATAAATACCAATATTTAAAAGTCTCGTTATATTCACGAGTAAAACAACGATTTGTTAACAACGAGATTTCCTTTTAGCAATTACGACGCTTTCGTTTCTTTAGTCTTGATTTCTCGCAGAACGAGTAAACTTAAAATAACGAGATCAAATAATGTTGGAAAAATTAAACTAATTATCAATTAACGTCCATCAAGCGTTAGCGCAACTGTCGTTAAAATTAAAATGTCCATGATATTCAATGCAGACGTGGAAGTATGGCGCACTTCAAATCAGAACGGCGTAAAATGTTGTAAAACGAAGGCTATTACGAACAATTTAATAGTTATAAAATTAATGGGCATGCAGCATTCACTTCTCTATATTTCGCGGATGTAGAAAAAGTATTGGCTAACAAAAACAGGTTCGCTTTGATTCAGTGGCGTCACTTGTTCACACTATTATATTTCGTATAATTTAAAGCTTTTTTATCATCTAGTTTCATTTTATTTCATTTGTGTATTTGTTCATTATCTCTTTAAGCGTGAAATTAAAAACACATTGATTAATATTTGCTTTCTATTCGAATGGCATAAAATCAAATCAAATAATTCTTTTTTTATTGAAAAATATACAAATCGTTACCAAAAATAAAAATAATTGATTTTATGATCATAATGCCAAATACCATATTGATATATATATATTGTCTATATAAACTTAAGATTCATTAACTATTAAAAAAATTATTCCATTTTGAATTTACGAAGAGGTAGGCAAAAGTCGAGAAAAAAATATTTCTATTCTAAACCCTTTTATGTATGTTTAACTTATCTAATTATACTCTCATATATTCTTAATAATCATTAAATATTTTTTTATTAAAATATAAACACACACATATCTAAGCGAAATTTTGAAAAAGCTTTTTTATTTAAAATGAATGTTTCAATTTCACTTATAATAATTTAATCAATATTTGTTCTTAATTAAATATTTTGAACTTATTTTCGTATCCAATAATAATTTATTTAATTAAAGAATAGATAATTAAAAAACTTCTGTTATTAAAATATAAGGAATATAATTTGAAACTCTGAATTTATTCTTATTATAAATTTAAAACGAAAAAAAAATTAATTTCAATCTACACAATAATATTTGTTCAAATATAAATAATAACATGGGTAATAAAAGAAGTATTTAAAACTAAAAAGGCATGTTTTTAAAAATATGTAAATTATTCAAACGTTTTAGATGTGTAACGTTTAATTAAGATTAAAAGTTGATTGTCATTATTCAAAAAATAGGTTTTCTTATTATTAAAATATCGATCTAAAATGAAAAATATAATCTACATTTAATAATATATTTCTGTACAAGTTTGAAACGTAATCAATATTTAAACAATATGCAATTTAAACCATAAATATATAATATGACGGTGACACGCATTGTTTTCGATATATAGGATTTGTTATGGTAATTACCAATTACGATAATACATTGTTACAACTAATCTCATCGAATTTTAGTATATTTATTATCTTTATTTATTGCATAATAAAATTAATTGATATGCAAATATTGTAAAGTTCGATGTTTGTACAAAAATTATATATCGTCTACTATAGTTAATTTTAGTAAAGTATTCTGTTATATTTACAATAATTACACAATTTAAAATTATTTATTAAAAAAACTGAAAATATAAATATAAAAAATACACAAACTTTTTTATTCAGGAATAATTCGAAATAATGTATATTATATATATATATATATATATATATATATATATATATATATATCATCACGCCCACATCAATAAATTTTCAAAAATAAATAATATTTTATGCATATTCTCCCAGGCGGATCGGTGAGTTATTTTTTACAAGATGAGGTTGTCGGCCTCTAGACAATTATTTAATTCAGAAGTAACAATTTTAATATTTTTAATTTTAAAATTTAATAATTTTATTAAATTATATTTTTAACAAACTTATTTTGATTAGAATTACAGTTTGCTTAAAAGATATTTGTTTCTGAAAATAATTTTTAGAAGATTTTAAAAAAATATCATTTTCAATAAAATAATTTATTTTTCTGAAAATAAAAAATTCAATATAACTAATTCATATACAAAATTCCATGATCTATTCACTCAGACAAACAAAAAATTCAATCTACTTTATTCCACATTATTGAAATTTTTAAATTATTTTACTAATTCTTTCTTAATTATTATTTTTGGAAGACATATTTTTTATTATTGAGAATAAATTTTAACTGTTTATTTTATTATTTGCAAATATAAATGTAAATTTTAAAAATAATATTTTCTTTTATTTATATTGCACATTTTTTTACATTTATCTAATATTTATTTTTATATATGTCTATGTACATATAAATATAATGTAAAAACTACACCAATCACAGCAAATAAATTAATTTTTTTTAAGTTTCTTAGAATCGCTCTTGCTCATTTTTCTTCTACTTAACCGTATTAATTTTACAAATATGTAAACAGGTAATAACATAACAAGTATGGTGAATGCAAGTACATCCAAAAGAAGATACTGATATAGACTTAAATCCACTGCTGCTGAACGCATAAAGTATGCACCTTTATGTCGAGCAACATATTCAACCCAATATATTGCTGTTTCCATCGGTGATTGAAGCCTATCGCGATAAATCTTTGAAACATATTTGGTTCTTTCACGGAAACTAGAAAAAAACATTGATTTAGAGATACTTTATAATATAAAAGATATTTTTACTAAAAATTCAACACATTAAATACTATTTATATAGATTTTTTTTATTATTTCTAAAATTAAATAAATTACTAGATAATATTTTTTTGTACAGAAATGCTAAATTTAAATTTTACATATATGTAAAAATATGTATACATATAATTTGAAAATTAAACTTAATTATAATTTAACGTTTTTAATACTCTCTTTATCAATTGAATTTATAAAAAAAATACCTTGGTTGTAAAACTTCGTTAAGTTTTTCAAGTACAGTTTCTTTACTTATATCATTCCAATCTAAATAAACTCCTCCTCCAGAAGCAACAATAGCTTTCATATTTGTAAACTGATCTCCGTATAATGGAATGCTTACAATTGGAACTCCAGCATGAGTTGCTTCAATAGTTCCCAATAAACCTCCATGCGAAATGAAAGCAACTACATTTGGATGATCTAAAAAGATAATATTATTTTTTTTAACTAATATTATTGTCAAAAATACAGTTTTTTAAAAATACGTTTTATATTAAAATTTCTGTCATATACTTGAAATATCATTTAATTTTTGCTTTGCTTATGAAATATGCATTAAACATACTTAAAATTTCCACTTGAGGTAACCATTTTTCAATTTTAACATTATCCAATTTTCCTGGCAAAGTTTCATTTTCGTACTTCCATAAAATACGATGAGGAAGTTCCGAGAAAGCGTCAATAAAAGCACGTCTTTTTTCGTCTGGAAAAGTATGTCCTTTTACCATTGACCCCATACTGAAATAAATAACGCCATTTGTTGCTTCATCTAGATATTTCTTTATAGCCTTAAAAAAAAATTACATAATTAAATATGGTGGAAAAATAATAACTTTAATCAAATAGTTACATTTGGCAATTTGTTGAACTTGTTTGGAATATGAATACCGCCTACTTCAATAACATTTGGTGGAAGTGGTCTAGGTCTATTCAGAGTAAAATGCGAATTGACTAATATCAATGAAGAATTCTTCGCAATTTCTTTCAAAGGTGGAATATCATTTCCAAGATATTGTCTAGTTATATATTCATTGATCATATTTCCAAGTATAGGTTCAATTATCCAATTATGAATTATTTGTGCCCATGTATTGTACACTCTTCCAAAAAATGAAATTCGATCAGAAACTCCTACTAAATTATCCGGAATATATGCAGGATTATCCGGAAGGCCATAAAAGTCTGCAGACCATGGCATCATTGTACAAGAACTAAATCCTATATACGGAGCTTTCATTTTATATACTAAACCCATAAAACAATGCTCATTAAAGTTTTCATTGATTATTATATCAAAATTATGTTCTTCTTTAAGAAATTCTTGTATACTAGGTGAACCTAACGAATGACACACTGCTCGTCCAAAATTCATTAACATAAATGGTGACTTCACAGTTGATACTATCGAATTTTTCGGTACTTCATTTATATCAATGAAATTAACCAACATTGGTGCTGATCCTATAATACTTATATCTCGGTAATTATTTAGTTTTTCTTTTAATGGAAAATGACTTATTACTGTTACATTGTGGCCTCGTACTGCAAGTTCTTTAAATAATGGTGCAAAAGAGTCAAAATGACTTTTTCCTGGATGTGGAAATAATCCTAGGATATTATAGGCTTGTAGTGAATTTAAAAATGCACATGATGCCAAAAATAGCAATAAACTTTTCATCTGTAATTAAAAATATACAAATATTACTAATAAAGTATTACATATTTTTTTCATAAATTAATTTTGTTGAAAATTTATTATACAAGCCAATAAAGTATAACAATTTTAGAATCAAAGGTAATGAAAAATATAATTTTATTTATTTATTCAAACCATAATTTTTCTGAATATATATATTTTTTAATCTAAAAACTAATAATTTGTGATTTATAAAAGTTTTGATTTTTTAATATACAATTTAATTAGAAAAAATACACCTAAGAATGAATATTCGTTATATTTTTTTGTATTAAAAAAAATATACTAATGAAAATATTTAAAAGCATATAAAAATTACTTAAAAAATATTAAAAATAATATTCAGTACTGAAAAATATATTAGTGTTAAGGATTTATGTAACCGATTTATTATTCATTCATGAATAATATTCAAAATATTGTAAATAACAAATCATATTATCAAAAATTTTAATAAAATTAAATTAACATTGAACATGTTATTTCTTTACATTTAAAAATATTATATATATATATATATATATATATATATATATATATATATATATATATATATAAATATTTGTTTTAGAAAAAATGTAATAAAAACTTGATGTGAACTACTAATATAATACGAATGTTGTTAGTGAATGTTCTAAAATTCGCGGTGTTAGCCATAGACTGTACAAATTATTTTCGTATGATTTTATTGACTGTCAAGGTTAAAAGAGTTTTTTTCCGCATAACTTTCATGAGATTTATTCATAAACATATCGTTAACCAATGTCATTAACTTACATTATGTAATTATTTATTATATTGCAATATTGAAAAATAATATTTATTTAATTATTTGTATTTTATTGTAAGGATTGTATTACATAATTAATCTTTTATACAAAAAATTTGATTAAAAAACAATTTGTTCAGTTATAAAATTTCATTTTATCAAAAATAATGTATGATACTAATTATTTTTTAATTTTTCATAAATATAAACTTTTCTATCTATGTAAATCTCTGTCACTCTCTCTGTAAATATATATATATATATATATATATATATATATATATATATATATATATATATATATATATATATATAGTAAATTATTATAATTTTATATAACATTTTAACAATAGATTAAAAATTTCATAAATTCATTGGAATTTGTAGAATAAAAATTATTTATAAAACAGTAGAAATATCTTTTATTAATATTGAATTCAGTGTAATTTAATTAAAAATAAATTTCATAAAAAAATACAATGAAAAATCGAGAGACAAAATAATTAATGTAAGTATATTGTGTTATATCCTTTAAAGTGAATGAAATTAATTTTTGTTTTTTTAATTTACTGATTTTAAATCACTTTCTTAATAAATCAGTTTCTATTTTTAAAATATAAAGCCTCTATATACATATATTTTATAAAAATTGTTAAACATTTCAATATTTCATTATACTGATTGAATAATCACTTTTAAATTTAAATTAAAAAAATATATTAGCAACATTTCACAAAGGTTTAATAAATAATTAAATTTGTAGCTATATATATATATGTATCTTGAAAAATAGTTATATGAATGAACGTAATATAAAAATAACGCAGTTTTAACGTTAGTATTAAAATTATATACTATTTTAATGTCAGTATGTATTTTATCCTTTCATAATAGGTTATGAATAATTAATTTATAAAGCATCTAATATTTTATTAAACAAAATGCTACTTTTGAGAAAATTAAAATGTTTTCATTTTTTTTCTTATTTGATTATGAAACGGATATTTCCGCTATGATCTAAGAAATACAATTAGAAAAACAATGTTTTCTAAAACTAAATCAAACATTATAAAATTGTTATTATAATTAAAATATCAAACTGAATAGACTTTCGAATTTTGTTTTTCACGATTTATTAAAAAATGAAATTATTAATAATGAATCATTACAAAGCATAAATTTATAATTAATATTAATTTTAAACATTTTATTTATTTTCAAACGAATTTAAAAATAACTAATCATGATCACTGTTTTATAATTCTTATTTAATCTTTTTAATTTATATAAAAATTTATTTTTTAATTTTATGACGATTTTTTAAAAACATAAATAAAACACAAAAAAATATTAATAAATTCAAGACACAATTTATATAAAAGCACCATAAAACACTACCACAAAATATAAATATAAATATATATATATATATATATATATATATATCATACCTTTCAAATCCGCACTTGTTGCACTTAATTGAATAATGCTGACACAAAGACGTCACAACGTGTATTAACTACGAATGATCTTAATATACAAATGTATTAAAAACTATGTACATCACTGTAACAATTCGAGGTACAAAAATACGTCCGACCACTCTCAAATTATATACTTATATTATAGCAGCACAAATCATTCACGGTCAGGTATAAAGTGTACAGTCAAATGCTTCACAAAAGATACTAAATTTATTTCCTCACTACGTATTGTACGTAGAGATTTATACACTTTAATTAGTTATAACTTGCAATTAAACTATAAGTTATATATTTTATCTAATCATTAGTGTTAACAACAATTAGTTATATTTGTATAGTGTAAGTATTGTCAATTACCAGATGACTAGTAAATGCAACATGAATATGCAAAATTTTATTTAAACATTCTCTTCAAACTGATACTGTTTAATCAATACATTTCAACGAACACTTATCTTTAAAGAGACTTTTATATTTGTTTTCTATATGTATATATATATAATTTATTACTTTATCTCTACAAACAAATACTTGTTTGTATATATATATATATATATATATATATATATATATATATATATATATATATATATATATATATATATATAAAATATGAACTATAACTTTCACAACTTTATATTCATAATGAAGTAAACTTGTAACAAAAAATAAAATAAAAATATTTTTATTCCAGTAGAATGAGGATACATTTATTATTTTTTTAAAAAATAAATGAAATTTTTGAAAAGGAATTTTATTCAAAATAAATTTCATATCCAGTTTATGAATGTTACTTTCAACTACTTTTTTTATTTTTTTGTATATAATTAAAACATACAATATACAGTGTAATTAAATTATTCTTTAGAATTATTAAATAATTATTCATAAATAAATTTTAACAAACAATATTAAATATAACAAAAACAAAAAAATTATATATATTTATATATGTGGCGTCCGCCACACAGACGTCATCAGGAAAATCCAAACACCTGGACGAAACAATACGATCGACACACTTAGACGAGACATAGCAACCGACATCATTAGGACAGAATACCGGGAAACCCTTCCATAGACACAAAGACTACGTCAGCCGACACCGTTACTCACCGAGCGAACAGCCGACCAAGCCGCTCGGGTGATACCTGGAAGAACAACCCCCATAGACGAAACGAAACAATTGACTACACATTAATATTCGAAAAACCCAAATTTCAATTGCCCGTTTACCTGAACCTATTCTTCTGCGACATTTTGCATTAACTGGATACCGTTAGAACCAGTATAAAGGACTGACGAAATCAAAATCGGGAGACAGACTAGCTCGTCGCTGTCGTGAACCATCTTCTCCTCCATTCGTGCCCCTCACGGACCTAGATAATGCAAGACAAACCTCTAAATATAATTTATTGGAATGCCAACGGCATTAGAGGTCAGGGTACAAAGCTACGCGAGATCGCAGAACGCCTCAGGATCGACGTTCTGTTGATTTGCGAGACTCACCTCTCGCCGGGTAAGCGCTTTTGGATACCCAACTACATCACCTATCGTGACGATAGACGAGTGGGGCGTGGTGGGGGAACCGCTGTTCTTATTAAGAAGAGCATCCCCACTACGTCATGGCTTGTCCACCGCTTCAATCTATCGAAGAGACGCTTCTCGCCGCGGTCTATTGTAGGCCCCAAACCCCTTGGTTACGGGGATATCGACGCTCTGCTGAGCATCAAATCGTCGGCCATTCTGGCAGGCGACATGAATGCGAAACACAAAGTTTGGCACTCAAGGGTTAAAAAACCCAAACGGCTAGCACAGGCGCGACAAGCGCAATCTTCGATTACGCGGTAACCCACGGAGCCCACCCTGTTCCACCATCGTGGTTCAGACGTGATCGACGTGGCTATACTCAAGGATATTGCGGAACAGCACGGGCTGCAGTCGTTGTCAACTCTTGACTCCGACCACAACCCAGTGCTGCTCACGCTTTGCGATCTGAGTGTGCAAGACCCACAACGGCCGAGCTTCAACACTCGGACGGACTGGGATAGCTACAGTGCTAGAGTCGATGCGCGAATTGATCTTCGCGGCCACATCGGCTCCATACATGAGGTAGAGAGCGCGGTAACCCACGTACACGCAGCCATACGAGATACTGGTCGAAAGTCGTACACTAACGCCCAGAGAACTAACGCGAAACCAGCTATGATCGAACTGATTCGGCGAAAGAACCGGGTCAGGAAGCGGTATATCGGGATCCGGAGGATCGCAGGTTGTTATTGTGGGTAGAAGGGTCAACAGGCACAGGGACGAGGTCTGGGAGGATAAGCTATGGAAATGTCCGCAGATGACAAGTCACTGTGGACACGTACACGCTTACTAACCAGGAGTCGTCCTCGGTGCACTTCCAGAGGGACGACGGTATTATGAGGTACTAGCGGATTCGATGGAGGCACAGTTTCGCACTGATGGGATCCCCGAGTGCTCCGAGTATGTAGAGAGCTTTGTTCATCAATATCTCTCCATGCCAACGGCCCACGCACCTGACTTTCTGTCCCCGGCGACGTCGCCGCGGTCATTCGTAAACTAATGTGAAAAAAGCGGCGGGCGACGATGAGGTTTCGTGTTTCTGACGAAGGTCTTTAACGGGATCATTCAGACGAAACACTTCCCCTGCAACTGGAAACTTGGCAAAATAATCGCGATTCCGAAGGTCGGCAAGTCGTTGAGGTTCGCCGTGAACTATCGCCCCATCACGCTGCTCTCCAGCCTGAGCAAGGTGTTCGAAAGAACCCTTCTCAGGAGGGTACTGATCACGTTTCCGCTCGCAGAATCTTGATCGACGAGCAGTTTGGTTTCCGGGCGAATCACGATACGACTCGGCAACTTGTACGACTGACATATTCGCGTGGCGCGCGGCTTCAATAAGAACCGCACCACCGGCGTGGTGCTATCGACATTGAAAAAGCATATATGCTGGATCCTCTACAAACTTGTGTACCTGGGTTTCCCGGACAGTATGATCCACCTGGTGGCATCGTACCTGCTCGGGCGATCCTTCTACGTGAGTTTATATTGTTCTTGGGCCGGTGCTGTTCAATACATCAATGATGTGCCGAGGGGATACACGGCCCTCTTTGCGGACGACATGTAATTCTGGCGCAATCATGGCAATCGAGAGTGCTTTGCTCAAACTAAGCTAACTCAATGATCTCGAAGCGTTCTATCGGACGTGGAGGGTGAGGGTGAACGTGCAGAAGTAGCGGTCCACTTCACTCCTCGTAAGTTTCCCCTAGGCTCGACCCGCTCGAGCTAACGGGACGCCGATCGAGTGGGTGAATGAGACTAAGTACCTCGGTGTCATACTTTACCGTCGCCTGGACTTCAGGAGCCATACCAAGTATGTTCTCTCGAAGGCCCAGGCGCAGCTCTGCAGGTTGTAATGCTGAATAGGAAGTCGAAACTGTCGCTGAAAGTAAGCGTAAGCTCTACCTCAGCTGCATTCGACCGATTATGACGTAAGCCTGGGCATATCACCCGAACAACACACGTTCATATCACCGACGCGCACTACTATGTGCGGAACACCACCCTTCATCGTGATTCCCTATGAATGAAGGGGCGGAGAAGAGCGACAACGCGCTTCCGTGCGCTAGGGACCATCGATCCTCCCGCGGAGTACAGCAAGCACAAGCGACCCCGTTGCTTGCGCCGCTGTCGACCGTCAACGGATAGGAACTGCCACCATCATTTCAAATCTTGACCGGCGGTGGTCGCCCCCGCGAGGGTGGCCAGGAGCTCTGCCGGTCAATCGAAAGCCTCAGTCCCACAGAGGACAATATAATATAAACAAATCAGCAATATATTAAAACTTCCCTTTGGCACTTATTCTGTCGGTCAAATAATTTTTTGTCCGAACACTGCTCTCAATCATCATACAACACAAGAGACTTTTACACCATCATAGTATATAATCTATCATTGTTCTATCACAATATATATATATATATATATTTATTTATATATATATATATATAAAGTTTTATCGCAAAATTAATGTCATTTTTACTTTGAACTTAAAAATTACCTTCGAACATTAACGATTTCAAAAAAACATCATTCACAATTGCTCGTACCATGAGGGGAGCGAGCAAAGCAGGGGGGCACGGCCCCCACCAAGGTTCGGCGGCTTTAACCAACAGAAGCCAGAGCCCCTTTATATATATATATATATATATATATATATATATATATATATATATATATATATATATCATAAAAAATATAAATCAGATATTAATTTTATGTTATTTTATTAATATTTTCAATAGCATAAACAACTATTTAATTATAAATTCAACCTGATTGTCGTTCTCTTAACACTGTTATAAATATCAGAATATTGTATTACATTGAAATATATATGTTATATTTTTTCTTGAGTATCAGTTACATGAAAGATCTAATTTACATTGTAATTATTTATTTATTTTTTATAAAACATAAAATATCTATCTGACATAGTTTTCATTCAAAACTTAATAATGTTTTTAAAAATATTTTTTATTAAAAATTCATAATTATGTTTGTATATTAACGTTAAACATTAAATTATACAATATGTTAATAATACTTAGTTTTATAATATATGCCTGTTACTACTACACTTTTGTGATAATCACATGTTACTTTTTCTCTTAAATACAATTTATTAATCTGTAAATTAAATATAAAAATATTATACTTTTAACATCAAATACTTTCTGTAGAATACATAGTTTATATATATATATATATATATATATATATATATATATATATATATATATATATAATCTATTAGAACATTATTGATAATTTTGATAGAAAAGCAAATATTTAATTTTAAAATTACAGATCAAAAAGTTCAGAAGTTCAAGGTGTGATATCTCATTTCATTGAAATGGGTTATTTCTATTTAAATATCAAACGTAGTTCAAAAATACAATCTTAAATTTATAAAAGACAAATCATTACCATGCAACTATTTTAAATACGTCAATTTTGATAAAACTCAATGATAAACATAAAAAATAAAACAATTATTAATGATATATCTAATAATTAATTAATTTGATGAATCATACACTTTTTCATTATAAAAGTAAATTGTATTATGAAAAAAGCGTTATAGCAATTTATATTTTTTTAAAATAATTACATTCAGTCACAATGAAAATCTAAACTTATTTTTAATTACTAAATTATATACATATATATATATATATATATATATATATATATATATATATATATATATATATATATATATATATATATATATATATATATATATATATATATAATGCAACATATATACCATAATCTATATACATTAACAAAATATGAAAATAAATTTAAAAAAAATCACCTCAATATTTTTCTGTATTTAAAAAGTAAAAGTTTTTTGTGTTTTAAAGTGTTACTTAAAATTTATAACAATCATTAGAAATCTTCCGTGTTCATCTTTTACTTTCACAATATAAGAGTCTTTCTCTTTTAATATTTGTTTGGTTTTGTTTTATGTTTTAAGACTATATTTAATCAAATAAAATTTCAAGTTGCAATATTTTTCACTTATTTTAATGATGAATATAACCTTATAGAAATAATTATTATTTATAATTTAATCATTCATATTATTATTCCATATAACAAATTCGACAAATAATCTTTCAGGAACACATTTTTAATTTGCAAGATGTTACGTACTGAACTGCATTTCAAAAGGCTTTGAGATGCAATGTCAGTGATAGGAAGCAATTTCAAGATAATTCATTTTTGATACTTGTATTTTTCTTTGGTAAAAAGTTATTTTTTATTTTTTTATATCTCTTTTCATTTTATAATTTGTGTTTGAAATTTATTCAAAAATAATTATTAAATAACTTTTTCAAATAGGAAATAATTTTTATTTACAAAAAAAATAATAAATCTTTTATGTTTCTTTATAAACAAATAAATAAATATATATATATATATATATATATATATATATATATATTCACTTAATGTAGAAATATGTGTTTGCTATATATTTTACTTTGTGAAAAAAAGAACAATTCAAACACAAAAATATTTTATGTTTGAGAACACATTCTAATTACATTCGTGTAGATAATATTTAACAAAGAATTATTGCGTCAATGTCAAAACAATTTACTTATTTCTATTACATGTACATAATATTTCAAATATTGCATTATTAAATAATACAATATAAAGTGTATGTAATATTTATTTTCATATTTGAATATATAATTATTCTAATGAAATTCCATTGTATTTATAATAAATAAACGACACATTATTCATTTTATATATATATATATATATATATATATATATATATATACATGTTTATAAATATATAATGTCACGTTTACTGATACATCTCAATATCACGATATAATAAACGTATGGCAAATATTTCTAATTTGCATTATTAAAACGTATTGCACGCATAAATTTGTACCATAATTATCGTTTACGAAAATATATCGGTCCGATACTCATTCCTCATGTTATAATCCTAACGTTATCGTATATCTTACTCCTCTAGTTGGTTTTACGGAAAATTTATTACATATTATCACGTACTTCACACATGTTTTATTTAAACGCTACATAATTTTCGACTTACGGCTATATGTGCTGAAGCAGTTTGATATCTAAATATTTAGTGTTTTTCTTTAGCGATTTTAATCCATCATTTTGTCGGTGCTGCTAAAAAAGAAAATATGTTACTTGAAACATGTAATATCGTGTTTCAATCGTGTTCAATGCCGAACATGCAAATTTCAGAAATTCGTCAAGAATATTAAATCAATATATTTTAATAATTTTCTCAGATTATAAATTTAAATATTCTGCAAATATTTGTATTTATTAATATAAAACATCTTTTATATTACTTATAACATTTTTAACAAGAGAATAAATTCCAAAAACTATAAAAATATATACGTCTTTGATGATTATGATATCAACATCAAAACACGCATATACAAAAACTTAAATATACATAATTATAGAACTTTTTTAAAAAATCTTATAATATTATGTTAGTACAATAATTTGGTTGTTAAAAATAAATTAGTCGCAATAAATTATATTTTTTATTACTTATGCTCTTCAACATTTAAAAATTTTATTTTTTACATTGCATATCTTTTTAAAATAATAATGGTATTTTATTCAGTAGATGGTTCAATTATTAATTAATTTATGAATAGATTCATTGATAAATTAATAAATAGAATTCTTATATATATATATATATATATATATATATATATATATATATATATATATATATTTACACACATATGTGTGTTTTCGTATGAATATATTAAAATTAAATCATTTATTTGAATTATTTTAAAATAACTATTATATATATTTTTTAATATTATCACATAAAATTGCATATAACATCAATAATTAAGCGTTTATAATATTTCAAATATTAAAATAATTATCGTTTTATATAGGAATAATTAATTTTTATATTATTTACTGAAACAAATATCAAATTAAATTAATATATTTGTGCATAAATTGCACACTCATATATGAGTGTGCATGTGTATATTAAAAACATTCTTATCTACTACTTAAGAAAAAATAAAAATATTTAAAAAGTAAACAGTGATATGCAATTATGTTCTGAAGAAAGGTATTTTAAATCTAATAATAAACGAATCTAATTTTATCAACCTGTGCATATTTATAAAAATTAATTATACTATTTTAAACAATTTATTTTTAATACAATTACCACAATATCACAGAATATTATCTTTCGTTATATTTCTATAATGAAAAAAAATATACATAAACTTCAAAATACACATAAACTTATCGAATTAAAAATAAACAATTAGTAACTATTATATTTTTATAATATGGAGTCATCCAAATGTGACGTCTAAATTTATTTTATAGAAAAGAAACTTGTGTATAGGGTGGTGTATAGGGAAACATGTATAATTTCTCTTTATTTTTAATAAAACACAAATCTAGGCGTTACATTTGTATGATCCTGTATATATAATTCATATGTAAACATAAATTGAACAAAATGTCAAATAATAATTGTATAAATAAATATGTTGTTCCATAGCACTAATATTACTAAATTTACCTTTTTCATTTTCAAAAGATTCAAAGTACAATTTTTTGCATATCTTGTAATAATATAATTTTCACTGTCTATAAATATCTTATAAAGATATACTCGAGTATTAAAATTATATAAATGTTAAATTTTATTATAGCAGGATATCATAAATAAAATTACTATAAAAAAAATTGTTAATTTGAATTAATTAAAAAAACACATACTATAGATACAAAAATAAAAAACAATTATTGAATAAATACATTAATGTACAAATATTTAATAAAAGAAGTTATAGAATTTTATATATATATATATATATATATATATATATATATATATATATATATATATATATATATAGGTGTTTTTAAGCGTAATAGAACTTTAATTTTAATCATCAAAAGTTCTCTCTAACCTAAAAAAATATCTTTATATGTAATGATGTACATATGTGTGTGTGCGTATGTGTATATATATATAAAGGTGTTTTTTTAGGTTGGATAGAATTTTCGATAGGGATTCAATTTAAAGTTCTATCATGGTTAAAAAAATGCTTATATCTATATCTATATATATATATATATATATATATATATATATATATATATATATATATATATATATATATATAGTGTACATTAATTTAAATTACACGTAATAATGAAATAAGCCCCAGGGTGAAATATATCAAACACGCAAAGAGTCAATGTACTTGTCAGTGAACAGTAAAATAATTAGTAGTAATAAAAGTACAATTAAATGAATGTTTAAAAAGTGAACATTAAATAAATCGAACAAAATTTTTTAACACTTCTTTAATCAAAATTCTTTTAAGAAAAGTATATTTCATTATTAGTTTATTCTTCACTTGAGTTTAATTATGTGCATATATATATATATATATATATATATATATATATATATATATATATATATATATATATATATATATATATATATATATATATGTATATGTATATCATTTTTTTATAGAAATTAACTTGGTTACTCATGCAAATAGGAAAGTTAAGAAATCATTGTTCAAAATGTATGTTATTATAAGATTTATATTTTATAGTTATTCTTTATTAAAATATTTAATGACTAATTTTTCTTTGCTGGTTGTAATTAGATATAATGTTAGGTATTATGATTTATTACCTGAATATAAAAAAAAATTTTTTTGTATTGAGTAAGTAGTTTAGTATGTTTTATTTAAAAACATTTTGTTGAAATGTGGATCATTTGTATATAAATATAAATATATATATATATATATATATATATATATATATATATATATATATATATATATATGAATGTAAAAATATTATGGTTCGAATTTAGTACCAAATTATATTGATAACACAAAGTCACGAAAATCATATAATTTAATCACATCTCAACAAGTGAACAGATCATCACGTTGCATTTATACGGGTTAAGTCTTTAAAGCGATTATAAAATATCTGACACATTCTGCGATCAGATAAAACCGCAAAAGCCGAACCGACCGCCGTTTCAATTCTCATATAACCTTTTTGTGTTCTCCAACTATCAAAACAGTTCATCGTGTCCGGCAAATGTGCGACACGCTTATACAGATATGAAAATGAGTACACAGTTAAAACTGAAGACAATTATGACAGGGGTCATGCACGTCCGACGCCTAATTAAAACGCAAACAAAAAGCTATGCAGAGTTAAGACCGAAGACCGTGCCATAACCAGCACAACGATTCTGTATAGGCTTACCTTTTCGGCACCCGTCTCCTTCTTTGTATCTACCCTAATTATACCCGCATGTCCAGAATACTAAAGTTTATTAATGACCGTTCCATTTGTGCACAATACCATATACCTTGTTGTTCTCGAGAAATATGTCCACGTACATTAGGATACTACGACTGTTTATTCATTCCGTTGTATACATATGTATACTGAAAACTGAACATGTAGAAAGTTAATTACTCTAATTATTAATCAATATATATATATATATATATATATATATATATATACACATAAATATATTTTTCTTTTTCTCGAATATTTTATTCAGATAAAACTGACTAACCTTTTAAATAAAAATTGTCAGCGAAATATATATTTATTAATACTGATATTAAATGCAATTGAATGACCTTATTAAACATTAAAAAAGGTGAATTGAAATGTTATTTTCGTTTAAAATATTATCATTTATTTTACTTATTTTTTATATAAAAAAATTCAATTGAAATCTTTATACTTATTAATTAAACAGTCCTCAAACAAACACATTAAAATAAATATTTTTAATAATATAATACATATTAAAATATATCTTTCAACTAAACATAATTTGTTATACAAATAATTACTTTTGTACTAGATAGAATCTTCATATCACAATGAAGATTTTACTGAAAACATTAACAATGTCAACAAACTTTCATTCTAAAGTCGAATAGAAGACTATTCCAGTTATTATTTACACCACATACATATATGCTTGCAGTCATAATATACAAGTTAACGAAACTGCATACAAAGCAAACGATGGAACAATAGGAAAGATAAGATTGGGCTGGCTGCTGTTACACAAACTGTCAACATAAACTTGCATAATGCAGGCGACTTTACACATTATACGCTAGATAGATCTTGATGAAGGTTCCTTTATTTAATAATTAATTAAAATGCAGATAGTCATATAAATTATAAAAGGAAATGTGTCGTACACAAGCAGAAAACAAACATGTTTTAATAATATATTTACTTAATTAGTTTTCATATAAAAATAATGTGTAAACATATATATATATATATATATATATATATATATATATATATATATATATATATATATATGCATAATTTATAGAGAATAAGTATCCAGAAATATCCGATTTATTCTTCATGTGATTTTTATTCAAAGAGTAAAAGAAAGTAAATTCGGATATTTTATTTAAAAACAAATATTTCTTCCAATGTGCTTTATTAAATTCTTATTGATACATTTTATTATGCCTAATTTGACTTAAAGATTTTTAAATAATTTGCTATTCAAACTAGCTAACAGAAATATTGAAATGCATCTAAATGGAAAAAATATAAGTCACTCAAAATGAAATTAAAAAATAAATACTCAAAAATAGTCTTAAAATAAAGATACATAAAAATAAGTAAAAAATTAATTTTGTTTCAAAAGTCGTATATAAATTAAGAAAAACGTTTTAGTTCGGTAATAAATGTATTAGTTTAATCAAAAATGTATAAATATTTTATATAAAAAATTAATTATTTTTTATATAAATGTTTTTTTTAAAAAGAACCTAAAATTTAATTTTAAAAATTCAGTTCAATTTAAATAAAAAAAACACAAAAGTTTAATTTTAATTAATTATCAACAAAATACTGTCATAATATAATATTTTTTCGATTTCTTTTAATATAAATAGAAATAAAGTTAAGAAAACCAAAACACCTGGTTTTATTAAATTCATATAAAACTTTTTATGTTAATAAAAAATAAACATACACTTTTAATAAAGAAACTTTTCAGCAAGTTTATTGTTAAAATACAAGCCACGTAAAAAATATCAATTCAGAAGACTGTCATATTATATTGTATATACATGAATATATATATATATATATATATATATATATATATATATATATATATATATATGGCTATATAAGTGTGTGTTAGTCTCATTAAAATGTTTTACAATATATATTTTGCTATTTTAGCAATATTTCACTATTATAATTACCGTGTACTTATAACGACTTTCCAAACTGGAAGTAATCAAGCGTCGTACCCATTTTCATTAAACATATTAACTAAATCTGAGCGACACTTTCAAATTTATGAAATTACAAACTTTACTCATAACAAAATTTATAACCAAACTATATGAGAGCTGATACACTCTTCATAGGCAGTAAATACACCACGTAACGTAACAACAATTCATTAAACTGAGACGAACATATTTTATGATGGTTGAAAAATATCTGTATCCCCTTTCGACGAATAATCCCAAACATATTCGTCATTTTGCAATTGTGTTATACTACATAAAACAAGAGTTTTGTATTACCTTAGCTATTTTGCTACTAGATTGTTGTACACATATTGTATTCAGTGGCGTAACCTGCTTGGATGAATGAGAAAATATGCGCTTGTTACCTCTTTCATATTGACGTCTTGTGAATTTATAGCAGAGCTTAACACAATCTACTCTATATATTCAAAGCGTGTCTGTTTTCATATCGTATTTAAAATAATAGTTGATTAAATTAAATTTAATTATACCTTTTCCTTCTGTTTCTTTATAAATCTACATAATTAAAAACCTGCATTAATTAAATAAGTATAATAAAAAAACAACCTTATATTTTATATTAAAATAAAAATATTCCTAGAAAGAAAATACACATTTTATTTTATTTCAGAGGTATTTTTATTGCAATCTATATTATTTATTCACTCGCGGTTTCCATATCTCAAGTAAACTTTTCAACTCTGTATTTGTTCAATCTTGAATGGATATTATTGACGTTATTCATGTTTAACTTATAACTTTACCGTTAAAAACTTTTCTCAGGTTTAAATTTTAAATGAGTTTTTATTTCGGTTAGATTTGAAAGTTACATAAAATGTAAATAAATAAAAGGAAATTAAAATTAAGAATATAATATTATTTCCTAGTATTGTTTAATAACGTTAAATGAATAAATAATACAAACAATAAATGTCCTTTATTCAATTGAAATATTTTAAAAATAAAATCCAAATGTTTACCAAAAATCATTTTTTTAGTCATTAACAATATTAAAAATATTATTTTTTAGTTAAATTATTATTTTTTTTAAAAAAAATAATAAATTTATTGTAAAAAATCATTTTCATCTGTTGACCAAAAAACAATGGCGATTTTATGAAAAATTTACATTTTTATAAATTGATTTTTCCGTCTTAACTGAAAAATCGGCTATAAAATAATCCAAGTTGATAATAAAAATATCGTTTTAGAATGAAAAACGAGATTTATATTAAGAAAAAACTCGAATGGTGAGAATAATAATACTTTTACAATAGTATGTTTAATTATTAAATATGATATTTGGATTATATAAATTTACTCAGAATATTTTTAAATATTTAGAAAACATACTTCCTATAAATAATAGAAATGCCTGTTAAAACATTTATTTGAGTTCAAAAAACATTTAACTTACCTAGATAAAAGTCGTGATTAAATTTTATTTAATCTAGATTATATTTTATCATTTATTTGTTTACAAAAAGTTTAATATAAGATATATTTAGTGTCCTTGTCTAATTTATCAATATGTGACGCTACTGAAATATATATATATATATATATATATATATATATATATATATATATATTCTTAAAACAGGATCATCCTCATAATCATAAATTCTAAGATATGACTTTTACCTATGTGGTCGTTGGATCATGGTTCCTTTTTATGTAGTAACTTTTGATTAAAATATTGTCATAAAAAGATACGGAAGAACGTAGAGCCGTGCCAATATTGTTGTCGTGTGAAAAGATACATTCATACTGTTTCACAAAACACCTGGATATTGTGAATTCACGTTTTAGAAAATTGCTTTAAGGACAACGCTGATGTATATTTTATAATAACATTTTTTATCATTTTTTATGTATATATATATATATATATATATATATATATATATAAATGTATCATAAATTTATCTTTCTCTTATCAAATATTGTTTATGTTTAAGAATAATTTATATACAGCAATTTAAGTGTTGTAAAATATAAGGAATGTCTTGAGATTACATTGAATACCTATTTATTTATAGTCGTAATTCAAGCCCCTACTTTATTCGTAGAAACATACTACGAATACCGCAGTATTTCATTTCGAAACGCTATGACAATCTTGGCACAAAGTGTCCTCTCGTATTTCCAGAGTAGAAATAGTTATTCAATAGACTCTTGTTACCTTCACGAATGGAGAGACCTCGTAAAATATGTCGAACGGTAACTTTGTGTTATATGAGACGGGGGCAAGTTTATCGTAACGATCTCCACATTTACTTTAGTCTATGCTAATATCAATTGTACAAGAGAGGTTTCGATATAATATGTCAATATGTCCAATAAATGCTATTGTGTTATATTAATTCAGGAAAATATTCGATGTCTATACAAAACATATTACAACGATAATACAATATTCAATTTCAATGGAGCTGGTTTGAAAGTTATTTAGTGCATAAATTCAATTCGAGCTAAATTTAGTATAGACATTTGAGGTACTTTTAATTAAATAATTGACTTGTTTATATACATATATATATATTTATATATATAATTGACAATTTAATTAATATTTCATTTATGCAAAATGAAAATTCATAAATTATTATATTTTGCATAATTTTGATTTATATACTTCCGTATATATATATATATATATATATATATATATATATATATATATATATATATATATATATATATATATACATATGTAAGTAAAATATATATCTATATTTCAAACAATAAAAATGTATACAATTACTTGTAGAATATTAAAAAAGAAATAATTTTAATTTTACACAAATATTTGGGTTATTTTATATATTGTATTTAAAAATCATTCTGGATATAAATAAATCTTCTTATTGATATTTAATAATACACGTATATCTATATATACATATATATATATATATATATATATATATATATATATATATAAGTATACATAATGCTTTTCTCCTTACACAAATGACTTGCTCGCATAGTTTCAAAATAATTCTATATTGCCGCTGGGCTACGAAGGACCGATCAAAAGGAAACTTTAGGCAGAAAATTATTTCATAGAGTCTATTGAATGTATGTAATCCAACGTTCGTGCTACTTACACCTCAAACACAAGAACACCCATACTTACATGCATACTATCTGTCTGAGAGTTTTGTAACTGGAGGCCGCTGGTTTGTTTCATCTATTGTTTTGAGTTTTCATCTGTTGTGGCTGTTCAAAATTTACAGTAGAGTAACTTATTTACTAGAAATAACATTACGTGTAAAACATGAAATATCTGAGATTTATTTTCAAACAACTATATTCTAAATTATTTCAAGTTTCATCTGTCAATATATATATATATATATATATATATATATATATATATAAATATAAATATATATATATATATAAATAAAATAATGATTTTATTATTATATCAAACTGTTTGAGGTACAAAATAGTTTTATTCATTAAAAATATTATTTTTTTCAAAACAAACTAAATACTCAGCATAAAATTTTAACCCATGTATTTATCCTTATATATTATATTAAGTTATGATCTATTTACACACACTTAAATATTATATGATATAATATAATAACGTTTATTAGATTTTGAAATGATTTGTCTTTATTATCAAATATATTTTTAACACTATTCAGTCAATTAAAATTAAAAATATCATTAACAAATATTTATTTAAATTTTAATCAACAGTACAATTACTGTTAATTAAAATTTTTTATTTAAAAATTGTTTCTGTAAAAAAATATTTTCTTTGCTTCAATATTAAAAAAATAACAATATTTAATAAAAAATAAATATTTTGAAGGAATTTATTATAGTAGAGTTGAAAAAAATAGTTTTCATTACATTTTAAAAAAGAATAATTTGGTTATTAATTTTTAAGTATAGCAATATACCAAATAAATGATTATACTTTTTATAAAATTTTAAATAAAAAAACTATATTTAAGAAAAGTCCTCTTGTATTTAAATAATTTCTAACAATATATCAAATTTATCATTTCGTATATATACATGTACATATATATACGAGTATATATATATATATATATATATATATATTACACTCATATACATATATAATATTCAGAGATCCACAGGGATCCTGGTAAAAGCATAATAATATTTCGTGTAGCAATATCTCAACATTTCTTAAACACATCACGTTACCTTACCACAACGTCCCATTATAAACTTACGCAATTTTCTACAACCGTCGCCACATCTTATTTGTTTTCGTCGCCCGTTACACAATAGTGGCCTAGTCTTCTTGTTATACTTCTTCTTCATCGTTACCAACGACCAAAGCCCGTCAATGATGGATATAGAGATGGCAGTTATTATGAAAGGTAGATGGCACAACTACGAGACCGTTTTTTCTTCTTGTACCACATAGCTCATGCCTTCCGCACTGCGACGTCAATTTATTTATATATATATATATATATATATATATATATATATATATATATATATATATATATATATATATAACATATAAGTACACTAGTATATATTCGTACTAAAATTAATATAATTTCTATTATCATGTAATATTTTTTTATTTTCATATTATTTTATTAATATTTGGAAATTAAATATTTTCTAATTCTAATTAAATATTTAATTTTTGTGAATTTGTTAGTTTAATTATTTTTAAAAAATAAATTTATTGGCACGTTCTTGAATGGGTAATTGATTGAATTGTCACAGAGTACCAATAAAACTTATAAATATTTAAAATTCGAAATTCATCATTTACTGGGTCAGTATTTATTTTTAATGGTACTTGAGAAAATTTTACGTTATCACTTTTTGATTTCATTATAATAATTATATATAAATAAATAAAGGTAATTTTTATGACCTTAACTGCGAAATTCAAAAGATCATAAAAGGGAGATATTAATCTGTCTAAATAAATTAAATATTGTGACCTTAACCAAATTATCATAAAAATATATATATATATATATATATATATATATATATATATATATATAATGTAATATGATATAAACATTCAGTATAAAGTTTTAAAAACTAAATTAATCAACCTTGACAAGTTTCCAAAATAACTTAAGTAAAATGTAAATTAATAAACCTACACTTATATAAACTGAAATTAAAAATTAAATCAAAAAACTGACAATGATTAGTCTTGACAAAATACTAAGTACAAATGAAATATAAGAAGATTAAAATTAACATAAAATGTAATTAATATTCTTAAAAACATTGATAATTATAATATTTTAATATTATTAATAAAATAGTAAATATTTTAATTCAATTAAGATTTAATTTTTCAGCTATACTATAAATTAAGTATCTTTGTATTATTCTAAAAAAAATTTTCAATTCCATATAAAAAAATCTACTATTAATTAATTTTTTTTTAATTTTAACAAAGTATTTCAATTAATTAATTTTAATATTATATTTTTTTACATGTTTGATTAAAGATGAAATATAATACTAAAATATTAAAAAATGTGTTTTATAAAAATCATCTATTTTTTCATTATTTTTAATAGTTTTATATATATATATATATATATATATATATATATATATATAAATATATATATATATGACTTTTTACATTGTATTTAGCTTTATAAGAATTTGTTGAAGATAGAGTACTGCTTTATCTTAAATAGTGACGTTAAATCTACGTCGGTCCTACATGCAACTCAAGTGAAAACCTCCTCAGCTCCACCACATGTTGTTACTTGACTACTTCCTTCCATTATGCGAAATGTTTTCGCGGGCGCGCGACTATATTTGCATATCTTTGTATTACGTCGTTAAAGTTAATACGAAACGTTGACGCCATATGGAAACGCCGCTATAGGCTGTGATATAATGCACGCGAAGGTAAAGTAAGGTAATCTGAATGCGTCTGGAAGATAAAAAACATTTATTTATTTTTCCAAGTCCTTCCTGTAAGTATATAAATGCGCTTCTTAAAATTTTTAACGTAAAAATGCAAATATTAATAGTTTAATAATCTTGGAAAGTTTATTATGAAAAGAATTATTATTTAACAAAAAAGATACACGAGACGTCAAATATATTTAACTTTTAAAATATTTTTTTTATAATTAAAAATCAACAAAATATTTAATTTGTTTGTATATGACGAAGTAGTGTTAAAATTACAAAACTATTAAATAATTAAATTTCTTAAAATAATTATATATTCATTAAAATATTTTTCTTTGCAATATACTTTTTTATAAAATAAAATTTTAGCAAAAATCAAATTTATAAATCGTCTATAATATATAAATATAAATAAAATCTTTTTTTTTAAAAAAAATGTACTTAAATAAATCGAACAAATAATATATGTCTTATTTTAAAAATACTATGTTAAAAATATAAATAAAATTTATAGATTTATAACGTTTCGAAATATAAAAATATTGATATAAATACATATAAAGTATATTAAATTACTTAAGAATAAATAAAAAGATAATTTCTTTTTAATTTTATATTAATTAAAAAAACATTAATAAAATAATAATATTGATACCAAATCTAAAAGCCAGTATTTAAAAACAAGGTATAAATTCATTTCTTCACTTAATTAATTTTGATGGTAGATAAATTACAAAGCTTTTAAGAATATTAACTGTTTAATAATTGATTTAAAAGCTTCTATTATATTATCATTAAATGACAAAAACTTTTATGATAGAAGATAAATAACATTAATGAAATTTTGTATCAGTTTTTATTAATTTATTATTTTTTAAAAATATCTATTCTTTAAAATCATTCGTTATCAAAATAGAATTGTTGTATTAATTGAATTTAAATTAAAAATAAATTTTAATATTTTTTTCTAAATAACAGAGAAAAATTATAACAAATAAACGATCATTTTTATAGTAGAAATAAATAAAATGCGTGAATACTAAATTTTATACAGGTATATTTTTAATGTACACAATGTTTTCAGCAGATACGATATCTGTAAAATTGAATTTTGAACGAATTTGTTAACATAAACAATATTATATACATATGGTGTTAAATTATAGATGAAAATTAGAGACAAGATAAGTGAAAACTAAACAAATATAACAACCGCAAATAGCATGAACGCATAATGCGTACGTAGCATTTTACTATCTAAGCGACTCAGCTAAATAAACTAGTAAAATTAATGTTTGTACTAGGAACAGTAAACTTACAAACTTGTGTATATAAATGTGTTTGTTAATATGCCTATAAGTATATTCGACTCTACTATATACCTCTGTAATCCTGATGAGAATCTCAACATGTGATTCTGTGCGTTTGTAAACACCGAAACGATGACAATATTTCAGTATTTAAGTCGAAATATGCTGATGTGTGTAGATATTTATCATGCACTTGAATTTATGTGGTGGAAATTGTACGATTTGTGGAAAACTCGCTTGTTCTTTTCGTGTTGTTTTACATGATAACAAAATATATGTTCACTTAATTTTAATTGTAATCAAATTTTGTAAAAATATTTCAAAATTGACTTAGAAATATTTTTTAAAGTTCGAAAATACAACTTGTCAACTTTTATCGTGTTATTATTTATTTTGATAGTTAGAAATTATTTAATTATCTCTACATGTGTATAAAATTGATTTAATTTTTATTATCGAAAAAGAATTACAATACATAATAATAAAAAATGATAATTCATTTTTTATTAAAAGAAAATTATATTCTTTATATTGGAAAATTTTAGAAAAATATACACTTCAAAATGAGTATATATATATATATATATATATATATATATATATATATATATAAAAGTTTCTATTGTGATAAAATAATTTTATTACGTAATAATATATTATTAAATAAAATGAAATTAAATAATGGAAATCACTTTATTTATTATTTAAAAATGAAAAATATTTTCTTAGAGAGATATGTTTTTTTAATATTAAAAATTTCAGTTTACAAAATACATAAAAGATTTCTACATTCTAACAACGATGCATAAGTAATTCAATTTATTGTGTTTTTTTAAAAAAAAATATTCATTATTTATTTCTATTACACATTAACTATTTAATTTTTTCTCATAAAATCAGATTGGATATACTTAGAAAAATATATTTACACTTTTTAAATTACTTATTTTTGTAAATATTCTTTTCTCTGCTTATTAAAAAAATATAGCTATATAATTTATATCAAAATCGATAAAATATTCATGGAATTAAAATTAATTATTTATATTTTTTTGGTGGATATTTTTTAATACATGGGCATTTATTGTAGTTATTAATAAAATCTTATTTTTCAAATTATTTTCAGTAACAATCATATTCTTAAATATGTATATATTCAAAGAAATAATATATTTCCTTCTATAGTAGCTAGAAATTCAGCTAAAAATTATACAAACAAAATCATTTTGTACTGACAACAAAACATAAGTCGAAAATGACACAACGTTTGCACATTTCTTAAATCTTACAAATCTTTTCGACTGAATCTTTTATCACCCGCAACATTTTACGCGAACTATTTACTTGACATGCTATAAAATTTATCGTAAGAAATGTGGTGACAGAACCAGTGTCATCAGTGTCAACGGACCAACAAAACAGAGCTCGAAATATGATCATATCCTGAAGCATTTGCGGTAATAACCATTAGTTTTAGACTGGTACGGTCGCGTTGAATGAACCATTGTCACGAAACTGTGTGGGAAGTGGCTACATGGCTCATCATCTGCTTGTACGGTCTTCTGTCCGCCGTTTGACCGACTTGCGAGACACGCGACGGTAACATATGAGATGTTCATCAACGGAATATGAAGTATGTAGCCGTAAGACATTTCGTGATATATAATTCCATTTATCGTTATGTCGTACGTAAATAAATTTATTCTCGTATATGACTATTATTTCCGTCGAGTCTTAATTCATATTGTATAATTAATTATTTACAATAGATGACTCAATTACATAGATAAGAATTCTTATAGTTTTCAAAATATAATTTTTTTATTAAAATATATCAGTAATTGTTAAAGCTTGAGAAAATGTTATACTCAATCAAATTTTAAATTTGTATTTGATATAAATCATAAAATATTTTTCAACGTATTAAATTTTTAAATCTATTTATATATGCAAAAATTAATTAAATCAAAGACAAATTATTAATTAAATTCAATTATAAATTCTGTTTATAACAGCAAAATCTTCTGTCGGGAACAAAGCTTTTACTATGACAAATTTACCATATGAACTTAT
The DNA here is from genome assembly GCA_029203775.1 of Neoneuromus ignobilis. Taxonomy (NCBI): domain Eukaryota; kingdom Metazoa; phylum Arthropoda; class Insecta; order Megaloptera; family Corydalidae; genus Neoneuromus; species Neoneuromus ignobilis. Next base: position 9,418,983 of record CP092090.1, read on the forward strand.
TAACAGAAGCTTTCATAGAAAACAAGGATGCAAAATCGAACTTCATTATTAATTCTCAGATATTTAAATATTTTATTGATCAGCTTTGAATAGTTATTAAAGTTAATTGTAGTTATTAATTTCTATACATTTTCATGATTTCAAATTTTCTAAAAATATACGACTTTTAAATGGTTAAATTTTCTTAATCGAAAAATAATTAAGTATGTACTTCATACTTGTTCACAAAAATTAAAATAATGATAAATTTGATTATTCATTCCAAATAAAATTTATTAAAAATGCATATATATATATGCAGAGTGGACCAAAAATAACTTCCTAACAAATTAAATTCGTAATTTTTTTATTATAATTTCTTTTCAATTTTTGTTTTTTACATATTTAAGTACCAAGAAAAGAACATTAAATATGAATAAATATACACTGCAAAAAAAATTAAAATAGTGATATTTCACCTTGAAAGTCAAAGGAGTGTTTCTTAAACACAAATTAAATTTAGAAGATTTTACAATACTAGGAATTCTCCCTCTGGTGCAACTATCCGGGCAATAGTGCAAAAATTTGAAGTTACTGGGATAGTGAAAGATAGCAGGAGGTCAGACAGACCAAAATCTTCAAGGAGTAATGATAATATTGAAACCGTAAGGGAGAGAGTATCGGAGAATCTAACAACTTCCACATCAACAGATGCTTGAAATTTTTTTATACCGAATCTTGGAGATGATGTTAAAAAAAACTTGGTTCTAACAGGATGGAACTACAGCTCACTCTATCAGAGCTACAAATGGACCTTCTAAGGTCGACATTCAATAATTGAATAATATCGAAAAATTCAAACTTTAGATGACCTTCAAGAACATTAGTTTTGACGGCTCCTGACTTTTTCTTTGGGGCTACCTAAAAGATAAGGATTACGTTAATAAGCCGAAAACTTTAGCATAACTGAAGGATAACATTTGAAACGAAATAGCAACAATATCAACATCAATTTTAATCAGTGATGGAAAATGTGTTAAAAAGAGTACAAATTTGCAAACGTTCTAGATCAGTGGTCGGCAACCTATGACCCGCGGGTCACCGAGTGACCCATTTGATAATTTCAAGTGACCCACTTTAGTTCCGAAAATAAAGTATAATATATAAAAATAAATTATAAAACATAAACATGAAACAAACATTTTGAGAATAAAAAAAATTGAAAATAGATACTAACAACAACATTTTAGTTCATGTATAACAACATAAGTGTTTATATATATATAAGATCCATGTCGATTAAAAAGTTGCATTTTCGTCATTAAAAGTAAATATGAAATTCGGTTTCAAAGTTTTAAGAAGCATGGAGAAATGTTTACATTTATAATAAAGCCCGAGGAAATAGAAGAAAATGTTTTAAATTTGCAGTATTTTCAATATCTAAAAATTGACAATTTTAGTTTAGAAATGATTGATTTTAAAAGTTCAACGTTATGGACGGATAAATTCAAGAAATTGCGGAAAGATTTGGAAAAAACAGAAGACAATCATTTTCTCATGATATCAACATGTTGGGCATCACTTCCTACAAAGTTTTCATCTTTGAAAAAAATTGGCTTTGCAATTTTGTCCACATTCGGTTCAACTTATAAATGTGAGCAAATATTTTCACAAATGAAATTTATATTAAGCAAGAACAGGAACAGATTAACTACCGAAAATTCAGATGCTTGTATTCATCTTAAAACGACTAACTATAAACCAGACTTGACTAAATTGACGTCACAAGTTCAACATCAGGGGATCCATTGATATCGAAGAGAACGTTTATAAATGAAGTACATTCAACTATGTTTGTAATTATTTTCTTAATAAAATGTATCTTATTATTTACTAAAAAACTGTTTTAATACGAAAATATCTCTGACCCAAACGTCTCTTTAATACTCACATTTTGTTTGATTTTGACCCGCGGCCAAAAAAGGTTGCCGACCCCTGTTCTAGATATTAACATTTTAAAAAAAATATTTTTAAAACTCAATTAAAAAATCATGTTTTAACCTAGATTTAATTTAAGATGAATAAAATTTATTTTTCTTATATTTTGATATTTTTTAAAAAAAAGAGGAAATAACTTTTTGCCCACTTTGTATATATATGTGGCGGCGTGAACGTAGCTGCGGTGGCTATGAATTTGGTGACAATAGCCGATCACTTTTAGTCAACAACGATTATATACACTAGTGTAAAGTTAATTTTTTACTTATTTTTCATAAATATTATTTTATCAAAATTATAAAATTGTGCTGCGAGACAATTCGTATATTGAACAATCGGAGAAAACTGATTCTCCAAATATATATATATATATATATATATATATATATATATATATATATATATATATAAGTTTTTACAGCAAATAAAAAGGTAAATTAATTTTAAATTTTCATTTTCTCGTAAAAATTTCTTAAAAATTAAATATCATATAAAATATTTATGAAAAAGATCCATGTATCAGATTATATATTTTTTGTTTCTTTAAGAAAATAACTATTTGACTTAAAACAAGTATTTTAAACATTATTATAAAAATAATTCTAACCTAATAAGTTATGTTTTATTTATGTAAATCTATTTTTAAATATGTCTATAAATAAAATCCTTTTTATCTTGATATTCCAATTTGTTATATATATATATATATATATATATATATATATATATATATATAATTATAAATAAATATGCATTTGTATGGATGTATATTAAAAAAAAGCACACTTAATTATTTTACCTGAGCTACAAACGTTAATACCATATAATTTCTGTTGGTCGTATTTCACAATAATTTTTACAAAACCATATCATTCATCGAGCGCTACGTAAAAGCAATATCGAACCCATTTTTGGTGTCGTAAACACGATTTCAATTATCGCATGACTGTTGATGATGAATTTTCACCGTGTAATATTTAATCTGCCACTAATAACATTCGCTTATGATCGAGTTACCTGTGCCCACGGCAAACTTTGATCCATATCCTTGTGTAATTATCGGTAATCTGAGGTCTGTACGAAACACGTTAACACATAACCGATTCCTGCTTGGAAAATTACTAAATAAAGTCAGGTAACTGAAACGATATATATGTAGATGTATAGACACATTCGTTATTGTAATGCTTCGACGATATTTGATATTTTAGGAAAATTCCCAGTATACAGACCGTTGATTTTGACTATGAAGGTTCCTAATTGAAATATAAAGCTTACTTGTAATTATAGCGAATTTTGGCTTCGAATTTTTTTACAATCGATAATAATTAATTTTAGACAATATCTATATATATTAATTATTCAGTATATAATAAATAAACAGATATATGTACGAGGATTGTTTGATAAGTCCGTGTAAAAATAAAAACTGCTTCATTTTTTTGAATAAATCGTTTTTATTTTTCAACATAGTCTCCTTTTAGGCTTATACACTTCATCCAACGCTGCTCTAGTTTGTTGATCCCTTCCGAATAATAGGATTTGTCCAAGTCTGTAAAATAGTCATTCGTTCCTGCAATCACCTCCTCGTTCGAATAAAATCTTTTTCCCGCGAGCCATTTCTTCATATTAGGGAACAAATAATAGTCCGATGGAGCCAAGTCTGGAGAATAGGGGGGATGTGAAACGATTTGGAACCCTATTTCCATTAGTTTTGCGGCCACAACTGCTGAGGTGTGAGCTGGTGCGTTGTCGTGATGAAAGAGGACTTTTTGTGGGCTAATCGGGGACGTTTTTCTTGCAACTCGGTTTTCAAACGATCCAATAACAATGAATAATATGCACCTGTAATGGTTTTACCCTTTTCCAAATAGTCGATAAAGATTATTCCTTGCGAATCCCAAAAGACAGTCGCCATAACCTTCCCGGCCGAAGGAATTGTCTTCGCCTTTTTCGGAGCAGATTTCCCCTTGATAACCCATTGTTTAGACTGCTCTTTGGTCTCAGGAGTGTAGTGATGTATCCATGTTTCATCTACAGTGATGAAACGACGCTTAAAGTCCTGCGGATTTCGCTGAAACAGCTGCAAACCGTTCTTGCAACACTTCACACGAACTCGTTTTTGGTCGATCGTGAACAATCGCGGCACCCATCTGGCGGATAGCTTTTTCATGTCCAAATGTTGGTGCAAAATATTATGTACCCATTCACACGAGATGCCTACAGCACTAGTAATCTCACGCACTTTCACTCTTCTGTCATCCATCACCATATCATGGATTTTATCAATGATTTCTGGAGTGGTGACCTCAACAGGGCGTCCAGAACGTTCAGCGTCTCTTGTGCTCATATGGCCACTCCGAAAATTTTGAAACCACTTATAAACCGCACTAATCGAAGGTGCAGAGTCACCATAATGTTTATCAAGCTTCTGTTTAGTCTCCTGAGGCGTTTTGCCTTTAATGAAGTAGTGTTTAATCAACACGCGAAATTCTTTTTCGTCCATTATTTGACAATCACTCGATTTCCTTGATTCCAACGATTGTCAAACACAAAGGAATAGACCGATATGGCTGAAACTTGATGTGTGTTCTTCCAAGAGGTGCTACTAATTAAAAATAACCTCGATATGCACCAGTGGTGCCATCTTTCGGAATTTACACGGACTTATCAAACGACCTCGTATGTACTTATATATGTATTTATAACTAATATTAATAACTTTCATTTGGAATTCATATCATTTTTCATCACTAAAAAAATATTTTTATCATTAAAGTTAAACTTTTTAAGATTTTCTACTTAAACGTTCTGTTTTGTTACTCTAACCACAAAAATCTATTTTCTAGCTCCTTTCATTTTTCCATATATTACATAATTTATTTTGGTCATTAAAATTTTAGAAACTTTTATTGGTGCTCTTTTTTGTTTCAAAATTTTCTTTTAAAAATATTTGTTAAAAATATATTGCGTTTTTCAGATGTTGAATTAATTTTACATCTCTCCCATTTATGTCAATGAATTATTTTCTATTTTACATTCTATAAGACAATTGAATTAAGGGAAGGTTCCGGTCTAAAACCGTGAAAAGAAGATTATTTTTAGGATTTTTTTATTATCTGGGGTTTTTGTATTTTATTATTTATACTTGAAACAAAAAAATAACATAATAATGTAATATATGAACATATTAAAAGAGTTAGTGGTGCGTTTCGTAGTAGTTCTTGAACATTTTTCTATTACAGTGAGACGTCTAGCTCCTCAATTATTAATTTAAAATCAAAAAACCAAAAATATTTTTAAAATACATAAAATTTCTGAGGTAGTGTACCTACGAAATGACCGAGACCACCAGCAGCTTACATACAATTTTTAGAAATAAACAACATTTTCTACCCGATCATCACCAAAAACATTTAGCGCTGTGTATTCAGTGCAGTGAAGTAATCAATGCGAAATAAAAACAAACATCAAGCCTAGTGACGAGAACATTCCGCTAGTGTTTAAATAACTCCCCAAAAAACAACATACTAGCATCCTAAGATACCTTATACTGCTAGTACTGTACATAGTTAAGTTTAGTTCATAAGTTAGTTAAGTTCTTAGTTATAAGTTAATTTTAGTCATAATAAAAAACCACATGTTTCACCAAGTTTTTTGAAATTTTTCCTGGTCTATCCACATTAACAGTTAAAAACAACACATATCATTATACTTACCCTCAACATATATTAGTACATTAGGATAACCTAGAAAGCTAAGTTTTGTAACACAAACATATGTATCACTACATGTATAGTAATTTCCGATAATAAATATATATTTGATTTCATTTCATTTGATACCAATTTTTTTCTGACATTTCAAAATCAAACATTTTTTTAATGAACTTTTTCACAATTCTACACTTCTTAAAAGTTAGTAAATTCGAATATACTCTATATATTAAAAGTTCACTGCCTAATAAAAAATATAATCTTTAACATTAAAAAATAATTTAAGTTGGTCAATTAGTTTCTGAGATATTTGTCCTATCAATTTAAAAATGATGTTTCGAGAAAAACACAAAACAAAATTTAAAAATTTCGTTTTAACTACTCATTCCTCAAACCTCAAAAAAGTGAAAAATGTAAAAATGTAAAAAAAACGATTTTTTGAAAGTTCTAGACCGAAACCTTCCTTTAAATATATTTCTCTGATTTTTACCATTTTCTCCCATATAAATTATTTAATTTTACTTAACTATCTTCACAATATATATAAAAAATATAAAATATGAAAGGAATATTAAATTTATTTTTAGAATACCTGACTTTGAAACATTAAAAAATTCATATTTTATTTATAAATATACATATAAAATAAAATATATACATATCTAATTTATATCTTTTTTTCTAGCAGAATTTTAAATACAATATTTATTTTGTACATTACTCCTCCACAAAATTAATTATTTTTAAAAAGAGTTACAATATCATAAATATTCATCAACTTCTATAATATATTCATAGTCATTTTTACTATAGACAACCTTTAATTATTAATAAACTGCATAAAATAAATTTGCATTTGTTATTAATTCGTTTGAAAGTGTTTTATCACTTGATCATATCAGTACACATTATAAACAGGTGTAACAAGCCTTGGTTCGATTATCTCTACATAAAATATAAAGTTCATTGGGGTTAAAACAGACAATTTGGTTTTTATGAGATTATAATCAATTTATATGGACGATTAATTGAAAATAAAAATACGATTGTATGAAAAAAATAACACGATTTAGAATTTGGATTTTTTCAAATATTATTTATAAAGAGAAAATTGTTTTTACACCACTCTTTTCTGTTATGTTATTTTTGTGAATATTCACCTCTAAGCTAATATTATTGTATTTGACTATAACTGAAATTTGTACAATTATCAGATAATTTAAATTTTAAAAGAATTCAATTTTTTACCAGATTACTTGGAAATATCATAATAAAAAAAATCATAATTACTCAAGGAAAATGTTTAATAATATATTTTTGGAACAAATCAGAAATAAAAAATGTATGTGTTTTTAACTAAAGAAATAAAAAATGATTGCTCTAAATTTTAATTATGGATTAATCATTAAAAATATAATTATTTTTTAGATGATAAGAAACATTTTGAAAATCAAAAGATACGAATTATGGAAATCCTGATAACATATTAATATAAATAAATAAATCCTAATTACATATAAAATAAAATCTTTATCTAAAAAAAATCTTCTCATAAGTAAAATTATTATCTTGTAATTTATATTAATTATTTCAATAAAATCATGGTACGTGAAAATAGATATCAGTTTATCGAACGAATACTTAATGTTGACCCTTTTTTGGCACTAACATTGAAATTGAGAGCACCTTAGAGACAAGATCGGTCCCTGTTTCTCGTCGAGAAAGTTTCGTAAAAGTTATTTTGTGTCAGGAAAGTCAGTAGGTGTTTTCTCATGATCCTCTAATACTAAACTTGCTGCTATGAAATACTGAGAAGGTTCAACGGTAGCTCTTCACATTATGTTTGACATCATCGTTAAGAACTAACGTTAGATTTATAAGTTTTGTTCATGTATGTCTACCTAATTTCTCTTTATCTCTCTCTCTCTCTTGATATATATATATATATATATATATATATATATATATTGAAGTGTGTATATGTATAAATGTATTAATAAATATTAATAAAATTACAGTAAAACATATATATTTATTTTATTAAAAATTAAATAGCTATTTTAAGAAAAAATCACTGATTGGTAAAAAAAATCGTTCATAATAACTATGATGTTTCTAATTAAGTAATAACGAAAGAAGTGTTAATAAAACCATACAAGATTACATAACTGTATACATTTACTATAAACGATCGTTGTTGAGTGTTCGTATTGAAAGTGATTTAACGACACAATTTCGGTCTATATTTATTTTCTTCTCACGCCTTATGTATTTTGGTTCGAGCGTCGACTGTTATATTTCTCGTGTGATTCATAACGTACCTCTTATAGTCACAAAAAGCTGTTTTAATAGTTATTGAACTCGGGAGTAAAAGTAAAATATCGACTATAAATGTCGTAAAAACGCGCCCCCGAGACAGTGGTGGCTTCCCGACGAACAGTTTTATCGAAGAAATAGGCGTTGTCATAATAGTCGACGAGATCACTGTGAAAGAATTCTTTCATTCTTGATGCTGACATCTTTTCTTTATTGTTACCGTTGTGATAAATACATGTGATTTACATACATATCTTTTCATAAATATACATATTTATTTTGAGCGAGTACAATTCTCAAACAGAAAAATATTTATACATATAAAAAAATGCTAGTTAAATGTTTCATTCCAGGAATGTCCGCAGATAAAAATACAAATAAAATGTTTACTTCTTTGTTATATTCAATACTTACAGTTTTGAAAAGTACAATTTTGTGTTTGTATAATATTATATATACATATATATATATATATATATATATATATATATAAAATGTTTTCTTAAGTGTGACAGAATTTTAAATTAAAATAAAATACATACTAGTTAATCAGATGACCATTTATTTGGTATTATTCGAGAAATTATTTTATGACATTAATATCCAAAAATTATTTCGGAAATATGTGCACCACGGCTACCTTTTACATCCGCATTCTATCAGTTCAATTTTGGGTCACGTTTTTCAAGTAATTGGAGTCATATATCCGCAATAAAGAGAGTTATGTTGATTTCTAATACCTCATTGTTGGTATCAACATAAATTAGAGACTTCACATTTTCCCAAAGAAAATAATCCAGAGTCAAATCATACGTTCGTGGAGATCAATTCACATGTCAATTTATGGAGATAACGTTATTTCCGAATTTTTATTTTAATAACTCGATTCATGGCACCATTCTGATTCATGAAACCATATCTCATTCAGATCGATGTCATGCAAATTTCGAAACAAATAATTATTGATCATCGTTCTGTAACGTACAGAATTGACGTACAGAATTAACGCACTCTCTGGCTTTATTTCGAAAGAAATAAGGTCCGATGATTCCACCAGCGTGCAATTCACACCATACAGTGTATTTTCTAGATATCACGGATTCTTCTGAATCACTTCAAGATTTGTCTCACTCTAAATGCGGCAATTTTGATTATTAACGCATCCGTTAAGCCAAAAATGAGCTTCAATACTGTACAAAATTTTGTACTCTATAAGTTTGTCAAATAGAACACTGATTTTTGAAATAAATTTCTACAATTTTGAAACGTTACTCAAGTATACAACGATCCATAATGATTTGCGAAAGTATACTGAATTTAAATGTCACTTATAGCGTACAAACTGACAACTGACTTGACATATCGTATATCCTTATCAAAAGTTCTATCTAACCTAAAGAACTGTTAAAAGTTTTTGAAAAAAAACTTTATAAATTTAAAATATAATTAAATATTATTTAATATAATAGACCAATCAAAATAAAATTTTTAAAATTAAAAATCTTTACAATTTACACATGAATATATTTTTAAAAACAATTTATTTCGTTTAATTAATATTTCTTAATTTTGAGTGATGAAAAAATTGATAATTTTTGTTTAAGTTTGACAGACTTTATTTCTTAAGTAATTAATTGAATTGATGTTAGTTTATTGCTATGAACAAAGGGTTAAGAGTCATTAATTTCAGAAGTGCAAAACACTCGCATAGTCAAAATCCGAGACGACACGCCGAGGTTAAAAATATCATTAAATGCACTCACATTTAGTACAGATAAATGAAATAGCCTATTAGTTCGACCACATTATTTAAGTAGCAGCCGCAAATCTCTTAAAACAAGACCGACATCAATAAAATACGAAAACCACGGCGTATAAATCGCAACTTCAACAAGAAACCAAGACGTAACTCAAACGCGTCAGAGCATGGCCGACCCGTGGCCTACATGAGTCGACTGAATATACGACGTATTTCGGACACCCCCGGACTACTCTCCATACAAAAAAATATCCTTCTACATAGAGACCCACATCTTGTCCCGTCGTCGTACTCGCCACCAAGTGAATATCCCCCCCAGTGAAGCTCAACTCTGATCCGGCTATACAGTTCGGCGCGACAATTTATTACTACTTTCTGCCGCCTTATGCACTAAATCCCGCGAAATTGGAAAGCACGTACGGTACTTAGCAAAACTTCTATTCACACGTGTCCTTTATAAATTACCTTTAATATCGATACTTGAAAATGTGACATTGATTTTATTTAATCCATTAATATCGCTAGTTACGTCTTGTAATTACACAGAATCATTAATCATATATTTTTTTATTATTTAATCTTCAAATTCATATACTTTATTATTAATTATTGCCTATGAGACTATTTAATTAAATAAAAGTTTTATTACAAAATTTCATTTAGTAACAATTTTTATTACATCAGATATGAAATATGTTTCTAATAATTAATAAAAATATTTTTTTAATAAAACATATTTTTTATAATTATGTTAAATATCAAATATTTTTCTGTCTCATAATTTAAACTATATTATCTTTATACCATTTTTATACTAAATTAGTAATATTTGTTTATCTGCTTATTGTTCACTTCATTCGCTAATAAACATTTCAATACCATCACTGTCAGAACCCTATTTTATAAAATTCGATCTAAAAATTAAAACCAATTATAATACAACGATCTGCTGATAATAGAATAACCAATAAAATATCATTCAGTGAATAAAATAAATATTAAATTATTATCGAAATTCTTTTAATATTATGAAAAACGATTTATTGATCATAAATGGGTTATATTTTTATATTGAAAATATTTTTAATTAAAATATATCTATTGTTGATTTTTTGCAGTAATTTTAAATGAAAGATCATTTTTAATACTTGCCAAAATTCAGTTAAAATACTTATATTTCATTTTTCTTATTATCATTTTCCATATATATAACTGATGGGTCAAAGTTTTTCAGTAAAAATACAAAAATGAATTAAATAAAAATATATCTCATATATTCTTGTAGACTTATAAGGTCGTTAATATTTTTTCGTTTTACTTTCATTTGAATTCTAATTTATCATTAGTTTTAGTACAGATAACTTGTAATTGTAAAATGAAAATTGAACATAAAATATAATCACCAGAAAATATATTTAAAATGAATTAAATTTAGGATTTCACATATAGAAAATATAGATGATAAATAAATTCTGATTATATTTCCAAATTGTGCATTCAAAAACGTACAGAAAAAAATAATAATATTTCTTTTAAAAAATATCTGTCAAATATTGTTATGAATTTTTCTATAATATTTCTTGATTTTCAAAGATTGATCAAAATATTCAATCTTATTTTTTTATTTAAAAAATTAATATAGTTTTTTAATAGTTTTATTTTTATTTCTCTTCAAAATAAAGGGTTTCAAAATAAAACTGAATAATGTAAGGTTTTATTCTTAAGTCTCATTTGGGTTAGCCTACATAATGATTTAATGAAGTGTGAAAAAAAGATCACTCTTACAAATATCTCGAAATAAGGGAAGAAATTCTAGGAATTTGAATTACAAACAATGAAATGTTGCTTAAGGAAAATGAAATCATTTTCAAGATCAAACAATCCAGTATATACACATTTAGACCATCAACATCTCCCACGTTTCAATATTTCACTCGTCACTGATACGAAATACGTTCGTTTCCGTATTATTGCGTGTGATTAAATGGCAGTTTCGTGTTGCCGGAACTGGTCGGTTATAATTGTGACGTCGTTGTTAAAACAGTTTAATTGTTACTCTAGAGTTTTCGTGGTTTGTCGGATTCTAGTTTACGAAATTGCTCGTTTACGAAACAAGTAATTTATGTTGCTTGACAAAGTTGGGATCCATTTATCAGTAAGCGAAGTGTTCTGCTGTTGTTGTGTCCACTTTTTTATACGTTTACTTGTTTTGTAAGAAAAGTTAATACCTCTACAAAGTTTCTTAATAATAATAATCATGTTTTAAGAGAATCTTCAATTATCAAATTGAGAAATAGTTCTTGAGTTTTTATAAAAGAAATTTGGAAATTTTCGTTATATAAGAAATATAATTATTTTTTAAATTATTTACTTACACATATATAATGTATACATTTTTATTCATTTTTTAATTTTTACAAATTAGAAAGATTTCTCTAATGAAATAAAAATGATTATAATTCAATATATAACATTATTTAATATAAATTAATTCTAATATTACGAACATTATCAAAGCATTACAGTAATTTTTTATATTTATTAAATCTTTTAATATTTTAAAACCAAGTAGATTATTTTATCATTTATTTTTCATAATTATTTTTGTATTCGTTTTTTCTAATAATACTAATTTCTGTAATTTTATATAGAATGAAATAATTTGTTTATTTATACACATTTACAGTCTTATTATGAAAAAATTTTTAATGAATAACAAAGAATAATTACTGCATATTATTTTCTAATTTATTATTAAACTTTATCTTTAATAGTAATTTTTCTAACAAAAAAATCCTTAGTATTAATATAATAAGTACAAAAATCATTTCAATCATTGAAACTGAAATTACTGAAAAAAATAATTTTATTAACTATTTATAAAGCAAAATGTATTATATAAATAATTACACTTTAAAAAAAGATATTTTTATTATCTTTTTTTTAAAAAAAATATGCAAAGTATATTGCTTTAAGCGAATGAAATATTAAAATTAAAGGAGCAAAACAAAAGGAAATAAGAAGCTTTAAAAATATAGGTATGGAAGAAGAAAATGATAAAAATAATCTTTATGAACGAGATATTTAATAAAAGTTTATTAAATGTATGAAAAGATGACACTGTAAAGAAAACTACAATATATTAAACTTCAGATAGTTAATCCTATAGAGAAAAAGAAAATTAATTAGACTCTTACTGAGGTACGATATATTTCTAAAAAAACAGAACTATTTTTTAAAAATTAGATGAATCTTCTAGAAATTTAAATTTAAAAAAGTAATTCAAATTGTATAGAAAAATTAAATAAAGTTTTGTTCGAAATTCAATTAGTTGAATATTTGTAAAATATATTTTCACTTAGATTTTATTTATATACATACGAGTATATTATTTATTGTATTTATAGACGATATATAATTTTAGATTCATAATTGTAAAATATAATATTTTAACTTATGATTTTTATTTTTTTTAATAACAAAATGTTTACATGAAATTCAATTAATATTTTGTTATAAAAATTATTTAAATTTTATTTATTCTACTTTTCTTTTGAACAAATTAATTACAAGTTTCCATATTAAATAAATAGAAAAGTTTTTATGAAGTAATTTCAAGTAATACAGCAATTCAATTAGAAATAAGTACATATTTCAAGAACGTAATCTTATGTATATATATATATATATATATATATATATATATATATATATATTTAAAACATATACATTAGATCCACTTATTTTGTAATCTTTGGTAAAAGTACGTAATAGAAAAAAAGGTATCTGATGAAACCACGTATGTAATTCTAAAAAAAAAAATGATAACTTTTTAATAAGACTGAAACAATTCCACCATGTACATTTTCTATACAAACCGAAATGAAAAAAGAACGAAAAATGAATAGGAGAATGTCTTCGCGTTCCGTAGGTATCGGTTCTGCGAAAGAAGCGTGACAAGCGCTCTATTGACAATCTTTTTCTCCTTACGAGTGCGTGCCCGAATCCAATTTACAAAAGGAAATATATAAACACTACTTGTGCAGTTTCCTCACGGCCGCTATCAAATAATTGCCAGCGTATTGTGTCCCCGTTCGTACTCTAACCACAAAAACGTGTTAGGAGCGCGGTGACGGCGTGTTCGATTGCGGTCGGTCCACCCAAGTAGATTCGGAAATGGGTATACTAGGCAACGGGAATATATTACATGTTTTCACATTGTACCGACACGACGAAAACGACGACGGTGATGATTCTTAACGGTTGGGATTTTCGCGACGGCGAGACCAGCATCTTTGTCCGTACCGATTCTCTGTTTATACAAGAATGTTGAATTTTTATTCAACAATGTAATGGAACTTGATCACGAAATTTATTTGTTTAGTTGCCATTTTACAACTGAACATTTTCACTTACAAACTAAATTAAATACAACACACACACACGTTCAACAAATTAGATTTATAATCTAAAATTTCAGTTAACAAATTTATTTATACAGACATTCTTTACCAGAATATTATAAAAATATATTTTTAATATTATTAGCTAATTTCAAACTCTCTAAATTAATATAATTTCATATTAATAATTAAATTGTAAAATTACAAAAACATATTACTGAGAAATAAATATTTCATATTATGTCCGAGCTTGGAATTTTCTTCATTTGAATGTTTTAAAAACACCATTTTCTCCTATACAGACTTTTAAAATTAATTTATAGAAAGTTTAATATTTAATTAAGTGAATAAATTTCAAAATCAAAACATTAACATTAGACTTTCAACCCTAAACAAGCGTATCATTAATTTTTGCAAAGCAAAAATAGAATCAGGTATAATCATTAAAATAATTATATAATAATTTCAATTTATGTTTTACTTTTTAAGTAATATGATTCTATTTTTAATATAACAATTATTTATTAATCTAAACCTAAATATTTTAACTAATTAATGATTTTCTATCTCTTAAAATTTTTAAAAATTAAAAAATTATAAAGTTCATATTTATTTTTTTAAAAAAATGTTATTACTAATTCATTTAAAGATTTAAATACTTTTAAATAAAAATATTTGATAAGTAAAATAACTTCATACTTAGATAAGATTTTTTTTAAAAAAATAAATAAATAGAATATTAAAATAAATTATAGTAATTAATAATTAAGCTTCAATCTCAGTTCGTATTAATATAAAACTTTATTTAAAAAGAAAGTTGAAATTATGATAGGAAAATCATATCTAAGTATATATATTTATGAAATATAAAAAAGTCAATTATCAGTTTATGTTTATCCGGAGTAAATTCCACCAACATCCCTCTCCGCAATGCCATCACAAACTTTGATGAACTTCGGTCGATAAAATGAAAAGGTATACATTAAAAAGAATCACCACCATCGTATGTAGAAATGTACGCGAACAGAAATCCTATTTATCGCTGAGGCTATTCCACGTCCCATAACACCTACATATGCTCACACTGCTCAATATCAAAGCGGTGGTGTCTGCCCGTTTTACCACCGAAACCGTTGGCGCGTAACACGATGACGACGACAAACGAGTAGCAATTTCTCGTGGATCAACAAACCCCGTGGCTTATTAACTTTTATGACTAAACTGTGCGGATGGACCAACGAGTAAAAAACTTGTATGACACGACACGAAAAAAATCCCGCAAAAATATACCAATAAAGTGGGTGACGGCGGGCTCATTTTATAAAACTCATTTTGAACGGCCGTCGTGAGCTGGTTTACCAACCGAGCTCTCAACGAGCTACTCAGCTTACTTTTCTTTTATATAGATAAGTGTGTACATGAACATACATATAAACACATACAAACATATATATATATATATATATATATATATATATATATATATATATATATATATTCATTTAAAAAGTACTATATATTTCATAATTTAAAAATAATATATATATATATATATATATATATATATATATATATATATGTATATATTTTGTTCACAATAATTTAATTTTGATGTAAACTATAATTACATTGGAACAAATAACATACAATGTACTTTCTTAATTAAACTAAAAAATATAATTTATAATTACGTTACTAATTAAAACAGTTAATCAAAACTTTAAAATAGTAAACTTGTTTCAATTTTTATTTTCTAAAAAAAAATATAGAAACGATGTCATTATGGTATAAATTAATGAAATGAATTACTTAATTAAGTAGTTTTAATTAATTTATTAAATAAAGTAATAGTATACTTTATTATTGTGTATATATATATATATATATATATATATATATATATATATATATATATATATATATGCGGTTATAGTTTATAAAAAATAAAAATATTATATTGTTCAAATTGGAAAAAATATAAAATTCCTTTATTTAAGAATGATTCATCAAAATCAGAATAATCTTAAATAAGTAAATAAATAACTATCGGTGATTTACAAATTTTAATCTTAATAACAATCTAATCAATTCAATTATAAGAAGTAACTTAATTTTTTATAGAAAAAATGTCGATTATTATTAAGTAATAATAAATTGAAATTAAATTCGTGTCATATTTATTTCACTGATAAAAAATTGATTTCTTATTTACTGATTTTTTTATGTATATTAATATTTACATTTCATTTTAATTCGTAGTTAAAAAAGTATATTCATTTTTTTAAATAAGTAATATATGAATAAGTATATTAGCAAATTTATGTGAGTGGTTGAATTTTATTTCTTATTTAAATTTTACTAAATTGATTTTTTTTAATGACACGATTTCTTGGAACCATACTACATATATATACATATATAAATATATATATATATATATATATATATATATATATATATATATATGCATGTATATATGTATATATTTATGTGTGTATGCATGCATGTTCTTTGTAATAACTTTTCAATTAGTAAATGATCTCCTTAATGAAATCTTCTTGATACGATGCTAGTTATGTCACAATAACGAACAGAGTGACTGTCAGTGTTTTTTTGTGAAAATTTAATTGGTTAGAAAAGTTCCGTGTTCGAGTCGTTACCGCCAGATGGCAAAGTTAAACAATTTGTTTTGTGTGATGAAACATTTCATGTAAGCAGAAACATTTCGCCAAACTTGGCCAATTTGTTTTCGAGATATGGTCTGCTGACGTCTTCCAGTTTTTGATGTCGCTCTCTTAAACGAAAGAACTTGTAATGAATTTTCTACTTTTTTGCTGCAGTACCTTTTGCGTTGAAAGTGCAGAGGTATGTCTAGTCTCAAACAACATTCCGTATTAACTAAACTTCATAAATAATGATAAATTACTAAATAATTTCAATGAACGAAAAGCTATTTTCGTTCCTCGTCTTTCCTATATCTTAACATAATTTTAAAAATACACTCTCTCTTTCACACACACATACACAAATATAGACCGATAAACATAATATATATATATATATATATATATATATATATATATATATATATATATATATATATATATATAATCATCCAAATGTAACGCCTAAATTTGTGTTTTATTAAAAATATTTTTTAAAATTATACACGTTTCTTTTAATAAAACACAAATCTAGGCGTCACATTCGGATGACCATATACATATATAAATATATATATATATATATATATATATATATATATATATATATATATATATATGAATATATGTTTATATAAATCTGTGATTTTCAGAAAAGCACATTTTATATCATGCCGGACAGGACACTATATATTCCACAGAGGGATACAGATTGAGCACAAGGTCATGCAATGGAGAGTATCCCGACAATAATAATTCATGATGCAATCTTGTGTGCCTGGGCTTGCCTTTACGAAAAATGTACCTATTATACACATTTACACCAGAACAGGCTTGATAAGTCCTACGCAAAGGGGAATAAATACGGACTCCTTATCTATTATTCAAAGATTTGTGCATGCGATTCGTTAATAAAATATCCACTCTATTTTCTTATTTTGTGCAAATTGAGTTTTTTGTACCTTTTCGACGTTCTCGCGTGGGAATTTTCTTTAACGAAGTTTGAAAAGTGCGATAATAAAATTAAAAACGAGAATAATTAAGTATCTATTCTGAGATACTCAAAGCGAATATAAATTAAGTTTATAAATTTTTAGTTACTTTTTAAATATGTATAGGATTTTTATAGAATATATAAAACAGTATTAAAAACGAACGAAAAGTTTTCAATAACAAATTTACATATATATATTAAATATAATATAAAATTTCAACTAAATTATTTGAAATTAATCATAACTATTTTAAAATAAAATATAAACTTAAAATTAAATAACATTTTTATATACATATAAAGAGGACAAGAAAGAGAAATAAACGTTTATATTTGTATCAAGACAATTTATATTAAAACTATCTAATATGTGTATTATTTGAAAACAAACTTTACGAAGGCAAAAAGGTGACATTAAAAGATGTTTTGACAATTATAACTGACAGTATTATCAACTGTCTACAATACTAGTATCGTTATTAGATCGAAATGGAACTTACAAACAACTAAATACGAAAGCTGTCTCAGTTTCTCTAATACGGCAATTAACATTGTGATATATTTCACTTTAAACTCAAACTAAAAGTTAGTAGGTACAAGGACAAACGTAACTTGTAATTAGAAATTTAGGCAAATTGCTGTAGGGCTCCAGTAAACATCGATAATGCGAAAGTTTATCGATCACGAACTCGAAAGCATAACTTAAAACTTGTACTAACTGGCCTAGTGAAATTGTTTCCGTTATTTGGCAAAATTTCAGTGACAAATATATGTAACTACTTCACATATTTGTATAATATGTATATAAACTTACTAAATATTCATATACATATATAAATTAATCAACTATAGACATTTAACAGGACTTACCAAAAATAACCGCATGTGTATTGTTGAACCACTTTATTAAAAAAACATAGGTAAAGAAGTCATATCTATGAATTAAAAATTAAAAAAATATATATGTGGAAAATAATTTTTAATATGAATATTTTACATATATAATATAATCGTTAATTCTGAATATTAAAAATATTTTAAATAAAAATTAAAAAATTTAATTATGATACAGAAGAATATAATTTCAAAATATTCACACATTTTTTATCTTTCATATATGAATGGTTTATGATATTTGAAAAAATATAAGCATCCCTACTTTTCTAAACGTCGTTTATATTTCAATCTATTTTTACTTAATGAATGTGCATGAACCAGAACGGTTATTTTTGTCAGAAGTAATAAGAAAAATAAGTAAAAATATTACTGTATGTTGAGAAGTACAAAAAACGAAAAACAAGAGTCTCAACGTCAATGTACCATATCGCAATTTCCACATCGTCAACATTCACGACCGCAAGTTCTACCTCGTGACCAAAACCAGAAATAGAACAACACTGTTTTCTATATCTTTTTCCTCATCTTATCTAAAAGAGTCTATCGCATAGATCTTATTCATATGGATACAAACAATAAGGATATTTAATTGAAAATTTTAATATTTACAAAATGTATTATAAAATGAAGTATTTGTTCAAAAGATTAGTATAATTTCAAATATTTATTTTAGTTATAATAAATAACATATTGTTTAATATTTCATAAAAGTCATATGAATAATACATTTTAACAATATATTAACTAATTGATACATAATTTGTAAAGTTTCTAATTTGTTTCAAATATCAATATTGCATTGAATTAATTTGCCTTTCTTATTACTACTTGTTTTCAAACTATGGCAAATTCACTTTCATAAAAATGAATTATCACCCCAACACCACAAGTTGTTATAAAATATTCAATAATTACTTATTGTTTACTTTTGTTAATAACAACAATAGGATAATGCGGATTTCGATGACAATGCCATCATCACCAGAACATTGTTATGAAATCGAATTTGTTTAAAGCTGTTTATGTACTATTTTTGTGTATTTTCTTATCTTTTTTCGTGCCTTTTTTATGCTTATATAAAATTAAAGGATGTTCTTCATTTAAAATGTTGTAATTATTTTATTATTATTTATATATTTCTTTTGTTCTTTTATTGTAATTTTTGGAAATATTCTATAAATTTTATCACTCTCTTTAAATATTAAAACAATATACACATATTTTGTTTTAGTCAGTAAAAAGTGCATACACTTATTTGTAAATAAAAAAGAATACACCGATATTGGAAGTTAATAGTTAAAAATTAAAAAAATATTTAATTTTTTAAAATATATTACACTTTTTGTTTTACTTGTTTTCAATTTAAAATTTATAAAATTGCATTTGGAAAAAATAATAAGAACAGATCCAATCAACAGAACAACCTTTTGCAAAAAATATCGTTTTCCGTTAAACAGAATACATCGACATAATATAAATTTTTCAACGGTGAATTGTATGACACTTTTATCAGAAAATACATTTCCTTCGACCAATTTAATTACATTACTTTCTGTATCCATCGTATGAGATCCATGGACTCCTATGACGCGCCATCTTGTGTACGTTCTATTCCGTCGGTCGACGTGTACAATTCAACGACCGTTGTTATTTATCCGCTCGAAATCGGCTCTATAATTTTTGCTCCGTGAAATTAAACTGCCACGACCAGTCCCAAAACCCCAGCAGCAGCTGCGACCACCAAATACATCCGACTGTCGAAACAGAAATCTGCCATCCCGCGCCACCGCGTCACATTTTTTTCTTGTTTGCTTCGTAACGACAGTATACGAGTTCAATGTTGCTTTTTTATTCGTATTCACCATCTTTCTGTGCATTTATTACATAATACATATACTCACTTGAATTATTTTTCGATGCTGAATATTCAATTTATATCTATTTTTTCAAGTAAAACAAATAGGGACTAATAAATAATTTTTGTTAATTTAAAAAAAATCTTTATAATAAACTACAAACAACATATATATTTTAGGCGTATATATATATACATCCCAACTTTTTTAAAAAGTAAGCCCATTTCAGATTTATTTTTTCACAAATTCTTACTGATAATTTTAGTTATAATTAAATTCTTGAAAATTATTCAGTTGCAGGTCTTCAAATTAAATAATATATCTTATTTTGACTTTTTTATGAATTGCCATAAAAATGAACATTTTTCAATGATATTTATTTTTAATCAAAGCTTACAATTATTTTTTTAACCAGTTACGTTGGAATGACGTGCTATGTACGTCAACTGCTTTCTGTGCCAAATGTTGATAAGACGTACATAGCACGTCGTGTGATTTTTGCTAAGTTAAAATAACATCGGAGTTCAGTTAGCAAGTGTCACACTTCTGTTTTGAAGGCATACAAGTGCTTTTTTGTAGAACTTCATTAATTTTACATATTTTCATTGAATAATAATTAAGTAACTACAAAACAATAATTTTCTTTTATTATTATAAAAAACTATTTTATCAAAGAACTATTTTATTCTGATAATAGCGCATCAGAAAATGTTGTACTGGATTTATGTAGACTTTAGTTGATTTTGTACACACTCTCTTTTTAGATAACTGGTATTCGTCACCAAAACTGTATCGAAAATTACATTTAAAAAATTAATACTATCGGAACAGTCAGATCTGATAGAAAGAATATGCTAAAAGATCTTGCAGCGACAAAATTAAAAACATTTTAAGGTCTTTTAAGATCTTACTATAGTATCTTAGCTGTAAAATGGAAGGACAAAAAAGATATATATTTACTTTCTCCAAAACATTCCAAAGCAGAAATGATTACAACAAAAAAGAAAAAATGTAGAAATTATACCGACCAAAATGGAAACATTACAAAACCTAATATAGTTTTAGATTACAATGATGGTATGGGTGGAGTAAACCTGCAAGATAGCTATTTATCATCTTTTCCTTTAATGAGAAAATTTGCAAAAAGTTACAGAAAAATATTCTTTTATCTAATGGATATGGATTTTTTTTAATACCTCTATTCTATTCGGTAAAATAGCAAATGTACCAAAACCCAAAAAATACTCCTTTTCAAAAATTATTAAGAAATTTATTAATCAATTTAAGAGTTTTACTATAATGTTAATCTGTGTGTGTGTCTAAAACTTTATAAAAAAATGATTTCAAATACCAACTCGCTGCAAATTGCTTTGGACGGATTTGCCAGGCGTGCATGTTAATTAATTGCCAGTGCACCTGGTTAAAATTAATTTTATATTATTTATAATTTTTTATTACATCATTTTTTAACAAGTCTATTAATATTTATGAAAATGATTACATTTGTTTTAAAATTAATAATTTTTTTTAAAAAAATAGTTCACTATTTTTTTATAAAAAAAATTTCTTTTAAAATATAATTTTACAAGTGATCATTTTAATAAATTGTCAAAATTAAGTCTATACTGTAAAAATATGCATAAACTAAAAATATTATTAATTTTGGTAATTATAAATTAAAAAGGTTTTTATTTAGTTATCAAATTATGTTTATTATATTATTTAAAAAAAATTCCGGACATTTAAATTCAATAGAAACATTTTAATATTCAACACAGTAAGATTTTATGTATTCAATAATAAATTAATGCTCACTTTATTCGCTAATGCACATTTCAATAGCCCACATTATTTTCAGAGTGATGCATTACAAAGTATTACATTTGTCACAATATCAAAAAATTGTATAAAGCAGTAAAATTGACATTTTCTTATAATTTTATTAGCAATGTATAAATAAGCATTAATTTATACCATTTCCCTGTTTTTATCTAACATTAGTATCTGTATATTTATATGATATTATAATAGAAACAATAATAACAATTTAATAACAATACGATATAACAACAATAAAGGCTATGTACATTATTTTTATACTGCAGTCTATTGACAAATATAAAAACAGAGAGTAAAGATATAAACCATTCAGTAAAGATGTCAGTAATTCAAAGTTTTGAGACAAACTTTCGAGACAAACTTCTGGTGCAACTTTTGTCTATGATAGAGCAATTGGATTACGTCTACCGGCTCACAGCATAATTTAATATTTTATATTTGCTAATGAAATAATATTTATAAAAATCAGTAAATAAATTAACTGGACACTCGCATATAATAATCGTTGTTGACAAGAAAAACCAAAAAGTAATTGTTTATTATTACAAAATTAATAGCCGCCATACATATATAAAATTGAATTGTACACAATTTTGATTTAAAATAGTGCATGTATAAATTTTGATTTATAAAATGTTACCTAAAAAAAAATATTGAATAGAAATATTTAAAAAATGACAATAAAATATATCTTTGTTTCAAATCCATTTTAATTATAAAAAATAATTTTATGTTTCTAATTTACCTAGAAAATAATAAGTAGTAAATATGTTTTCATTTAAATTAAATAAAAATTTATATTTATATTAAGAAAATTAAAAACGCAAACTATTGTACAAACACTAGATACATTACAATAATACTAAACTGGTGAAAAGTGATTATATAATTTCCATTTTTTCTTATAACTGTATTCCATCTTTTTCTATTACTGTATTCTACCTGTTGGGAATTGTTTTATACCATCTTCATAAAAAAATATTGGTTTTAAATCCAAAAAGTCCTAAATGTATAATTTTACTTTTTTATAAATTTAATTTTCTTCCATTAATATAATTATGTAAGGATCGTAATAAATGGTAATACGAAAATGTTAAGTTAAGTGAATTAAGAGATGTATAAGAATTTCTCAACCAAGATCATTATTTTGGGGCTAAAGTTTGCCCCAATTTTGGGGCAATGTTTGCCCCAATTTTGGGGCAAAGTTTGCCCCAATTTTGGGGCAAAAGTTTGCCCCAATTCGGGCAATGTTTGCCCCAAATTTGGGGCAAAGTTTGCCCCAATTTTGGGGCAAAAGTTTGCCCCAATTTTGGGGCAAAAGTTTGCCCCAATTTTGGGGCAAAAGTTTGCCCCAATTTTGGGGCAAAAGTTTGCCCCAAATTTGGGGCAAAAGTTTGCCCCAATTTTGGGGCAAAAGTTTGCCCCAATTTTGGGGCAAAAGTTTGCCCCAATTTGCCCCAAATTTTGGGGCAAAAGTTTGCCCCAATTTTGGGGCAAAAGTTTGCCCCAATTTTGGGGCAAAGTTTGCCCCAAATTTGGGGCAACGTTTGCCCCAATTTTGGGGTAAAGTTTGCCCCAATTTTAGGGCAAAGTTTGCCCCAATTTTGGGGCAAAAGTTTGCCCCAATTTTGGGGCAAAAGTTTGCCCCCATTTTGGGGCAAAAGTTTTGCCCCAATTTTTTGCCCCAATTTTGGGGCAGTTTGCCCCAATTTTGGGACAAAAGTTTACCCCAATTTTGGGGCAAAGATTGTCCCAATTTTAGGGAAAAAGTTTGTCCTAATTTTAGGACAAAAGTTTGCCCCAATTTTGGGGCAAAAGTTTGCCCCAATTTTGGGGCAAAAGTTTGCCCCAATTCGGGCAATGTTTGCCCCAAATTTGGGGCAAAGTTTGCCCCAATTTTGGGGCAAAAGTTTGCCCCAATTTTGGGGCAAAAGTTTGCCCCAAATTTGGGGCAAAAGTTTGCCCCAATTTTGGGGCAAAGTTTGCCCCAATTTTGGGGCAAAAGTTTGCCCAAATTTAATTTTGTTTGCCCCAATTTTGGGGCAAAAGTTTGCCCCAATTTTGGGGCAAAAGTTTGCCCCAATTTTGGGGCAAAAGTTTGCCCCAATTTTGGGGCAAAAGTTTGCCCCAATTTTGGGGCAAAGTTTGCCCCAATTTTGGGGCAAAAGTTTGCCCCAATTTTGGGGCAAAAGTTTGCCCCAATTTTGGGGCAATGTTTGCCCCAAATTTGCCCCAAATTTTGGGGCAAAAGTTGCCCCAATTTTGGGGCAAAAGTTTGCCCCAATTTTGGGGCAAAGTTTGCCCCAATTTTGTTTGCCCCAATTTTGGGGCAAAAGTTTGCCCCAATTTTGGGGCAAAATTTGCCCCAAATTTTGAGGCAAAAGTTTGCCCCAATTTTGGGGCAAAAGTTTGCCCAAAAGTTTGGGGCAAAAGTTTGCCCCAATTTTTGGGCAAAAGTTTGCAAAAAAGTTTGCCCCAATTTTGGGGCAAAAGTTTGCCCCAATTTTGGGCAAAAGTTTGTTTGCCCCAAATTTTGGGGCAAAAGTTTTGCCCCAATTTTGGGGCAAAAGTTTGCCCCAATTTTGTTTGCCCCAATTTTGGGGCAAAAAGTTTGCCCCAATTTTGGGTTTTTGGCCCCAATTTTGGGGCAAAAGTTTGCCCCAAATTTTGCCCAAATTTTGCCCAATTTTGGCAAAGTTTGCCCCAATTTTGGGGCAAGTTTGCCCCAATTTTGGGGCAAAAGTTTGCCCCAATTTTGGGGCCAATTTTGGGGCAAAAGTTTGCCCCAATTTTGGGGCAAAAGGTTGCCCCAATTTTGGGGCAAAAGTTTGCCCCAATTTTGGGGCAATAGTTTGCCCAAATTCGGGCAATGTTTGCCCCAAATGTGGGGCAATGGTTGCCCCAATTTTGGGGCAAATGTTTGCCCCAATTTGGGGGCAATGTTGGCCCCAAATTTAAAGCCCCAAATTTGGGGCAAAATTTTGGGGAAGGGCAAAAGTTTGCCCCAATTTTGGGGCAAAGTTTGCCCCAATTTTGGGGCAAAAGTTTGCCCCAATTTTGGGGCAAAAGTTTGCCCCAATTTTGGGGCAAAAGTTTGCCCCAATTTTGGGGCAAAAGTTTGCCCCAATTTTTGGAGCAAAAGTTTGCCCCAATTTTGGGGCAAAAGTTTGCCTCAATTTTGGGGCAAAAGTTTGCCCTAATTTTGGGCAAAAGTTTTCCCCAATTTTGGTGCAATAGTTTGCCCCAATTTTGGGGCAAAAAAGTTTGCCCCAATTTTGGGGCAGTTTTGCCCCAATTTTGGGGCAAAGTTTGCCCCAATTTTGGGGCAAAGTTTGCAAAAAAAGTTTGCCCCAATTTTGGGGCAAAAGTTTGCCCCAAATTTGGGGCAAAAGTTTGCCCAATTTTGTTTTGCCCCAATTTTGGGGCAAAAGTTTGCTCCAAATTTGGGGCAAAAGTTTGCCCCAATTTTGGGGCAAAGTTTGCCCCAATTTTGGGGCAATGTTTGCCCCAATTTTGGGGCAAAGTTTGCCCCAATTTTGGGGCAAAAGTTTGCCCCAATTTTGGGGTTAAAGTTTGCCCCAATTTTGGGGCAAAAGTTTGCCCCAATTTTGGGGCTAGTTTGCCCCAATTTTGGGGCTAGTTTGCCCCAATTTTGGGGCTAAATTTTGCCTCAATTTTTGGTGCAATAGTTTGCCTTAATTTTGGGGCTAAAGTATGCCTTTATTTTGAAACAATAGTTTGCCCCAATTTTGTGTGAAATGTTTGCCCCAGTTTTGATTCAAATTTTGGTCGTATTTTAAGGGTACAAAAGTTTGTCCAAAAAATAGGACTAACTTTTGAGACAAACTTTTGGAACAATTTTTTGGGTAAACTTCGGATTAATATTTGGGACAAGCTTTTGCACAATCATTTGGGGCAATCTTTTAGAACAAACTTTTGGAGCATACTTTGTGGTTAAAGTTTTGGTACAAACTGTTGTGACAAACTTTTGGGACAAATTTATGGTGTAAACTTTTGGTGCAAACTTTTGGAACAAACTTAGTTATCAAATTATGTTTATTATATTATTTCAAAAAAAATTCTTTCCATTTAAATTCAATAGAAACATTTCAATATTTAACACAGTAAGATTTTATGTATTTAATAATAAATTAATGCTCACTTTATTCGCTAATGCGCATTTCAGTAGCCCACATTATAGAGTGGTGCATTACAAAGATTAAATTTGTCACAATATAAAAAAAATGTATAAAGCAGTAAAAATGACATTGTCTTATAATTTTATTAGCAATGTATAAATATGCATTAATTTATACCATTTCCCTGTTTTTATCTAACATTAGTATCTGTATATTTATATGATATTATAATAGACACAATAGCAACTTACTAACGATACATCAGCAATAACGACAATTCATTTTATACTGCAGTCTGTCGACAAATATAAAAACAGATAGTAAAGATATAATCCATCCAGAAAAGATGTCAGTAATTCCTATAAATGCTGAATTTATTGACAAAATATTAACAATAGGTAAATATTTTTTTCTAATGTTTATCTACCCATACTCATTATATATAATTTCTATTTTATAACTATTTATCTTTTATTTTAATTATAATAATATTTGCGTATTGTTAGATAATTTTAACATAATTTATTTAGAAAACAAATACTATAAAATACAATCATATAGATAGGCCAAATGAGACTGAAGGGTTTATACATTTAATTGCTTACTGTCATTTCTTATTTTTCATTCTCATTTGGGCCACATATATTAATTTATTATAATTTTATATAACTAATACATATGCAAATAAAATACTAATTATATAAATCATTTCATTTTATATTAATGATGGTTTTTGAATATAAAATTTACCTGTAATTAACATTTAAATTTTACAATTGTGAAATTTATTTGAATTATTTATTAAAAAATATGGAAAATAAGTTAAAGTAATAATAAAATATTTTTCTACAGCACTGCTAACAATTTTAACAATACTACCTTATCTCTTAAAAATTATCTGTGGTTTAGAAGATCAATCATTTTTTATATTATATAAAAAACTGTTTTTCATTACAGAAAATGATATCATTAAATTTTGTTATAATTAATATTAATCGGCTTATTTTCTAACTTTCACCGACTAAAAATGGTACAAAATTCATTATATTTATTAATACTAATAAATATTCTGTTCATCTGTGAAAATTGGTAAGCATTAATTTATACATAATCTACATTTAATATTATTAGATAAACAATAATATATCTGACCAAAGGGCAGATTATTTAAAAGTTCAAAAGTTAAATTATATATATTTTCAGTTCATCAGATAAAATGGCAGGATATAAATTATTTAAAAGTAATAATGTAGTATTTGAGAATAAAATTGAAGAAGCTGGTATTTTAGTAAATACTTTGGGAAAAATTGATAATATTCTCACAGGAGAAAATCTCCAAAATTTTGATAGTGATGGCATACAGGTATTTACCTGTAATTATTTATTTTATTATGAATATTTTTTAAGAAATATAAATGAAAAATTTAAATGAATTTTAGATTTTTGATATGGGAAATTTGACAATAATGCCTGGTATTGTGGATTCTCATGTTCATGTGAATGAACCAGGTCGTACTGATTGGGAAGGATATGTAACTGCTACTAAAGCAGCTGCAGCAGGAGGTATTACAACTATTGTGGACATGCCATTGTTAGTAATAATATATTTTTCTAAATATATTTGTTTTTTTAAATGTATATTAAAAAAATATACTTTATTCAAAATGTATTGTTTAATACATATATATATATATATATATATATATATATATATATATATATATATATATATATATATATAATTAAAGTTTAATTATTTTAAGGAATTCAATACCAGCTACTACTACAGTTGAAAATTTTAAAAAAAAAATCGAAGCTGCAAAAGGAAAAACCCATGTAGATGTTGCATTTTGGGGTGGTGTAATTCCTGGAAATGAGGTTGAAAAACATTTAATATTTTTAAGTAATAAATATATACAGTTTGTATATATATACTAGTGTTGTTCATAAAAAATATGATAAAATATTTGTTAGATACTAATATATGAAAAGTAAATTATATTTGTAATATTTTTCTATATTATTTTAGAAACATTTAAAAAATTTAGTAACAGCTGGTGTGGTTGGCTTTAAATGTTTTCTATGTCCTAGTGGAATTGATGACTTTCCAAAAGTTAATCGTGAACAAATTGAAGCAGCTTTAAGAGAACTTGAAGGAACTAACGCTGCCTTACTAGTAATATATCTGAATAAGTTATTTAATTAATAAAATACATATTAATTTTTTTTTTTTTTAGTTTCATGCTGAAATAGAAAATCCTGTTAATGTTACAGGTGAGTATTATTATTATTTCTTTTAATTTTGTTACTATAAAACGTTTTTTAGGAAGTCCATATGCATATGATACATTTCTACAAACACGACCAGCCAGTTGGGAAGTTGAAGCAGTAAAATTAGTAACAGAGCTGTGCAAAAATTACAAGTTAGTTATTTGAGAATATCAAAAATAATTATAAATATTATATTTATTTATTTGCTAAACAGTGTTCGTTGTCATATTGTACACCTTTCTGCAGCTGATGCGATTTCAGTAATCCGAGAACATAAACAATTGCATTCAAATTTAACTGTTGAAACTTGTCATCATTATCTAACATTAAATTCTGAATCAATACCTGATAAAGCCACACAATATAAATGTTGCCCACCAATTCGAAGTTCTGCAAACAAAGTAAGTAATTTTGTATTCATATGATAAATTAATCATTTAATCTCGTTTTCTGCAATTTAGGAATTACTTTGGAATGCTTTAAAAGAAGGAATAATCGATTTAGTTGTATCTGATCATTCACCTTGTACTGCAGATTTGAAATTTTTAACAGATCCTGAGGATGAGAGATATGGTGATTTTTTAAAAGCATGGGGTGGAATATCTTCAGTGCAGTTTGGTAAATTATAGTTTTGAACATTATATATGTTAATTTGTGTATGCACATACACACACACACACACACACATATATATATATGTATATATACAAACATAGTTAAAAATATTTGTATTTTAGGTCTTCCATTATTTTGGACTGAAGCGCAAAAACATAACTTTAGTTTACATAATATTGTTCATTTAATGAGTGAAAATCCAGCCAAATTAAGTGGTTTAAATACAAGTAAAGGAAAATTATCTATAGGTTATGATGCTGATTTAGTTATTTGGAATCCTTATGAAAAGTTTGTTATTAAAGAATCATCAATATACTTCAAAAATAAGGTAAAAATTACTTTATTAAGTCATATGTATGTCTTTTTAATATTTTTTTATTATAGGTTACACCATATTTAGGAAAAGAATTACAAGGAAAAGTTCATAAAACAGTTGTTAGAGGGAAGGTTGTATTTGACAATGATTCTTTTATAGAACCGATGGGGAAATTATTAATTAATTCTTAGTAATGGTGTTACAAAAAAACATGAAAGCTCTTTAACACCTTTGAATTATTGATGAATGATAATGATATTGATTTTATTAAAAAAAATTTATTCACTATAGAATTTTATAGTACACTAATGAACATGAAATAAATGATTGTCCTATGAATGAGTCTTGAATGTATTTAATGTGCCCTGTAAAATAAATAGATAAATAATTAATTTTTTTATGTAATATATTTAATTTCAACTAATATAAATTAATTCTTATACAATTTCGTCTCTAAACGCTAGTGCTGTAACTGCTTTTTGATGTCCAAGATATTCTCTTTCAACTTGTCCTGTTTCTACATTCCATAATCTTGCAAAACAATCTGATGATGCTGAAAAATACATTTAATTATTATTAATATAATTTTATTTAACAACAATTTTACCAGTGAAAACATATTGGGAATCTGCACTAAAAGCTGCATCCCACACCCATCTTTGGTAATCATTTTTTAATTCTCGTACTAATGTAAAATCAGATGTAGTCCATACTTTTGCTGTTTGGTCTGCTGAAGTTGTTACTAATAATCTAAAAGATAATTATTAAATAAAAAGAAAATTTTATATCGGTATTTCAATTGAAATTTAGAATACAATACATACGATGAGTCTGGACTAAATTTACATTTTAAAGCATAACGTTTATGAGCATCGATTTTATGTTTAGGATTTAATTTAGTAGGTTCTTCACTATTACTAGAAGATAAACTCCATACATAGCAATGTCCTTTATTATTTACAGCTGCCATGTACGTTCCATCAGGATCAATTGCAATATCTTGAATAGATGCTTCAGGTTCAGGAATCTAACGAAATAGAAATTAAATTAATATTAAAGCAACTGCTTCAACTGAAAATTGGTTATTACTAATTGTTCATTATGATCAGTTTTAAGATCCCATAAATGAATAACACCACTTTGATCTCCTACAACTAATTCAGCTTGGTTCGGGTGTAAAAATACACAATTAACCGGTGCAGAAACTTGAAATATCCTCTGGCAGTTTCTCAATCGTAAATCCCATATTCTTACATTACAATCTTCTCCACCAGTATACATCCATTTTCCATCCTCTTGAAAGCCAACACCAGTAACATTTTTTGATACACCTTCATAATTAATAACAGGATTAGGATTAATTGAACACAAGTCATACATTCGTATATGTTGATAACCAGCAGCAGTTAATAATTGCTTATCTGGTGTTATTTCTAATGCATTTACTTGCTAATAAGAGAATTAAGGAATACCTCTAAAAAATTTTATATATTTTGTTTTATACAATTAGAACTTAATATATTTTTAAGATATTAATAAAAATAGTATATGATTAAAACTTTTTACTTAGCTGTACATGTTATGAGGTTAATTAATTAAAAGCATTATTGTATAGTATATGAAAGGATACAGAGTCTATATGTTGACAAGTTCGTTGACAAATCCCACTGTGCGCTTGCCATATTTTTATTGTATGGTCATAACCACCTGTAGCAAATATAACTTGCTCATTTGCTCCGGTTCCGTCATTTGACATTTTGACAATAATGTTATTTTTGAAGGCTAAATATAAATGATACCTATTTTCAATTGACCTACTTTAATAGATACGCATAAACTCAGTACGGTTTATTTTAATTTATTTTATTCAGACTTAACTGAAAATATACATATTTATTTAAAAAACTGTAACGATACATATTTACAAATCATCTAAGAAGTCCCAACAGTCTGACGTTTCAGTATCTAACTTCACGTAGTTTGTAACCAAAAACGCGGTTTCGATAGAAGTTTATTGGTAATGCTTTAATTTAGTAAACTACCTCATATATTTGTTTGAATTTCTTATTATTTGAGATATTTGAAGAAAAATCTTTGACGAAATAATTCGAAATGGATTTTTTAGAATATTCAGATATTTTAGCTGAAATAAAAGGAGCTATGGTAAGTTTTTATAACATTGTACA
This sequence comes from Neoneuromus ignobilis, assembly GCA_029203775.1. Lineage (NCBI taxonomy): Eukaryota > Metazoa > Arthropoda > Insecta > Megaloptera > Corydalidae > Neoneuromus > Neoneuromus ignobilis. Next base: position 9,450,930 of record CP092090.1, read on the forward strand.
GTAACAAAGGTTAAAAAATAATTGTTTTCTCAAAATCAGACTCCTGGTCGATTAAAAATGACCGATCAGCACATCATATTTAAAAATAGTAAAACTGGAAAAGTAGAGCAAATTCCAGCTGCTGACATTGAATTTGTGAATTATCAGAGGTTTGTCGGTACATGGGGTTTACGTGTATTCCTTAAAAGTGGCGTATTACATCGTTTTGGTGGTTTTAAAGAAGGTGTACGTGCAATAAAAATTATAATTATTATTATTTTTATATCAGTTTAAAATATTAATTTAATTCACTTGTAGGAACAAGAAAAAATTGCAAAATTCTTTTCAAACAATTATAAAAAAGATATGTTAGAAAAAGAACTTAGTTTGAAAGGCTGGAATTGGGGTACGGCAAAGTTTAATGGGTCTGTTTTAAGTTTTGATATCGGAAGCCATACTGCATTTGAAATACCTTTAAATCATGTCTCACAATGTACAACTGGAAAGAATGAAATAACAATGGAATTTCATCAGGTTTGAATTAAAGTGCAGTAATTTTTTTAAAAACTTAAATTATATGTAGTTATAAAAACATTTTCTGAATTATTTTTGTTTTTCAAGAACGATGATGCACCGGTTAGTTTGATGGAAATGCGGTTCCACATACCTACAAGTGAAATGGCTGGTGACATGGATCCTGTAGAAGCATTCCACAAACAAGTAATGAATAAGGCTAGTGTTATCAGTGTATCTGGTGATGCTATTGCTATATTCAGAGAAATTCAATGTCTTACACCACGGTTTGTTTTATTAAATTGAAATTTTGTATTCCTTTTTTAATCGTCGATTTGTTTTTTAGTGGTCGTTACGATATCAAAATATTTCAAACATTTTTCCAACTTCATGGTAAAACATTCGATTACAAAATACCTATGTCAACTGTGCTTCGTTTATTTTTACTACCACACAAGGACTCTCGGCAAATGTTCTTTGTTGTTAGTTTGGATCCTCCAATAAAGCAAGGTCAAACTAGATATCATTTTTTGGTACTTTTGTTTAATCAAGAAGAAGAAACATCCATTGAATTACCATTTTCTGAGTATGTTCTTTTTCTACATATTAAATAATGAAATATTTGTAATATATTTGTATATATTAAACATTCAAAACTATGTAATGTTTTCAGACATGAATTAAAAGATAAATATGATGGAAAGTTAACAAAAGAACTTTCCGGTCCAACTTATGAAGTACTGGGTAAAGTAATGAAAGTTATCATAAATCGAAAAATAACTTCTACAGGAGGTTTCATAGGGTAAGCTCTTCAGTTTTGACATACTAATTTTTTCCTTTATATATAAATTTATAAAAGTTTTGAATTTTAAGTTAATTTAATTCTTTGAATATTATTAGTACCTATAAATGTTCAAAAACAAATGATTACTGTATAACATCATTGCTTTTAGAGATGTAGTTTTAATTTCATAATAGTGATGTAAAAAATAAATTTAAAAAAATTATAAAATTTGATACATTCATTAAATTAAAAAAAATATTTCAAATTATTTGAATACCAAATATTTTTTTGGTATAATTTATGAAGTTTTCAATAATTTGTGTGTAATTTGATAAGTATAATATTTTTTATAGGCATTCAGGAACTCCTGCCATAGGATGTTCATTTAAAGCTGCGGCTGGTTACTTATATCCTTTAGAAAGAGGATTTATTTATGTTCACAAACCACCTATACATATAAGATTTGAAGAAATTAGTTCTGTAAATTTTGCACGTAGCGGGGGCAGTACAAGATCATTTGATTTTGAAATTGAATTAAAATCATCTACAACACATACCTTTAGTAGTATTGAAAAAGAAGAATATGGCAAATTATTTGATTTTATTACTGCAAAGAAACTTAATGTTAAAAATAGAGGAAAGAGTGTAAGTAATCTTTATTTAAGAATGGGATAAAATTTAGTTCATTAGCTATTACTTTTAAATAATTATATGTAAAAAAAAATCTTGTATTTAGGACAAAGCAAGTTATAAAGATGACTTTGGTGATTCAGATAATGAAGATGAGCCTGATGCATATTTGGCTCGTGTTAAAGCAGAAGCTGAGGAACGAGATGATGATGGACAAGATTCAGATGAAAGTACTGATGAAGATTTTAATCCTAATCAAGTTGAAAGTGATGTTGCAGAAGAGTAAGCAATAATTATACAATTATCTTTCATATAATAAATATGAAAGTAATTTTGTAAATAAAATATATAATTTTTTTGACAGATATGACAGTAATCATACAGATTCTGATTCAGAGGCAGAATCAGGTGATTCTTCATCTAAAAAGGAGAAAAAAGATATACCAGAAATAAAAAAGAAAGAGAAATCAAAATCTGCTAAGACTGTTGTAAGTTTTGGATAATGATTTATAACATTTATTTATATAATAAAAATGAATACATTTATTTTTGTATTTTTAAATAGTCAGAACAACCAAGAAAAAAGAAACCTAAAAAAGAAAAAGATGAAAATAAACCAAAAAGACCAGCAACTGCATTCATGCTGTGGTTAAATGAAAATCGAGAAAAAATTAAATCAGATAATCCAGGTTTAAAAATAACTGAAATTTCAAAGAAAGCTGGTGAATTATGGAAAGATGTTGATAAATCTGTATGTTACAGTAATTAAATATTTTATAGTGTAATATAATTGTAATAATATAATTGTCAAATTTTAGGAATGGGAGAATAAAGCTAAAGATGCAAAAGAAGAATATAATAAAGCTATGAAAGAATATAATGAATCTGTTGAAAGTACTAATAATACATCATCAAAAAGTAATGATAAGAAAGTAGTAAAGAAACCAACACCGGTCAGTTCACCCATTAAATCTGGTGCATATAAAAGTAAGGAATATGTTAGTGACGATAGCAGTTCAGATTCAAGCTCTGAAAAACCAGCAAAGAAAAAAGCTAAACAAGATAAAGACGAAAAAAGTAATGATAAAAAAGTAAGTATTTGTACTAATATTTTTTATTAAAGAGAATGTGTATAAATTACATTGCTATATTTTAGTCCAATGAAAAGTCCAAAAAGAAAGAAGAATCAGATAAAGATGACGATGATGAAGAAGATGAAGAAATTGAAAGTACACCACCATCCAGTGTAGCATCTGATAGTGATTAAGAATAATCAGTATTTATATTTGTTATTATAATTTGTAATTTGTTTATGTATTAAAAAATATGATACTGAATTCCATAAATATTTTTTAGATAAGTTGTGATATTATTTTTTTGAAAATACATTTCTATTTTTATTAAACTACATATATTTCTCGATTTTTATGTAGATTTCTTTAGCTTGGTCCAGAAGAATTTTTTTTTTACATTTTTCATCTTCAATATATAATAGTTAAAATATTTGTTTTTCTGTATATAATATTCATTTCCACATATAAATAAGTGAATTTTTGTTTCTAGACATTGTCATCTATAAATAGTATATAATATTTTTTTTTTACTCGAAAGATGTATTTTAATTTCAGTTATCAGTTCAAATTGGTTTATATGAATTTATAATGATCATCAACATTAATGCTGATTTAACAGGAACAAATGTACATGTTAATTCATTGAAATAATATTTAATATATTTATAAAATAAAATGAAAATCAAAAGTGGATTCATATTTTAAATTGTATTTGTATAATCCATATTCAAAAAAACTTGGACTTACAATACTTTTAACAGTTCATTTAAAAAACTAATTTTATTGTTAATATTCAAATTAATATTTTTTGTATTATTTTGTGTACTAATTTAAAGGAATAATTGCTGATATAAGTAAATATTAAATGTTTTTATATTATTTCATTAATATTTAATAAAACTGAAAAGGAAAATTGAAATGTGTCAATTAACTGATAAAAGTTATACTCGATCAAAATTATCATTTTAATCTGTTTATTGTTATACTTTGATTATGTATTATATAAAAATGAATTTTTTTATTAATAAATATTGAAATATAAATTTAAAAAAATATTTTTTTTCAGGTAAGAAGAAAAAGGTCGCCAACTTCTTTCTTCTATATAATATCGACAGTTTGAATATGTCACTAAATGGTATTTTTTACAAGTATTTTATTTATTCAAATATTTACCTATTAATGTAAATATAATACATGTAAGATATAAATTTCACAAATATTTTCTAAAACATCTTTTTTTAAAAATCAATGAAACATGTTCAATGAATATTGTTAGTTTATTATATTTAAATTCATAATATAACTAATTATATAATAATTTTAAATATATATTTTGTATGTAATTTGTTAAAAAAATTTAATATAATTGTATACTTATATTTCAAATTATATTAATTAAATATAGTATCGCAATATGAAATAAATCAAACAATAAATATTTTGGAGATTTTAAATAACATTCTATAATTTACATCGAAAATCGTGAACGTGAGAAAGGTATATAATAATAATAAGGATTAATAGAAAAATATGGATATTCCGGACTTCGTGTCTTATTAAAATATACCACATTTTTTGGTGAAGTTTCGCATTCATTTCTTAATCTATTTCGTGATCATTTTGCGTAATCAATTTCATTATCATTAAACCCTTTATTTTTAATATCCACGGCACGTTCGCTATTAATTTCCGATAAAAACTGATATTTTATATATATATATATATATATATATATAAATTTATATTTGATAATTATATAAATAGTTCAAATTTTAATAATACAGAGAATTCTAAGTTAAACCATTTTTCCAAATAAAATATTTTTTTGTTTTGATAATATATATTAAATATATTTAGAAATATTATAAAATATGTAGTAAAAATAAAACATATATTTTCAAATACTTGTAGTTTAATTATATAATAATTATTGTATAAATTTTTGTTATCTTTTTTTACATAATTTTCAATAGAATATTTTCTTTCTCAAGAAATTATTCTGTTAATAACCGAAAGGTTATATAATTTTCTACTGATTAGTCGAAGCATGTGCCTTAATATTTTAAATAGTAGTGAAATTATTGTTAGTGGACTAAATGCGTTTTATTCTGCTGTGTGTATAAAATATTTAGAAAAATGGGTTCTTTTATTTGTAAGTTATGTTTTTAATATCACTAAATTTATTTTCTATTTATTAAAATACGTAAGTAATTATTATGCAGATTGAGTTTTCACAAGAGTGATTAGACAGGAATTTAATGAAGTATATATTTTTATTTTAGAATTTATTTCCGTATATACGAGAGTCGTTTGATAAGTATGGTAAAAAAGTAAGAAAAACTAAATTGAAAAATTTAATTAAATTAAACAATAAATAAATTTATTATACTTATCAAACGATCCTCGTGTATGTATATACGAGTATATATATATATATATATATCTCGCATAACAATGAATCATAATTAAATGATACATATGTATCCGTGTAGGATATATTTTGAGTCATATAGTAATTAAGTGTTCGATTTAAGGAAATAAAATTTAAGAAATGACATTTTGTAAATAGACAAATCGAATTAAAAGAAATACAGTATTATTTTTCAATCTACAATAATTTTATTGAATACATCCTTAACTATGAATCAAATAAAGCATTGCATTAAAGTATAAGTAGACAATTTATTGAAATATGAAATCTTAAATTTATTTTTTTGTTATGACAGTTTTGTTAAGATATTTTAGATTTTAATTTATTTTGACTTTGCTTTTAATTTAATCTATTATTTTTAATGGAATTGTTTTGAAAAATTATTTTTTGTGAACATAAAAATTCTTTTAATAAATGCTATATTCAGTAAGTTTAGAAAAAGTTGACCTTAAACAATTTTTAAATTATACATTTTAAATAAATAATACAAAAAATGTTGTATGTTTGAAATATATTTTAATTTATATTTAATTTTTATCATCATCGTTTTTTTCATCACTCTAAAATAAATGATTTGAACAATATAATCTTCGGAGAAATTATTAATGAAGTGTAGACGTTTCTTTTTGGCACTTCACGTTTTGAATGTGTAATAAAAAAACAAAAAAAAATGTAAGAATGCTTCTATTAAAAAGTAAGACAAAATCTGCATAACGGATTATGCATTATTGTTGAAGTCTACTCCATTTTCAGGTGATGTTGCGATGTTTGAGCATCTGTGAGTGTACGAGTGGTCGTAGATGGAATATTTCAAGTGGGATGCGAACGAGGGACTGGCAACATTTTAATGCATAGTAAAGTAACGACTGGGACCTGAGAGATCTGCGTTTACTGCAAGATGCGGCGTTGGAAAATACCTACACATCGTTTAACCAAGGGACTCGTAACTGAGCAAAAAAAACAACAACACATACATACTTTTCTATGTGTTTTTATATACAAGGTATGATGAATGTCGAATAACGTTTGAATTTTTAGAAAAAAATGGTTTATTTATGAAAATATAGAATGTTAAATTCAATTCTATATTTCCATCAATTTAAATTGATATATGAAATTGTATATATGAATTTATATATATATATATATATATATATATATATATATATATATATATATATATATATATATATACATACGTAAATTTGTTTGTATAGAAAGAGGGAGAGGAAGATATACTTTTATAATAAAATTATATAACACAATGATAAAACGTAAATAATAAAACTATTATTTATTTATAATTTCACCCATATATCTGTCGTTGTGTAAATATTTTTTTACAAAAAAATAATTGCATACAATGTCAAATCATTCTCAAAATTTTATCGTAAAATCATGTTTTATGTAACATAAAGTGAAATTCTAAATCTCTTTTATTAAAAATATGTTTATATAGAACATAAAAAAACAATCTTAGGACAAATTTATGTATAGAAATATAAATACTAATCGCATTATTTATATCATTATTTATGTATCTAGTATTGACATATAAATATGTAAAAAAGATTTGATTATATGGAATCTTTTTTCTCTATGTTTTATCAAAAATTTTATTTATTTAATACGAAATAAAAATTTTAAAATTCATAAATATGAAAACTTATTTCATCAAATTAAAAGAAAATGGTATATTTAATTTAAAAATATTATTTAAACATTAAATTTATTTACATATACATACATACATACATACATATATATATATATATATATATATATATATATATATATATATATATATATATATATATATATATATATATGGGAATGTGTGTACATAGTTTTTTTTATACAAAAAATCAATGCTGCATTTTCTAGATTAAACGATTAAATAAAATACTAGATTTTAATGTGAAATGTTTGAAAATACAAACATACTATTTTAGTGTCAGCAATGCACATTTCAAAAAATAAATTAACCTGCACAAAATGCAAATTTTTGACATACAAACAGATTATTTTATAGAGTAAATATTTAATAATTCAGTTCATTTGTACATATAATATAAATGTTAGCGTTTTTTTAAAACGAAATTGTTTATTTGAAGAAGTATATAAATTGAACAAATATTTCAACTCTGTTCTTAATAATAAATATAAATTTTTATTATATATATATATATATATATATATATATATATATATATATATATATATATATATATATATATATATATATATATATATATATATATATATATATATATATATAAGCACGTACGTTCATGTTTGTGTATATAGATTGAAAAATTGAATAAAATTTAAAAGATAAAAACAACGTCGTCGTATTTCAATGTGCAACGATTGAATAATAAACATATCGTTTCGATTTGAACGTTGCACGATTCAAAAATGAACCAATTCACATAAAATATGAGTTTTAATACGCGCATTGCATTTCGTTATCAGAGAATAATTTTATAAATCGGAAAACTGATGACAAGCGAGAATTAGTCCGGATAATTTCTAACCGAATGATAAAAAATAACAGCGATATATCACGTCTGTTGCATTAATGATAATAATAATTATTATGCTACGTGAATGACTGAAAAGCCCTATTTTCCAGCTGAGTATTCATTGGCGACACGGGTCAGTGCTTGCACGCTCTGCAAACGCACCACCCAATTACCCTTATACCGTTGTGCACCCTCTGCATGTCACTAACATTTAGTTTTGGAAATGTCAACAGTGTTTTATAACACACATAAATTATGCATTGTCCATAAAATAAAGGTCGTTTATTGCGTTCCGTTGCTTGAATTTCATACGGTGACGGCGGAAATATCACAAAGATGAATAATCAAAAAATATAACATACGTATGAAGTGCAGAACTCACATTTCATGATGATTTACAGCGCAGTAATTGGATTTTCAAAGATTGACCTCAAAATTACAATTGTATATGATGTATATGCTATTTTTAATTGAATATGCTTATTTATTTTAAATTATTTTATACTGTTTTGTTTATTAACAATATAAAAGTCAAAGTTTACCTAAAAGTTATTTTTTTTAAAAAAATGTTTTTTGGTCAAATAGATAAAAGAAAGTCTTAATAAAAATTGATAACATTTTAGATAAAACTTTAATTTTAAATAATTTTTTAACATCAAATTCTTCAACAATTTAAAATTATTTTAATATATTTTATTTAATAAAAGCATTTTACAATATTAATTTTTTATAAAGAGAATTATACTTTTTTTATTTAAATTTTTACAAATTTTATTATACAAAATATATTTTTTAAAAAAATAAATAATTATTTTTCAGAAAATAAACACAATATTATAAGTTATTTTTATTTCATATTAGAAGATTATTAATTTTTGACAATTTAAATAATAAAATTTGAAAATATTTTTTAATCATTGAGAAATGTCAAATTTATTTTTAATTTGATGATTTTTGCTTAGCTATAATGACCATAAAGTCTATTTTTTTACAAAATCGACATGTAGCGAATTTAATTTTCACAAATCAATATTTTTATTTTTAAAAATCCATTTATGAAATACAAATAAATGAATACATATTTTTTTTACCAGTTAATTGGAGATTTAGATTTTGAGTTTATTTACCGATTCTGTTATTATGCGAATTTTAACCTTTTACTCTTTTCAGGTGCCATTATGGAGATATATTGGGCTCTCTTACACTTCATATATTTGGCACTAAAACTCCATAGGTGTTTTTACATCGACATTAATAATTCATATATTTTTTTGGAAAATTTTAATTATAATCGTTTATACATTTTTTGTGAAAACAATACTTTTAATTTTCAGAAACAGCGTCATAAAAATATTTTTCATTCGCAAATTGCTTGTTTTAAACAAATTTCTAAAGTATAAAGGTTAAATATTTAGATTAATTTCATTTCTAATGATAATAATTTAATAAGATAGGAAATATAATTTAAACAAGATTTAAGGAATTTTTATGATATTAAATAAAATTGTTTTCTAAAAAATATTTTTATCCAATTATTAAGATCGAATTCATTTTATATAAATAAAAAATGATTTGGGGACGTTGTTTAATTTTCACCCTCATTTTGAATACTACGTTGATTTATTCCAACGTCACTCTGCTGAGAGTCAAAAATAACGCATTCATGGGAGATACGATTAATTTATAACCAGTTATTAAAAAGTTATATTATGGTACACCCTACAGTGGCATTTTAATTTAAAATTCATTAACAGTTAGCTATTAATAACAGAAAAAAAATCGTAGTTATTTTTCATATCTGTCATAAATGTATCAAACTATTTGAAATATTATGAAATGATTTAGTTTTCGAAATGAATTTTAATGTAGTAAGAATCATGAGTTAAGTAATGAAATTACACGTGTGTGGTGGCTCTTACGCATGGCGAGCACATGGAGTCTGTAAGTGGTAGAGGATTAAGTGAACGACTCGTCGTGGGTTCATACTAGTCGACAAGGTGAATGCGTCCGTAAGCCGAGGTGTGCATACATGTTCGTACATGTACTTTTAATATACTCTAATCCCTGAACACTGCCGGTGTTGTTGTTACATGCCGCTATGTGACGTATTTCGAACGACACTCTGCAGACGTACTTGCGTATCTACAACTACAGCTCTCGTTTGTATGAGCTCACGCATATACACACAAATATATGAAAATACAAACACTATTAAGTGCAGGACCGTGCTTAAAGCCAATCAAATCTATTATTCATATTATAATTACCTGTAAGCGTACAACACTTTAAATGTTTTGAATTTTGAAAAATCTCTTAAACTGACACTAATAAACTAATGTGTGTAGTTTGTGGAATCTATTAAAATTAAAAGTTTGTTATATTTGAGAATTTTTTATACTATTTGTAATAGAAACTAAATTGTTTTTTTCTACTATATTGTAATAACTTTTTTAACATTTTTTTCACATATATATAACATTATCAGTTTTTTATCTATTGTTGGATGAAGGCATGTTCCAAAACTTTCCATTTCGAGTAATTCAATGCTTTTTTTTATTCCACTCTGACGAATTTTCATATATATCTGTTCCTCATTTAGTAATATACCTTTTCTTAAACCTTTTTGTATCTCTAGGTTTCCAATCAATATTTTGTCTTCTTCATTTTTGATCTTTTCTTTTTGTTATATCACCAACTTATTTCCATTTTAACACATTTGTTATAACATTATTGATTTTAGATTCCTTTCTGATCCACTTGTTCTCTTTCTGTCTTTGTTTATTCCCAATATGTATTTTTCTATGTTTATTTTTTTCAATTAAAATCACTGAATTATTTTATCATTTATTTGAACTATGTTTCATTGCCATAAGTAAGAACAAATATTTCGGGTTGACCGAAAAAAATTTTCTGCAAATATAAATAAATATTTGATTACATAATATTTTGTAAAATTTTTCCAAATTAACACCATTCCATTTTTATTCTCGTGTTTAGTTCATCTATAAATATTTGTTTAATGTTAACGAGTTTTCATAGATAAACAGAGTTTTCAACTTGTATTTATACTTATTTTAATTTGATTTTTTTGTCATCTGAAAATTAACGTTAAATTCCTGAAATTGTTTTTAATTCGTTTATTATTTTTTCAAATTCATATGGAATATATATATATATATATATATATATATATATAATTAAAAATGTCTATAAAAATTAGAAAAAATAAATAAAAAAATATGAAAAAATAGATTATATGGTGTGTATAATTTTTACTTAATTAATGTTAACAAATATTTAAATGATAAAAAACGAAACAAAAAATCAATGTCGAAATAATATAAAGTTAATCAATGAATTCTACTGCCGAGAGAAAAAAGGAAACTCGAAGTTCAATTTAAATGGGAAATCGGTTCATTAACGTTAATTTGTATTTAATACAATCTTCCATTATTGGTTGAGTTGTAGCCATTAATAATAGCCATTGATCGATGAACTGTAATTTGTTGGTTTGTTACAGAAAACGAATTTGTATCATTTATTTTTCTTTTATTATTGTCAATAAATGATATTCTTTTAAATTATACACTAAAGTACACGAATCTTTATGTTTAAGCTAATTATAGTAATTATGTCAATTATTATTTTTTGTAAAATATTAAATATTTATTTTTTAAGTTTGTAAATTTTTCTTAATATAATTTAATTAAAATTAATAACATTTTTATGAATATGCACAATTGTAAATATATATATCAAAATTTTGTTTATATGAACATATTTATTAAAAAATCTGCACCTTGTGCAACAACATAAAAACTGCATTAAATTCATCGGTCAAACAATCCCTGACAACGACCCTGCACATGAAATGCCCACAATTCTTGCGTGTCCTCGTATAAGCATATGGTAAACAGAGATCATATGCGAGTTTGTTATGTACCTCCCTCCGTAATATACCATATTTTAATTCGTTTTATGGCTTCTGCACGTTGCGTTTCACCACAATTTACTCAAAAATTTGAATTTGTATTATTGTTTATACTATTTTTTACCCTCGGTTGCGGCCTGCACGCGGTTTGTATTATTTCAGATTTTTTTTGTTGGATATTTTTCATCGGCTTCATTTTAATTTAAATGTTTTTCATCTTTTTATTCTCATGAGGTACAGTTGTTATTATTGCTTGTATGAGCAGAAATGTATACATTTTCTAGCCCTAACCCGTCTAAAATCGTATATATATATATAGTCATCCAAATGTGACGCCTAGATTTGTGCTTTATGAAAAAAAACTATATACTCGTATAATTAAATTATAAATTCATATATACATATTTACATACACATGCAGTTTTTATATGTGAATGAGTTGAATATGCATAAAGAAAAAAGGTAATATCAAATTATGATTTAAATGATAACATTTGAAATGAAATATATCAGAATCTCTTTTGACTATCAAATTATAAAAGAGTACATTTTCCTTAAAATAAAATATACATTAATTAATTTGATTTATATACTCGTATAATTAATTAATTTATTTTTTCAAATGAGAGATACATAAATCTAATAATAACTACATTTTTCATAATAACTGTGTATCAGTTATTGATATGAAATTTTGTATAATATATATCTAATAATGAAAATATCAATCATTCTCAATAAAAACTTTAACGTTTAGTCTCGTATATGCAACTCACATGATACAAAATGTGTTAATAGATTTTTTTTGATAAATTTTATAAATGTTTAAATATAAATTAGTAATGTAATTAATACAAAAAAATTCAAAGTATATTTTATTAATATGTATATATATATATATATATATATATATATATTTAAAAATGAAAAATAGAGATTGTAAAAATATTTTATATACTTAGTATTTTTTAATTTAAATTATTGTCAATATTGTAGCATTTTCTACAAAAGACTTCATTAGTTATTTTTAGATAGAAATTATTGATTCAGAGATTTTTTAAATGTTATCTAAAATCAACAAAATGTCAAAATTAGTTTTGAGAAATAGTACAGAGACAATAATCTTAACACACTTAGAAAGATTACAAACTATTTTATGCAAGTTGAAATTATTTGATTAATGATTTATATAATTTTTTAATAAGTAATATATGTAATGTAGTTATCTTCTTATTATTCCTTAAGTATCTTTTTTTAAAATACTTATTTACTTATGTATATATATATATATATATATATATAAAGAGAGAATAGAAATGATAGAGATAGTTATATTTGCATGTGTATGTGCATAGTAATGCGTGTAAATGTTAGATACATATATTTTATCATATATATTTTGTGAAATATAATAAAAATGCAATTTACATATTCTAATACAAACAATAACGGTAATAAAACAAAATACCATTCGCAGTTTAAAAAAAAACTTATTAAATGCGATGATAACAAATTACAATTGCTAGTAACGTAATATAGTCGCGATCGCACGTTTTCCGCGCTGCCCTCGGCCTCTTATCGCAAAATTCAGCTGTAGAACTGTGTGAAAAACATACTTACAGATATAGCTCTATGCTGAAAGTGTTTTCATATGTAAATGCGGACACTTTACGGTAGTGGGAGGTTAATGTGTCAACAATACGTCAGATGGATAAGATGGAGTAAGCATTCTCGTTTGTGCTCCGGCTGCATTATGAATTTTTCATGATTTCACAATAGGATTATTTTGTGCCGTTTGTTTATATTTTCCTAAATTGTGTTATTTAAAAATTTCGGCTTCTCATATTTTTTTTAGCTTATTATTGTTTCATGTAAAAGGCTAATATTTTTCCAACAACTTATATTCCATACCCTCCATGCACAGGTAAATTCACACATACCATTTGTATGCAGTACATATATACATGTTTACACACACACATTCACATATATATATATATATATATATATATATATATATATATATATATATATATAAATGCTGTAGACAGAAATAATTTTGTTAAAAATATATTAATAATTATTTTTATTAAAATATGTTACTGACGTTAGTTCTATTGTAAATATGTTTACAAATATATTTAGTACAATTTTAAATAACACAAAGAATTTCAGGACTATTATTTTATTATTTAATAAGTATTTTTTGAAAATTATCATTTTTTATAAATGTTAATAAAGATTGTACGTTAAAATATTTGTTTTTGTGTTAAAGTGGAGGAAAAATAAAAAAATAATTTAATTTTTTTGGAATATTTAATATAAATATTTTTTAATTGTAATTAATAGTTGTGTGTTTTCTTTTATACTGACTAAATTTAGTAGTAAATAATTCTAAAATTTATAAATTAAATGTGATATTTTTTATTATTATAAGATTATTTTTTGTTATTCTTATTGCAAATTTTATTATCATTTTTTTAAATATTTATTGAAATGGAAACAAATGGCAGGATTCAAAATATATATAAAGCGTATTTTTTAAAAAAGATTTTTCTATAGATTAAAGAAACAAAAAGTTAAAATAGTCGTAAGAAAATAAAATGAAGTTATTAATTGAAATTTTCAATAATTGTGTATTATGATTAATTTACTTTCGTCGTTTTTCATTATTAATAAGTATGTTAAAAACGTTATTATTTTTTTGAAGCAAAAAATAAAAATGTGATAATTTTAAAATTAAAATACTGAGCAATAAATGAATAACAAAAATTGATTCCAATGAATATCATTCTAAAAAATCAAATGTAAGGAGATTTTTTAAAAAACTAAAATTTATTTGATATTTTTGGAAAAGTAAACTTATTGATTTTTAAATTTCTTTAAAATATATTTATATTTTGTTATAATGTTTTACTGAAACAAAAATGAAAAAGAAAACTTTTGTATACATATAATTTTCACATAAATAGCATAAATCACAATATTTGCATAAAGTTTCTTGAAATGAACTTTAGTTTAACTTTCTTACACACGACTTAGACATTTGTTAGAGTAACCATTATCATTTTAACTATATAGTAGTTATGTAATATATACAGCTGTTAACATTATGTAAGTGGGGTATCGTGTTTTGTTGTCATTTAGCAAAAACATTCGCTTCTACTAACAGAAACTCTCGGCGATGCAACGTTGTATCCGTTTATTTGAAATTCTATTGTCACGTACGGTGCAAAAAAGGCCACAGTTTATAAAGTCTACATTGTATACAAAGTGATTTAATGTATACTCAATATTTTTATTTGCATTTTAATTGTACATTTAATGAATTTCACTCTATAGAAAATATTTAATGAATTGTTTTATGTATGTCATATATTTAATACATTCGTTTTGTGAGTTCACTTTATAAATGTGAAAAATAAACATATGAAATAAAATACAGATATAAAAGACAAATAAATTACAGTAATTGAAAATGTTATCATAGATCATTATACAGGAAAAATAATTATATATTATACTACCTTCATTAAAATATTTTTTGAAATTGAATATTCATAAAATAAATATGATATGAAATAATAACATAAAAATACCTACAGACTCTATCGTACTTAGTAGATAATTAGTATCAATTAGTTTGTTTTGAATTAATACTCTTCTTAAAAACCATTCTAAAACGAATTATTAATTAAGTAGTAAATATTTCAGAGTGGGTATATATATATTTTATTAAACTAAATTCGTCTATAAATATCAGGGGAAAATTGAAATAAAAACATATGCATACAACCATTGACCTGTTTATATAGTTAAGTACAGGTAAGCTAATAAAGTTTATTTATTGAAGTTGTTCAACAGATTAATTGGCTTCATGACAGATTTAGATTAGTTTTCCGCATCTGATGAGGACGACACAGCTTTGTGCCGCCGTTGAATCCCAAGAAGACATTGTCTACGTACCACAAGATGACTCTAGAGTATGGCCGGTACATACATACACAAAGTACAGTAGTGAAACTTTATAATTCGCATTTTGTTCAATTATCATTCAGTCAGCTAGTTTCATTGTCTCTTCTCTATATTTATTTACTTAATAATGTATAAAGTTTCAATTACAATATAAAAAAAATAATCTGCAAAGAGGTTTTGTGGCAAAAATAATTTTAAAAGACGATATAACATGTGGAAGAAAAAAATATTTTAGTATTATATTGGTTTGAATTGTATTGTTATTAATCCTTTTTGATTAATTATTGTTGAACTTTTTATTTAAATATTTATAATTTTACGTATAGAAATTATATAAAAGTAATTTTTTGCTTCTCGTGGATATATGGTATTTTTATATTTATTTTTTTTATCATTAATTGAACAAACTAAAATTTATAATAAAGTTCAGTATTTGTCTTTTAGTTTTAATCACATATGTTATTAATTTTCATATTTATAGATAAATATCAGTTAAATTAATATATTTATTCGATTAAAATATATTATAAAATTGATATAATTCATATTATTTAGGAAAATATCACGAGTTATTTATGTTTTAAAGTAATTAATTGCCATATATTAAATATAATAATATAACGTTTAAATTTTTTTAAATTAGATTTAAAATTAAAATAAATTTAATACATTGTTATTATATTTTGTTTAAACTTTCATAATTAAAACGATTTTATAATTTATTTAGAAATTATACTAAGTTTTTGGCATTTTATTAAAGTATTTTCTGGGAATGTTTTTTTTCTAATATGTCAATAAAAAATTTTGAATTTCAAAGTTAATTTAAAAAAATTAAATACGTGTTATACGAAACAAATAGAAACAATTACAAATGAATTCTTCTACTGTGAATACCTAGACTTGTAATACGGCCGTACCAGTCGGTAAGCAGCCGGCAGCCCAACTCTTTTGGTAGGGACGTGAGGGAACAGCACAAGCTGGAGCCAAAGCTCCAAGGGACGCCACAAAGCTCCAGACACTGAATTACTCATGGAATGTGCGGCTTTTAAGCTCACGGCAAATGCTATAAATTACATGCAATACACACAATGTAACTACTGTTTTATCTGACGCTCCTATTTATTTATATGTATCTGTACATACATATATACGTCTAGAAGGGCATGAGTTTGAATCTAAGACATAGCTTTTTGAATTAGACACGATGACACATTATTGATAGTGCGTATTATTCGTGTAGTTTATATTTTCCATTTATACTTATAACAAAGTTAATATATTGTAATGTACGTAAACACACAGAAGTTTAAGGACCTTATGTTTGTTATCGTAGTAATGAAAATTTATTTTACACAAACTCTCTTACATACACATATAGTATATATATGTAAATATATATATATATATATATATATATATATATATATATATATATATAAAGTAATCACATATATTATACCTTTTTCTCACCCTGATTGTTATTTTCCCTAATTTTTCTCGTTGTGTTTGTTAATTTACTTTATACGTTACAAGAATAAAATGAGAATTTTCTAATAATTATTTTTTCATTAAAAATATCTATATTTAAAGCGTAAAAATATTGTAGTTAGATTAGATATTTCGTATATTAAAATAAATTTATTTTAAGGTGTATTAAAAAATGAGAGTTACTGAAACTATTTTTTATAGTGGAAATATAAATTTCATGAGTAATTATTTACTTAATTTATTTTACATTTTTTTGTGTAATCTATTTGCAATGTTAAAAATAATCGAATTAAATAATCTATATAAAAAGTGATAATTGAAATAATAAGACAATTGATTTTATTATTTATTTTAAATTTCAAAAAAGTAATAAAATTGAATATTAATGATAAATTCTTTACAGGTTTTCAAAACAATTATATAAAATTGGAACGTAATATTTTCATATTAACATAATTTTCTCTAGATAATTTATATTATGAATAAAATAAAAAATATGTTTTTACGTGAAATATTACTTGCTTATAATATAGAATATAAAAATATGTCAAATTTATTGTTTTAATTATTCCGGAAATATTGCTCAAGAAAATAATTCTGAAGTTCAAAGAATATATTTTGTTTATTCAAATATAAAAGACGGCACAAATTTAGAATAGCTTGAAAATAATTTTATGCTTCATAAGATTACTGTTAACGTATTAACAATATTTTTCCAAGAAATTTCAAAATGTTCAATTTTAATTTATTTTTACTGTAGTCAAAATATATTTATTATTTTTTATAAGAACAATTCTTTATAAATATATATATATAATTTATATAGTTATGTAAATATTCAATTAAGCTCATTTGATATTTAAAATTTTGTGTAATGTTTTTTTGGTGTAAGGTGTTATTTAATTTTTTTTTATTGACTTCTATTATATTAATAACAATATATGGATAAGAAAAATAATTATTTCATTAATTAAAAATAGGGTTACAAGTACAAAAATAGATATGTTGATCACAACTATCTTACACTTATGCAACAAGTTTATTTTTGTTATATTTTTTGCGTATACAATGATTTTAATTTAATTTTTCCCGCTAACAAACGTAACTGCTCGGAATTACACTGTGTTACATTAGTCAGGATTCACATATGTTGTCCGTAGTTAAAAAGCGGTAGTATTTTTTCAGATTTTTGTCTGCGGACACTGCTTTGTCTGCTAAGTGAATACGCGAAAGCATAGAAATATCCAGTTATTCAGAGCTTAGTTAGCGGAAGTGAGTATCAACTGGATAGACGGGGTAAGCGAGACATCGAGATATGATCATCTGCGTAGCAATGTATGTATAGGAGCCTGTGGGTTCTTAAATGAATGGTGTGAGGTGTTGAGCGTATCCCGCGAGTGGCGACAGACCGAAAACATTAATAACATTATAACAACGAGAGCGTGCATGCTAATCCCTTCATTAATGATAAAGCCACGGCCGAAAACACAGCATGGTTGCTCATGTCGCACATTGGTATGGACGTCGCCAGCGTCGCCATGTCTAACTCAATTGAAGATTTGCGAAAGAGCTTATTTAACCAACTGGTTTTATTCAGAAAAGCTCGTTGTTATTAAAATTGCCTGGCGATGTCACTTTTTTTAAAGGTATCGTACATTGGGCAATTGAATTGTATTTTGAGAATTTGTGTAAAAAATATAAATGAAATTTAATTGATTTAATGAAGGAAACATATCTGATTATGCTACTTTAAAATATATAACATTCAAAAATAGGAAATAATTCATAGAATTTTTATTATACTTTAATGTATTATAAAAATCGATGTTTACGTTTGACGAAAAATAATTTAATAATTTTTATTTTATTATTAATTGCTTATTTTATTAAAATAATTTTTAATGGTATCATAGAAAAAATGTAAAATTTGATTATTTATTTTCTTTCTCATATTATTAATATTTAATTTAATGATAAAGATGGTATCTGGAAAATTTTATCTTACTTTTTTTTAAAAAAAAACTGATTTTTTTACATTACACTGCCAAATTAGTCGAAATCTCGAAATTTGATTAATAACTAGTGATGGTTGTGCAAAGAAACATTTGTAAATGTTAATTTGTAAATTGTGTACGATTATTTTATTTTATTAATTTAATTAGAAAATACGATTTCTAAAAATAATCCTTAGAATGGATAATATCATATTAAAAGACGTTATTATTATCTTATGATATATTTTATTTATGATATTTGTTTATGGACGTACTGTTTTATTGATTAATTTATTATTTGAAACGGAAAATTCAATAAATAACTTTTTTACAAAAAAGACAAAAACAATTTTAAGATTTAAAATTTATAATAATTACTTATTATTAAATGTTTTTCAAATGCATATTTAATTAACGATTCCACCAAAAAAAAATTACTTGTAATAATTTAAAAATAACAAAATAAATTATAGCTAGGTAATATTTAAATATTAGGTTGACAAATATCTCCCTTCCGCCTTCTGGTCTTTTGAATTTCGCAGCTATGTACAAAAAAAAAAGCGGAAGGGAGATACTTGCCAACCTAATATTACAATTTTTCAAATCTATTTATATAAATTTTAAAATTGATTTTTTAATAAATAAATACAAGGTATAGATGTTATAAATTCTGCATGAAATTTAATCTCATTGTAAAAATAAGATTAATTATTTTTACAATATAATTTTTGTATATTTTTCAAATTTAAAATAACAACTTGTTTCATTTATTTAAATAGTAAATGCAAATAATTTTGAAAAATACAATTAAAATATTTAATTTATTGAATAAAAATAAATATTTTTGGTGAAAATGTATTCTTTCTATTTAAGAATTAATCATTTTCATTGATTAATAGGAAAATAAGTAACCAATTTAAGATAAACGTTGTCTTATTTTGGTCGTTTATTGAATGTTGAGCTTTTTAAATTAATGTTAGAGATCTGTTCTTGTTCCTATACGAATCCATGAGAGTTCTTTTAACATTTTACATTGGGCAGTCTTTGTATGTATGTATTTGTGTGTGTGAGTGAGTATATATATATATATATATATATATATATATATATATATATATATATATATTACATTGTTTGCAACGGTGATCAACCGATCGCAGTACAATACAGGGTTATGCGCCGGCGCATTCTATTGTTTCCATGTAAAATTAATTGCTAGGATGGATGGCAACATTCGCATACAGCATTTTGTAACTACGGAATGGTGAAAGCTCCAATGCTCCGTAGCTGATATGAGAAATACATAATGGCCGTAGAGTTGGAGAAATGAAGCAGTTGGTGTGACTGATCGCAGATATTAGTGATTTATGAAAAATGAACATTCGCATTTTGTGCCTTTGTTTTCGATTATTCGCGCTGTATGTACCGTGAACAAGCATAACATAAAATGTAGATAAAATAGTTCATCGTGTGTTTTTTTTCGACTCTGTCTGCTGAGAGATGTCATTAAATTTTTATATCAATAAATGTCGATATATCATCGGAACAGCACCACTTTCAAATGAAACGAATGCTATTACATTGCTAATTTATATGTTTATATAGACGATTTTTTCCAATAAATCTTTATTTGTTCTCAGAACTTTAATTTCTTATAAACTAGGCAAATTACTTTCTTGTCGGAGCAGCTTTTACTATTAAATTACAGCCATAAATTACAAATTATCTACTAAAAGTCAAATTGTCTAAGTCTGTAAAGTTAAAAATATTATAAGGTATTATACAGTTTTTCTTTGGAAATGTATGTGTATAGCAACAAAATGTGATTAAATAACATATTTGTTTTTAAAGAGTTGACTTTAAGGTAATATTTTTATGTTTAGGAAGAGAATAAATAATATTATTTTATATGAAATTCTTAATATATTTTTTTGTAATTTTCGAAATAAATCCAATTTTTAAAAGAAGTAATTTAAAAATTAATAATAAAACTAATACTATGTGTTTATAATATTATATACATATATATTCTCTAGATTTTTGACTTGTCAGTAAGTTAGTTCCCTATTACATATATATATATATATATTTTAATAATAAAAACCATAATAAAATTGAGGATTAAAAAGAATTGAAAAAAAAAACAATATTTATAGAAAATATGTAAAATATTTTATTATTATAACAAAATAGTTGTACAAATAGAATCATAGTTTAACAATATTTTTACAAATATTAAAAATTGTAGGTCTTATTTTTTTAATTATATTAAAGATATTTTATAATAATAATATTTTATTAGTTTTAGTACTAATACCATTATCAAATAAAAAAGTTATATTAAATAAAATATTATTTATTCTACCTGTTGATCATTTTAGAATTAAAACCGGTCCTAGCAAAATACTATATTATCATAAAAATCTTAATTAAGAATTTCAATTTTAAAAACTAATTATACTTATATTAAAATTAACTGAATATATATATATATATATATACATATATAATTTAATTATGATACAAAAGTGGTTTACTTCCTCTAAGATACTATTTAAATTAAACTAATTTCTATAATGTACGGAAATACGAACATGTGCATTGATATGTATAAATAATTCATTGTATTATTTCTGTCTGACAGACAGTATATTGAAATTTAATATAATATAGACCATTAAAATTGTACATTTCAATAGTCAATTTATTGAAGTACTATACATATATTTATCGAACTAGAATATAATGCACATTCGCAACGGTTGTTGCAATCACATTTATATATATATATATATATATATATATATATATATTTATATATATATGTAAAGGTTGATGCAGAGCGTAATTTGAGTCAAAGTGTAAAAAAATATTTAAATGGAGACATACATTTATATCGGAAAGAAATTAGCGATATATATATATATATATATATATATATATATATATATATATATATATATATATATATATATATTCGGAGCAATCTATTTAAATTAGATGAAAATCTGTATATAATCTGTAAATAAAGTTTGTTTTGTATATTTTGTTGTATGTAAAACATTTATAAAATATTAAACAATAAGGATAAATTTGATAAAATCCATTGATGATTAAATTATTAATACATTTTCTGAAACGAAGAAAAGTTTTACGTACGTTGATACGGTGGTTCGTATAACTGCCGGCAAGTGAAACATGAAGAAGGCAAACAGATGTCAGAATTAAATCTACAGAATGGTTCAGGATTTATATAGTTTTCGTGAGGAGTACAGGCGATACGACGACGTGAACGTGGGTTCACGAAGGTACAATGTTCGCTCCCAGTTGGCTCAAGTTACTGTATAGTCTGTATGGTCTCTCTAGAAATTAGTAGCATCAAAAATTCTGTGTTCTTTTTAGTGTTTGCCTTGTTGATTAGCTATTTGATGGTGCAATAAAGTGGGATTAAGAAATGCTTCATGCTCATGATTTTTTTTGTAACAGGAAAAACGAGCAGGTACATTAAATTTACAAGACGTCGAACAATTCTTAGGGAATGAATTTATTATGTTTGTTCTTTTATTGTAATGTTTATGTTATGAAATGTATGGGTTTAAAAACGTAATAATGGAAGTAAGACAGTAATACTGTATCTTTTTCAAATAAGTATAAAAAATTAGTGTTCTGTTAACGTATTGCATTTTTTAATATTTTATGTACAGAATTTCTCATAAACATATTTTTATAGTAGCTACTATAAAAATATCATTAAGTATTTATCATATTTTCTCACGCAGATTTTTAAAATATTAGAGTCAAGGAAATATTTTTGTAATTTTTATTTTATAAATATTTAATTTTTATTTTTTGGCTATTTTTCTACATTTATTATTACTTACATTTTTTAACAAACAAATGCATATATTTAATAAAATATTTTTATATATTTTGTCTCTTTTAGTAGTTAATCAAATTCAAATTCAATTGTAAGTGAAAAAAGGCCTTTAAACTTTGGAGATATCTTTTTGAATATTTTTATTTTAAACGACTGTTTTAAATAGTCTGTTAAATTGATACTGGTGGAAGAATGTAATGCTAATTAAATTATTATATAGGGTCATCCAAATGTGACGCCTAGATTTGTGTTTTATTAAAAAGAAACCATACCCGTGTTTCCCTATACACTTTTTTTTAATAAAACACAAATCTAGGTGTCACATTTGGATGATCCTATATTTATAATATTTATTCTGTAATTCTTAAAAATCAAAATAAACATCAAAGATAAAAAAACTGCTTTTAATAAATATTAATATTTGTAAAACTCAAAACGTTTATTTTTTAAAAAAATAATATGAACGTACTGTCCACTAGATAAACCATATAAATGTTTCTTGTGTGGAATAAAACACATCACTAAAACAAACTGTACAAACCGAATCCTGTTATATCCTATACTTAATTGAATCAGGATTACGTGCATAGTTTGTGCTCAGTATTTACCTATGTACAAATGTGCTTCCAGTAGCGGTTCGTTGTAAATTTAAAAATGAATTTTTATTAAAAAATACATAAAAAATAGCTGTACAAATTATTTTAAAATTTGTTAAAGAATTATGATTTGTCACATAAAATTCAAACATTAAATAGTTATTATAATAACTTATATTGAACAAAAAGTAGTACATACTTTTTATTAATAATTATATTCTATTTCAATAAGTGATTTTACAAATATTTTCTTCATTAAAAAATTATTTATACTGGAAAAATTCTTATCATTAAATTTTCTTTTCTTTTTATTTTAAATATATATATATATATATATATATATATATATATATATATATATATGTTATTATTAGGGAAATGTTTTATTTATATTAATTTTAACAAATTTATTTAGTATATTAAGTGACATATATTCAGGAAAACAAACATAAAATATTAATTCTTTGTAATCGTTAGTAACAGATCGCGTGACTATATTTTATGTGAAACATATTAGATTTTATTAAAAATGAAGAATTTCTATATTATATTTTTCCTATTTACATTAATCTTAATGAAAAATAAATTACATTTGATTTATATTTATTAATTTTGTAATTTTATTAGAGATTAATTATATTAAAGAAGGGAAATATTATTTTATTTTTTGTATTAAGTTTAATTGAAAACATTTTTTTTAATATAATAAATAAATTAATTATTACTCATTGAACAGAGTATAGCAATTAAAAGATTAATTTTCTATTTTTCTTAAAATAATTAATATCCTTAATTGAATATACTTTATAATTTTATAAAACATCTGATATTTTCTCATGTAACTTTTATTGAATTATTCATGAAAATAATTGATAATTTGAAAAAAACAATTTTTTCATACAGGATAAAAATTAATATTGAAATAAATAATTGAAATATTTTAAAAATAAACAAAATCAGAAATATTTTTATATTAGGCATATATTATTTTTATTTAAATTAGAATATTATAAAATTAAATTCATTTATTGAATAGGAATTAAATAATCCAATAAATTTGAAATTAATATACGAAATACTAAATTTATTTAATTATAGAAAAATAACTAACAAGCTTTTTAAAAATGAATTATAGTTATAAGTATGAAGTTTTATAACCGAATGCAATTAAAATTATTTTAATATATATTTTATAATATATAAATTATTTATTGACACTATATATATATATATAATACATTTATAAATTTTTAAAAAAATAAACAATTATATAATACTAATTAGATATATCAGCAATATTACAACAATTGTTTATTAGATTTTTCATAATTTTATTTCTAATTGTATATAAAACCAATTTTAAATTTAGAATTTATTTGAACTAATACATATACGTTTTTTTTAATTCCAATTCATTTAAAATATTTTTTTTAAATAAATAAAATATTTTACTTATCATAATTTCAATGCAGTCAAATATTGTTTTATATAGAATTAATAAGTTACTATTACATTTTTTTGAAATAAGAAAATAAATAATCGTTCCAAAAGAAAATATAAAAACAAGTTTTCGTAAAAAAATATAAATAGATATATTTTCGTTATTGCTTCAATGTGACGAGTTTTAGTAATTTGTGCTATTTTTATTGTAAACATGATTTAATATACAAAACATAAATATGAATGTTTCAATTACTATAAATGTTTGAAGATTAATTTATTTTGTTTAAAATTAAAGTATTATTAAAATTATTAACGCTTTCAAAATATCTATAGAGGAATATTTATAACAAATTTAATAATATATATAAATGTCCGGAACAAATTTATAAGTGTACGCCACTGTTACCTACCTTTCCATCTACCTGGCTTTCTGATTAAGACAAAACGAGCAACGGTTATAATTGTACGTATTTTAGGGCGCACGAGAGAGTCGTGACGCAACACGCAAGAGTAGGTAAAGTCAGGAATGCCTCATATGTCCCGAATGATGGATATGTCAGACCTGCTGTCATTATGTATTCAACGATGGGAAACGTGAAACATTATCTGCATAGAGCTTCTTCGCCGACTTCGTAGCAACGATGAACTTGTTATCAATTTCAGGAATAACACGTGCTTTGTGTGCGTATTAAAATTGTGCAGGCAGACAGACAGGCAGGCAGGCGGGCGTCGTATACTTATTCCATACGGTGTGTGTGAGAGTGTATTTGTATACATATATATATATATATATATATATATATATACATATACATATACATACACACACACACACACATATATATGTTTCTTATGTCTACAGACGACGAATGATTATGTTTTATTTATGTGCAACAAGTACTGCAATCTTTTATACTGTTAGTTGCCATGTTTGTACTTTTGTATCAATTTACCTTTTTTAACAATGCTGAGATTATTCTTTCCTTGCTCTTTATTTGTTCACCTTTATCTCTGTTTGAATATTTACTTTTTTACCGATCTTCTTTGTATGTGATATTTTCAAATCCTATAATATCTTTAAATCAAACATTGTACAATTGTTTCATTTAATATACACGTTTATTATTCCATCGTTAAATTTTTAACTGATGTATTATTAATATTATACATTCAATTAGTTTCAATCTTATATTAACGGAAATATTAATTAACAATTATTTTAATAGGCGGAATTATTAAACGTTGATAAAAATATTATATTTATATACGAGTATATTAATGAATTATAAAAGAAAAATAAGTTAATAATTATGTATTTTATGTTATGAAATGTTATAATGAATTTATCTATATTCTTAGATTTTAATTATTTTTTTTTGTAAGAAAATTTATTCTCATACAAATAGTATGTTGTGGTGATAATTCATTTGTGTGAATATAAAATTGTTAATTACAAAAACATGTGTTAAAAAATAAACATAAATATTTCTAATAATTTGTTAATATTTTATAACAATAAAGTATTTATCCACCTATATTGAATATTTAATTAATAGCATAGTGCGGAGAATGGTATTTACTCAAAAAATAGGAATATTTTTAATAATTCATTAATGTTGTTTTCTTGGAGTATTTATAATAATTTTAAATATGCTTAAATATTCAATTACTAATTATTCGATGATATAATTAGTTAGATTTTTCTTTCGTAAAATTTAATAATATTTCAAGTATATAAATTGTCTGCAGTGGAATTATGAAAATATAAGAAGGATATCTTTTTATGCCTATTAAAAATATACAATAAATAAATAAATATCAATTGATAAATTAATTTTAGTAAAAGAAATAAAATTATTTCATTAATATTATTTATTAATTTGGTAATTTATTAAATTTATTTCATTATATCTTAGAATTTTATAAAAATATTACTATTAATTTCAGATCTGATTATCTAGAGAGATGATTTAAATACTTGATATATTTTTTTGAAAACTGGTATTTAAATCCGATAACAACAAATCAATTTCAGTGTTTGAATTTATTTTTTATTAAAATTACGACACAATGTCTAATATATTATTTTTATAAAAAATCAAAATTAATATTTAAATAAGGCAGGGAGTAAAAAGTATATTTATTAAAAATGAATACTACATAGAAAATTTATTTATATACCTTTTTATAAAATAAATGTTATTTATATTAGGCTGAATTTAATTCGCTTCGTTATAAAATTGCATGTAGATGTAGATAGGAAAAACGAATAATGTGATTTATTAAATTACACATAATTTAATAAAAAGGGTTTAAATGTGTGTAACGAATTCAAATCTCAAAGTCCATGATGTCGATTCTAGTGGTTTTCGACTATACAAATTCTTAACTCATTTCAAACTACAGATTTTTCAACAATTTAATTGAAAATTTATTGTTTTATTTTGTTTGAAATTATTTATAAGTATATTTATGTTAATATAGAGTAATTATATTGTGTTGATTTTGAATTTAACTTAAAACATTTGTGGTGGTGGATGTCGTTTGGGATTTATGAATTGAAATACATGGTTCCGACTTACATAGGTATATATTTGATTACAGTAATAAATGCATTTAGTTTGGTTATAAATGATTACATCCTATATATATATGTAAGTTTCTTGATATACAAAATCCCAGTTCATGATGATGGACACTAACACATATAGTTACGGCCGAACTTGATATCCCGATAGTCCGTGAGGGAGTGTCCCCGATTCCAACACTTTCCTTGTTTATATACGCCTTCTGTTAGAAAATTGATTGTTACAGTTGATATATTTTCTTACACGAAAATGACTTAACCATTGCACCAACAGTTAGATACGATTAAATTCGAAGATGATTGTTGACTCTTTCTGAATGTTATTATTTAATTGCACACCTGCAAATCGTCGTTTCGTATCCGCCACACATTAATAGAGAGTAGGAATTCATGTAAAAGTTTGAATTTTAAAAAATATTTGTTAGGTAAAGAAGATAAAACTCGCTGCAATATTGAATTACTTTGTAAAGTAAATGATTAATATTTAATCTAGTGTTTGATGCATAAAAAAATCAGTGCATACAGAAAAGCGGAACGAAATCCTCTAATCGATTATTATTTTATTATTTCTAGCACGGCCGACTTAACAATGAGTAATGCGTCGACCAGCTGCCACAGGTAATGGTATGCGCCCTTAGCACATATCTAAGTATACGATATTGTATGCAAGAAGATTCGCGAATACCAGGTGATTTACATCACATACAGTGCAATCCGGAAACGGCCGAACATTAACGAATAGATTCTCGTATTCGACGCCTGACGTCGAAACATAACGGTGCGTCAGTTTTGTCGGGACGCTTTTAAACGCCAGTCGGTTTCAACGCCGCTCCAACTTAAGCTCCAACTGTCGTCGCATTGAACGTACCATCGTGTATATACATTTCGTCGTTACTCGAGGTGCTTTAACATCGCAAATAAACGATTCTGTGAGCTTGATCTGTTCTTTGTTTGTTTTAATTTTTTTTCGCTCGTACAATTTCGTCGAATGTTTCGGTAATTAAGACGATCTTTGCTTTATTGTTTCGCTTTATTGTTGTTGAAGAGTTTCGAACTATTTTTTTTTCATTAAAGTGTTATTATTTAACAACGCGGTGTTCTATTTAATAAATTTTGTTGTGCAAGGTTGATGTTAATGTTGAATTATATAGTTGAACAATTTACATACTATTAGTTGTTTATATCATTGTTTTCATTTTTTTAAAAAAATAGTGTTTGAAGAACTAGTGTGTAATATACATTGAAAGTTACTGAAGGTTGTGGGTTAGTTAATTTATTTGATCTACAACAGGTAAGATTTTTTCTATTATTATTGTTATTTTATATTAACCCTTATACATATATAAGTATATATATATAAACCTTTTATATGTTTTTATACATATATAATTTATATCAGATAAATTCCAGATTTAAACATAATTTTAATATTTTTATTGGCGCTGTCAAAAATAATACGTTTTTTTATATTTAATATATACAATAACGCAACGTTTCGTGATTAATTTATTTTTGAGAGAACTGGAGTTAAAAGAACAACAATAGAGTATACTAAATAAATATCATATAAAAAAAGTCATAACAACCGGTCGTATTGTGTATTCAATCGAAAATATGTTTAAGACATTTTATGTTCAATTAATCAAATCCTTTATTTATAAAATATATAAATATTATCAGATAGTATTTTATACGGTGTACATTTTGAATTTATTGAAATAATATTATATTTATTTTATTTTTTAAATTGATCAAATAAAATGACATAAATATAAAACCTTAAGTAAAGTATGATATAAAACAAGAACGTTATTGTATTTTAAGGTTATAAAAGATTGAAAGCTGTTTTGTTTTCAAATAACATTTTATTGGCCTATAAATTGGAAAAATAAAAATATTTATCGGTATTTGTTATTCGTAATGATTTACATATGTATATATATTAATTATGCAAAATACAATATATAATTTAGTAATATTTCAAAATAACGTAATGAATATAAACATTATTATGATATAAGAATTTTCAATATTTGCTGTCTCTAAATACCTTATAAAGATAATTATTATCAAAAAGGATGTCAATATTTTGATGAAAAATAATTTATTACTTTTTTTTAATTTCTTTATTTATTACGTTACTTTTTTATAAAAAATATGAAAACGAGTTGTCAATTCCATTACTTACATTCATTTTTCATTCAATTAATGGGACAATTTCTAATAAATCATTTTTTTAAAAATTGACAGTTTATTTTTAAAGAAAATACAAAGTAAAATGTGTATTATAAAATTAATTAAAAGTAAACAGTTCTTAGAGATGCATTTATATAATTTTTTTAATGAAATGAGATATTTCTATTATGTTGAATTTAATTTACATCTTTTATATTTTTTTTTATAAATTATATAACGTAATAAATGAAATAATATATACAAGATCTTATTTCAATTAAAATAGTTATGCATTTATTATTCAGTTTTTAATCCGAGAATGTTTTTTTTTAATTCTGAAATATATTTTATAATCTGCGAAATGCTAGAAATTACTTCAAGTGTTATGATCTACTACTTTAGAATTATAAGTGTTTATATGAGTGTGGAGTACGTTTCTAAATGTTGTATATGCATGAAGACATAAATATATATTATAAACATTCCTTAATTATCTTCAGTACATACAACAAATTTCATTTAAAAAATTGCAACACTTTTTCTAATAGAGAATATTTTTTCATCATTTTAAAATATTGTCTCATTTTTTTCTATTTCACTAACGTGTATATACATTATACACATACATACATACATACATACATACACACACATACACACACATATACTTATATTTATAAATATAGATATGAATTTATTCTTGGAACTTATCATTGAAATAATAAAAATAAAAGTACTAACAGATATTAAATATTGTTTCAGTTGGAATTGAAAATAATTTTTATTACATTTTTCATTCTCGTAAATAACACATTTCGCTTATTTTTTTATTATATTTTTTATGACTACCTTACATTTATTTCGATGAAGTGATCATATTTTAAGTAAAAAATGCCAAAAAGCTATAATCATATATTACGAAACATAAACACAAATATTATTGTAATAAGTGAAGTATCCTTGACCTAGTAAAGTGTACGAAGGATAAAGTAGTAACTATGTTGAAATTCCAGTATATTTCAATGTCATTTTATATTAAATAAAATATTTTTATAGTGTTAAGTGCTTGATATTAAAATTTATAATAAAAAATATATGATGTATTGAATGAAGTTTTATAAAAAAATTGTAAATTTAGTATTTTAAAATTGGTGAACTTGATAGAAATTTTTATTTGAGATCAATTTGTATGTTGAAATTCAATCAAATTATAATTTAATCATGTGTTCTAGTTATATTACGAATATAATATACAATTTAAGAAAATTGCTAATGTACTATGAATGAGTGATTGTGATATTTTTGTGATAACGTTAAATATTACAAAAAATACGTTACAATTTAATCTAGAGCACTTAATCAAAAATTATCATTCATCTGAAAACTAATATAATGTTTTTGTAAGGTAACATTTTTTTAAGAACGTTATTATTTAAATAAACGATTGTAGAGCTTAGAATATTTTTGGTAATAATTTCATATATTTATAGATAAATTATAAATCTGCAAATTGAAATAATTATTAATTAAATAAATATGTATTGTTTTTAATACAATGAAAACTACAATAGATATAAATAGAAATATATGATTTAAAAAAAGGAGAAAAATACTTTTCAAAACAAATCAAATAATACATATGAATTAATTAATAGTGTTTTTAAAAAAATGAGTTAATTAAAATTCGTAATATACTTTAAGATATATCTGTAACATATAAGGAATTTTTTATAGATGTCTTTATATTAAAGTCAAAGTTTTATTAAAAAATTATAAAATGAATATTGCTAAAAAAATACGATTTTTGATACTTAAATAAAGATAAATACTATTTTTTAAAAAAATAAATTTACTTATTAGTAAAGAATGATAAATGGTTATAAGATTAGATATATCTATAAAGAGCACGTGAGTGACTTTTAATAATTAAAAATTATAAATACTCTGTTTTATTTTTTAGGTTTTTAGTTATATATTGAATATTAATTATTTCGTATAGTAAATATTTTTTTGTTATTTGATTATTTTGAATATCAATTAAGAATAAAGTTTAATTTTTTAACTAATAATTGAGAGAAAATATGTGATTAAAATTAAATAATTTTTATTAAAGATTATTTTGAATAACATATATATATATATATATATATATATACATGTGTGTGAATGTAAGCTTAGAGTATAAATATACATGTATGGGTGGGTGACGAAAATAACAAAAACATACAATCATTCTTCCCTATCTGCTCTCTATCAAAAATGTTACATGTACAAATACAAAAATTAAATTAACAAAAAAAATTTGATCGAAACCACCAGCAACACACCATACAATATTGTCAAAATTTACATATTGATTCATCTCCACAGATGCATTTAAAATTACTGTTTCCAGTTCATTTGTCACGCCGGATTATTTATTACCAATCAATTTCATATATCAAATATTAATTTATATTAATTATATTGTGGTATTAAAAAATGAAATTTTACATATGTATATTATATATATATATATATATATATATATATATATATATATATATACACATATACATATACACATATACATATAGAAATTATATTTTTGATTATATGTTTGATAATTTCTGAGGTTTTTGATTATAACCAAATTTTCTAGTTAAATTAATTATGATTAATGAAATATTGAAAACCGTACATATAAATTAATTTAGTATTAAAGTATTAGAAAGCAATTTTAAAATTTATGTTGGCAATTTTTGTTAGTACTTTTCTGTCCAAATTTTTAATTAAAATATTTTTAACAACTCTTAAAATTGTGTATGGGAACAAAATATTACTCTGACATTTTATAGTCATATTTTAATGTAAATATATATATATATATATATATATATATATATATATATATATATATATATCCTTTTTCTATCCATTGCTGGATGAGAAAATTTTATACTTCAAGTGATTAAATAAATCGATCAATAAATTTATATATTGAACAGTTTTTGAAATTAATGTTTCTTTTTTATAAAAGTTGGATTTTATAGATAAATTTAATTATGGTTAATAAAATAAAAAACTATACAATTGAACTATTTTATTGTATAGAAACATTGAAATAGATATCAATAATTTTTTATATTAATGCTTATTTAGATTAAAATTTACACATAAACATTTTAAATAATTTTAATTTTTATATACATTAAAATGAAATATTAATTGCAACTTTACTTTTATTTAACAATTATATAGGGTCATCCAAATGTGAGGCCTAGATTTGTGTTTTATTAAAAGGAAACATGTGCATAGGGTGGTGTATATGGAAACATGTGTATAGTTTATTTTTAATAAAACACAAATCTAGATGTTGAATTTAGAGGATCCTTTATATATAATGTATAGTTAGTTACATATGTAATATCGTATGGATGATATGTTTAAAAGCATTAAACATTTTATTAACTTTGGACAAACAAACAAAAACAGTAAAATGAATTGCAGCTTTATACCAAACTATTTCAATTAAGTAATGGAGTACATTTTAATTAAAATGTTCATCTCTTTATGCAGATTAAACATTGCACCTGTTGTAGCGTCTTTTTGAAATGTAATGTGAAATACAAATAGAGTACAATCCACTCTATAAGAACTCGGAATATGTAAAGAAATGCTATTGATTTAATTATAGAAAAAGACTGTCGTTAAGTTTTGTTTGACCTTACATATTTATTTTATAAAAGAACATTTGTTACAGTATATATATATATATATATATATATATATATATATATATATATATATAATAAATAGGGAATAATACAAAGAAAATTATCTTAAGAATGTGATTAAATGTGAAGAAAATAATTGTTCGTTCAGTAATATTTTTAAATGAAATAAATTTATATACATTATATATACATATATATGTAACAATCAAATGATAGAAATTAAAAACGATATAAAATAGAATAAATAATTAAGAATAACAGAATATTTTTTTCATAAACATTAATAATAAATTAATTAATGTTTATTTTATTTGTAATAAATTTTGTATATAAAATTACATGAATTGAAATTTAAAAATAGATGATGTATTAAAAACCTATACGTTCTATAATAAATTTCTTTAAAATTTCTAAAATGTTCATAACATGGTTGAAATACAACAAAAATTAATTGTGTTTTTTTAATATGTTGTAAATATTAAACAACAGTATATAATAGACATTAATATTTAAATAATTTATTAGGAACAAATGTTTTAAGTAGTGAGTAATTGAAAAAACAACAAATAAAGACAAAAAAATTATAAATACATGTATTTTCTAGAAACACTAATATAAAACTGTAATTATTTATAATAATACACTCTTATATGATATTTCTGAAAACAGAAGTGATATGAAATAATAAAATATAAATATATATTTGTTCCAACTTTTTCAAAAAAATACTTCCTGGATTTGTTTACGTAATTGAAATAATTTAATGTGTTTTTAATTGATGTCGCATTACCTATACATAAAATATTTTCATATAAAATGATTAGCAGCAGAATAAAAGTCCCAAGATAATGAACATTATGAGAAAACTTTAGCGAGTATGGTAAAGTCTCCGTGAAATGTATAGACTTTAATCTCCGTATAAACTTTTTTGCGATAAAACAATAAACGACGGTTTTTTAGCATAATAGCACATATACACATACTATATGTGTATATATATTTTATATATATATATATATATATATATATTAATTTATGAACAATATATGTGTAAAAATTTATTTCCTATATAATTTAAATAATGCCAGTAAGTATAAATTAGTTAATTGAATTTAAATGTAAATAAATTCTATTAATAAAATTTGATATGTAATAAATTGATCTAAAATAATTCAACATATTTTCAAAATAGGTTAAAAATAAACAATAACAATATAAAAAAATATTAAATTTTTACTAATATTACGATGAAATTTAATATATATATATATACATTTTACCTGTTTATACATATACAGCATTTAATTTTAATAACTTTCTTTAACTTTTTCAAATTCATTATTTCAAAATGATTGATTGTAGTTCTACATTATATGCGATATAGCTCATTTTATATGATTAATACGAAATTGGTTTCGAATTAATTTGACATTTATACATTTTGTGTACAATTTGTATTCTGAATATGATAGATATTTAATGAAATCGTATATGTTTTTTCAAATATAAACGAAAACCTAATCTAAATAATATTCTGTATTTTCTTTAACGTTTGCAGACTTAAAAATGTTTTTTTTAATGTCTATTTTTGTAAAAAAATATATTTTTTATATCAAATAATTTATATTAGTATAACAATAATTTTTTGTGAAACTATAAAATATTTTTCTATCAATGTTCAAATTTCTTTAATTTATATTTAAACTATTAAATTTGAAATATTTTTTAAAGAAATTAATTCACAATATTAATACTAAATGTAGTAGAATATTGTGTATATAACTTGATACCTTTTTAATACTTGCTGTAAAAATGTGAGTAATTTAATTTCACAAACGTTTTGTAGGTATTAATCGATTTAATCCCAATTCTATGAATGTAAAGGGGAGTTAATTTATTGATTAATTAATAAACGTGAACTGGTAGTTAATTTACATTTCATAGGAATTAAAAAAATTATAACAAATTGATAGATTACACACTAAAAAATTAATACAGTTTATATAGTTAATATTTAAAAAAATGAAAGTCAATAGTGTATTATTTATTCTAAAATACAAAAAAATGTTAACTTTTTTAAATGAACTAGTGTTGAAAATAATTGATATTAATATACTTTTAAAATTCTAAAATGAATAAAAATATTTTTAACTTATAATTTATAATTAGTTGTGATATTATTTAAATACAAATATAAAAGCTATGCAGTCATTCCAAACTATTATTTAAAAAATATTTAATTATGTATTAAGATATTCTATATTCCGTATCACATTTTTTTATAATTATAGACTGTAATATATTATATAGGATACATTAAAATATACTAAAAATGAAATAAAAATTTATTGGAAATATTTTCTTAATTAATGCAAATTATTTTATATGAATTTAAGATTCAATTAATTTATTATAATTACTTTCGAAAAAATGTTACCGAAAAAAAGAAATATTTTTAGCCGCGAACTTCTAAATATTTAACGATTAAACTTGGCGTGGCAAAGAATAATAAAATGTTCTGGGAATTGGAGATAGCTACGGAGAAACAACATACTTGCTAGAGTTATATAGAAAATCTATTTGTGCGATAGGGTGGGTTTGGCATATACATCTATGTATATATATATATATATATATATAAATGTATGTATGTATAACACAAACTACGTTATATACATTTCGTTTTCTGATGTGATACATTTTTTATATTATTTATCTTGCAGATCTATTACGAGAACACGTTTCGCTACACTGTTTTCATGTGTACATATAATTTGGTTCTCTACTATACAAGCAGTGTATCGCAATAAAACGGGAGAGTTTGTGCCGTTTTTGATCATTCAATTAGTTTTCGCTGGCTTCATGGAAAAATACATAGTCTCGCATTATTACTTCTATTATGTTTGTGCGTATTTAAAATAAACGATATATTTATTTTGTTTAATAATCTACAATGGTAGATTATAAATTTAGTTTTATGGATATATAAATTCTGGTTACGAGCTGATATGTCAAATTAACAATATAAACGTTTAATAAAGTAAAGTGAAATATGCTTTATTTTATATTTATATTTCGTTGTGTCAACTTTCTTTATGATTATTAGTATATGCAAGCTGGTTTTATGGTATATAATAGGTTCAAATGGAAACTAAACAAAAAATAATTGAAAAAGGAAATTTATTTTCTTTAATTTGGCTGGAAATGAAATTGTTTAACTCTTAATTTAATTATCGGTTTAGTCTCTTTTTAGCTGTATTTAAAAAATTACATTTTTGTTTCATGGCCAATAAGATGGTCAATCGACTGTTAATTTAATTTTCAGTTTTTCTAAAACTTAATTAAAATATTCTTTCTTCATGTCATTGAATTATATTAGGCTGTTAAATATGAAATATCGGATTTTTATTTTATTTCCGATATAATAATCCGACATTTAATATTACAAGACGTAAGAGTTACTTATTACTACTGATTATTTAGTTTAAATTTTAAATAAATATATAAAATAAAAATTTAAAACCAATAAAATAATTTTTAGAGATGATTGTTTATATAAAATTATTAAATGAATTTAATTGTATTTCTTAAATTTTATTTTAACGTATTTTATTAATTAGACTTTTTATTTTCATTTTACAGAAATTATTAAAGTTTAAATCTGAAAAATGATGTTTTGCTGTAAGTATTAATTATTTTTAAAAATTTATGAATATTCAAATGATTTTTTTTATAAATTTCAATAATTTGTAATGTAATTTTATAGTTGCAAATATCAATTACGACTTCATAAAAATAACTTAGTCCTGTTTTAACAAATTCGTTTATACAGTAATTATAAAAGAGAAATAAATAGGTAAAAATGAATGATTTATTTAATTAGGTTTATCTTGGTTTGAATTATATATATATATATATATATATATATATATATATATATATATATATATATAAATATCTTCACTAACAATGAATTAAAAGAGATTAAATGGCTAAGACACTATATAGTCTAAAGCCATTTTATTATTATAAAAATATACACTAATAATTTTTATTTCAGCAAATTTTATTATTTAAATAATACTTTTTAGATACACAATTTAATTATGTATATTTTTATATTTAATTTAAATAGAAAACTACTTAAAAATATA
Source organism: Neoneuromus ignobilis (assembly GCA_029203775.1). Classification (NCBI taxonomy): domain Eukaryota; kingdom Metazoa; phylum Arthropoda; class Insecta; order Megaloptera; family Corydalidae; genus Neoneuromus; species Neoneuromus ignobilis. Next base: position 9,488,801 of record CP092090.1, read on the forward strand.
TGAATAAAATTGTTTTTCGTTTAAAGTATAATATATTATTTTTACTAAATTACCTAATTATAGAAAAAATAATTAAATATGATATTTAAAGCACTAAATTATAAACATCGATTCAAATATATAATAAAAATATTTATATAAGTTTTCAATTATCAAAATTACTAAATCTTTACTATTTTTATTTGAAGAAAAATATGTAAGAATGTGATATGAATAATCTATGTGTGTATCATATTCTTAAGGTATTCAAATTATAATATCTATATATTGCTTGAAAGTCATATATTATGTATGTGATATGGAATTTGAATACTGCAAAACAGTGAAGTGTATTATTTTTATTTGCTTCGGTATTGAAAATTCTCTCTCGGGGGATAGTACATCTGTTTTCTGAAAAATAAACATATTTCTCTTCACACATTATTTTATATATATATATATATATATATATATATATATATATATATATATATATATAAGTAATGTATTTGAAATAAGAATATAAAATTCTAACATGCAAGCAACAGAGTCGCATATCAAAAAACACACACACAAAAACAATATTCCAATTTTGAATACAGACTAAAGCCTTGAATCTACGTATCTAATGTCTACTTACATACTGAATAAAAAGGACTTCTTGCATTTCTCTAACAGTAAGTTCAATCTTAGATATTCATTCTTAATACGGTTAGTTCGTGGATATCCGATCACAAGGTAAACATGAAATTGAATCTAGAGATTCAATTTACAAAGAGATGTTAGTTCACTTTACAGAGCGTTCAATACCTAATCTGAATTATTGATTCTTCGACGTCGCTGCTTTGATTTCAAACGCTCCTATTATTCGCTTCTAGTTCCATTTTCCACACCCTATCAATTATTCCAATTCGATATCTACATAGACATGGATCGTAGGTCATATATACTAAGATTATTTCATTAGTCATGTCAGAAAGTCTGTACATAATTAAATTCAATACTTTGAACTTTGAACGAAAATTTGAACTTGAATAGGAAAGAACGGAAAAACAAATACGGTTTATTTAAATTTATTTTTAAATTTATATGAATTGATTTTGTTCTAGATATAAATATACATTAATGAAAGAGAATTAATAATAAAGTTTATTATATCATTAATATACCTATTTACAAATAAATGTTAAAAGATTGATTTAGATAAAATTCTTTTCAAATATCTAAAATAAAATGATACATTAATTATATTATATAATAAATTTTATATAAAATATTAATTTAAATATTATTTATAATTTAAAAATATTGTCATTGAAAACTTATGAGCGAATAATGAATAATTGTTTAAAATGATTTTAATAATAAAATTGAACATTATTATAAATAAAATAAGAAATTTATTTTTTTATTGATTTTTCAAATGAAAACATATTTTCATCTGTATATCTATACTTGTATATATATATATATATATATATATATATAAATGTGTGTGTGTACAAACTGAGTTTTCACAATATATTAGTTTTAGAACTTTTTACTACATAAACACATTTTTCAAGTAGTTGGCACTTCGTAAAATGTTTTGTGTGTAGTGAAAGCGTTTATCCATAGTTTCCATAAATCAATGAGTTGACTTTCCAAAAGTCTTGATTTGAAACAAATTCGTAAATACGTGAAAATGTTTTGTTATTAGTTTGAAAGTAAATTTTAATTTTCTTTTCTTTTATCTCGTTGATATTTCAGTTAGGAATATTTTTTCTAATCATTGAATAAAATAATATAAAATAAATGTTTAATTATTTAAAATATTTCTTATTCTACGTATTATATCGATTTTTACTTCATATACACTTGAATAAAATTTTGAAGATTATTATTTTAGACAATATTATTTTTGAAACAAAATTTGGTAATTGTATAATAATAATTATTTATTCGACAGATGTTAAATACCGATGAAATAGTGCTTTTTATAATTATGTATGTGGACATTACATATTTTATTTTCACATACTTAATGTAATTATATATTTATATTTAATTGTAACAATATTATTTACTATTTATACTAAAATATTCTTTATTATTTATTTTACAAAATTATTTATTTTAATTTAAATATATTTATTTTATATAATTAAAAGTAATTGTTAAATAAATATGAATCTTTGTTCACGAGATAAAAACAATTATGATCTAAATTAAAATTAAAAATATTAGCTTTCCCATTTTTATATTTGTTGCTTTATTATATTTTTTTTATTGATTGTTTTTAATTGTAATAGTTTTGTGAATCCATATCGAAATATATTAACAGTGACTAAATAAGTAGTATTATAATAGATTAAATTATTTTTTAAATATTATGAATTTATATATTTTCTTACATTATTACTTATAAAAATCATAAAGAAAATAATTAATAAATTTAATTAATTTGAGAAAAATTAGAAATTATTAGATTTTATATATTTTTAAGAAAATAATACCAGATTTTTAGTAAAAATATAAATAAATTATCATTTCAACAATATAAAAAATTGTTGTTCAGTTTATTTGTTTATAACAATAATAAATTGATGCGTATTTTTATTATAAAATATGATTTTATTTTATAAGGTAGATAGATTTTATAATTCAACATTGTGATGATGATGGAATTGTTTTTGAAATGTGTATCAACTTAAAGTTATTACAAACCAACAGAGTTATTGAATATTTGTAAATATCTTGTGGTGTTGGAGTATCAATTTATTTTTGTATACCAAAGTTTAAAAACAAATATTAATTAAAAATATTTTTAAAAATGATAAGTTATAAATGTTTTTTTTAAAAAAAATGTATTTTTAAACATTAAAATGTAAATTTCAATTTTTTATTATATTTTTCAACATTTTATGTAAAATATTTTAATGCAAAATTGAAATTTTATTACCTGAAAAGAAACTAACATAGTAGTTTAATATTTTCGAATATATTATTAAATTATATTATATATCATTAAATGTACTTTTGTAGATATTAAAAATAGTTAAGAAAAATTAATAAGTTATTTTTAGTTATATGAACAGTGTTATTATATAGTTTTTAATTTTCTTGATTTTTGAATTTGATTATATCTTAAAATAACTTAATTTTATATAAATTAGTTTTCGTATATATACATTTATAAAAACGCCTTCCAAGAATTTTATTAAAAAATAAATATGTTATTGACTTATTATAAAAAACATATATATTTACATATATATATAAATATATAATTTGAAATTTCAGTTCTTAATCAATATTCAATGTCAGAACTAAATTGTCAAAAAATGCATCAAAACAGCAGGAAAGGTACAAACGTTTTAGTCTAATTACATGCACGAACACACATCAAATTCGACGCATGGCATTATAAATCACGCTGGTTAGAGTGAAAACTCCTGAAAAAAAATGTTTATACGTATATAGAGCTAACAGTGTTCTGACACCCTCTAATAATACGTCCTAGCTCGTAACACAAGCACTTCCGGTATAAATATTAGCTAATTTGGTATGCAAATACGTAAAATTACATCCATATGTTAATGGTGTCCCAGGTGAGATCGGCACAGGTCACAGCCGTAACGGAAACAGAAACAATCAGTTGTCGCATGTCGGACGTGGTCAATCAGTCACCACCCTTCCCAAGAGCTATATGTGCATATTGCCCGGTCTACATTCGACCCTTGACTCTCACTCTCACCCCTATCGCGACGCAGTTTGCAGTAGTGATAGGGTGTGTGTACTCGTACCAACGAACTGCGATAAGCACATACATACATAATCCGTACAGTAATACAACTTTCTTTCGTTTTTATTTATATCTTACTTTATTTTATTTAACTCTTTATTTGTTTCAATTATATATATTTCAGATGAAATATTTTAAATACGAAATAATAATTTTATACAAATATCACTGATTATAGTATTTTACTAAATTAATAGTATTTTTTATATAATTTAACTGTTGCCAAATTTAAATCTTAATTCTTTAATAGTAGACAAATATGTTTTAAATTAATAATACCAGTATAAATAACTAAGAAGAACTTAACTATTTATTTCATATAAGATTTTTTTCATTTTAAAATTACTAGTTTATTTTATATTCTCGCAATATTTTTCAATTTTCATTATTGCAAGAATATATAAACTAGTAATTTTGAAATGAAAAATTCTTTTATGAAATTTAAAAAATATTCAGATTAAAGATTTTTTTACAAATAAAATAAATAATCTTTCTATTTCAAAAAGATTGATACTCATCCTCCGCGTTATAATAAACATCGTCTACACATAAGCATTAACAAAGCTTTCTAAAAGTTTTATTGTTCACAATTTATTTACATTGTTAAATAGAAGCAAATTCGAGAGTCAATGAACAAAACGAGTAAAGTATATAAAAAAATCGTTCTGTGTTAGAAAATTCAATTTTAATCATTGATTATTCATATTTTATGGCCGAGCATTGATTTTAAATGAAAAAAAAATGATTTTCAAAAATGTTGATTTTTATGAAATTTTCCATACTATAGGTCGTGGTTTTTTTGAGGCAAAAAAATGAAAATTTTAAAAGTAATTATAATTATATATTTTTTATTAAAATTCGATTATATTAGTAAAAAATAATCATTTTCTAGCAAAAATAAAATTATTTATTAATAAATACGCGTTTAGTAGTCGAAAATCAATTTTTGGTCATTTTTAATTTTTTCATCGAAATTCAAAAAATTAAAAAAAAATATTTATTTCTATTAAATCATTAAATTTTGATTAAAAATTAATCGTATAGACCCTAGAAATTAATTTTAGTGAATAATAATAGAAACTTGATTCTATATTAGTATTCTAAAATAAAAAATGTCAATTTTCAGTTGATTGAGATAAAAATCACGTGAAATGGACATAATTCAGGGTTTTTTCTAAATAAAATTCGTTCTACACTCAAAAATGAAATTTTAATCATTGATTAGTTATATTTTATAGTCAAATTATGATTTTAAATGAAAAAAATTTTATTTTGAAAATGTTGATTTTTCATAAAATTTTCCATACTATAGGTCGTGGTTTTTTTGAGGCAAAAAATTGAAAATTTTAAAATTCGTTCAAAGTCGATATTTTTTATTAAAATTTTATTATATTAATAGAAAATAATCGTTTTCTGGTAAAAATAGCATTCATTAATAATAAATACAATATTAATGCCTGAAAATCCATTTTTGAACATTTTTGTGTTTTTAATCGAAATTCATAAAATCAAAAAAAAAAATATTTATCTTCACTATATCATTCAATTTCAATTGACAATTAATTGTATATAACATAAGAAGTATTTTTAATGAACAATAATATATATTAGAGCTTTAGAATAAAAATTATTAATTTTCATTCGATTGAGACCTAAATGGCATGGAATGGATATAATTCGGGATTTTTTTCTAAATAAAAATCGTCCTACGTTCAAAAAATGAGATTTTAATCATTGATTTATAATATTTTATAGTCGAGCTTTGATTTTAATTGAAAAAAATCGATTTTCGAAAATGTTGATTTTTCATGAAATTTTCCATACTATAGGTCGTGGTTTTTTTAGGGTCAAAAATTGAAAATTTTAAAAATCGCTACAAATCGTTATTTTCTGTTAAAAATTGATTAAGTATGTAAAAAATAATCGTTTTCCAGTAAAAATTACATTAATTATAAAGAAATACGATTTTTATAGCCGAAAATCGATTTTTGAAAAAGTTTGTTTTTTCTTCGAAATTCAAAAAATTGAAAAAAATATTTATCTTCATTATATCATCAAATTTCAATTAAAAATTAATCGTATAGACCCTAAAAATTATTTTTAGTGAACAATAATAGAAATTTGATTTTATATTATACTAGTGATAGAAAAAAATAAGTTTAAAATAATAATATTAATTAACTTTAAAAATATTACGTTTTTTCGTAGTAAAATTTTTGCAAATATCAAAAAAGGTCATATAACACCAACTGTTTACATGTTTTAATACAATTTTGTAAACTTAAATTGTAAGATAAAAATAACAAATAATTTATTGAAAATGACAGTATAAAATAAAGATTTATAGCACTAAACTAAATAAAATAACTTCAGTTCACTGTAGTAAACTATAGTGCTTTTTAATATTTATTTTCTTAAACTGTATTATTACTCAAAAAAAAAAACAATAACAGCAACTTGGAATAAAATATTTTGAAGAACCTTGCCAATAGTATTTTTAGTAAAAAAAGTTCTATATAAATTATTATATTTACATTTAGTATTGTTTTTATAAAATGAAATATTATGATTAAAAATAAATTTTAATTACTGTTGTATTAGATTAAAATCTTCATCATTTTTTAAATAAAAACGCGAATTTGATGTGATTTTTTTTTAAAAAATTTACTTCATTGGTTCTGATATTAAATCGTTGATGTGTTTATTAATGTATATATATTTTGAATTTCTAATTAATAAAAGATGTTAATTCTTTTAATTCTTGATTTATTTAGATTTGAATTCTTTAAATAAAGAATTATATACAGCTATTTCAATTAAGTTATATTAAAAATCTAACAAACTTATCAATTCTTCGAAAAATATAAAAGTTATCATACTGAATAATACATATATATTGGCTACCCTCGGACCATATTAACCATTCATTCAGCCATCTATCCATCCATCCATATCTATACCATCGCCACTACAAACGACCACTTTGATATATAAGCCGAAAATGTCAATTTGTGTCCGGTATATATGTCAAATTGTCGCCGTGATGGGGAAAAATATTTCATTTAAATTGGACTTTATTGGCTTGTTACATATGTTGGATTTGTTTTATTGATTCGCGCTGACCGATTTTATTCGTGGCCACCGCGTCAAACCGACCTCATGTTGATAAGAAAATTGCTGTTTGTTGTCGTCGTCGACGCCACGTTGTGGATGTTTTCGAAGTGGTTCGATTCTGTCGACATGTTTCATGATAAGATGGATGATTACTGGTCGAACGCTGGCAACCGAACCGTGTGGTTTATAGTACAGGAAACTGAGAAATTGCTTAACAAATTTGTGGCTCTTTGTTCGTTCATTATACCGGAACAATTCATAAAGTGACACGGAACTCGTGTACTCGTATTATATTTTGACTCGACTACACTACAATATTTAAATTGACGAATGTGTTACGGTTTTGTTGCTATAGTGACTAATTGTACGACTTTTTTTACGAAGAAGCACTATTTAAAAATAATAAATAACCTTTATATTATATATAATTTTCTATATGTAAATTAAGACAGCAATTAATTCAGTCTAGCTGAAGTGAAAAAATATTTATTTGCTTTATTATAAAACTCCAGGGTACTAATATTTTATTAATTTTCAACTATACAAGTTATTTTACTTAAGACGTTATATTTTCATATTATTTTTAGTAAACATTTAAAAAATATTTTTATAGTATTCGTAAAAATATTTACTTTTCTATTTTCTTTTAACATTTTTTAAACAAAATATTTAATTGTTTAACAAATTTATATTATTAAATATTTTATTTTTGAAAAAAATCATTTAAAATTTAAAAGAATTCAAATTTTAATAAATAAATAATGAATTGAATAAAATTATAAATTGCCCGTATTTAAAAGTTTATATACTAATTTATGAAATTGATGAATTTTTCAAACATTTGTAATAGGATAAGTAGATCAAAAACTTGTTGAAATGTTCAGAAAATAACCTAATTCAAAATGATATATCAAAAGGTTTTCCTACAGGTCAATTCAAGTAAAATTGACGGCTTTTTATTAAACGTGACTAGAGTTTGTGATTTGGTTTTATTCTGTATATATGATTCGTTAAATTTAATTTTGTCAGATTTTATTTGAAATTAAAAAATATATATATAAAATTGTATTATTTCTGTATAAACGTTTATTAAATGTTAAATTAAAAACATATTCAATATAAAATGAAAATGGATGCTTTTTAAGTATTTAAATTCGTGAAAATCAAAATCGTGTAAAATTAATTTAATGCATTTATTATTTATATGATGATTAATACATATATTTATTGATATTCAAACTCGTTCATGTTATATAAAAATAAAATTTGAATTTGTTGAAGTTCTATAGAATATAATTTATCTTGGGATATGGGCAATTATTTTTTAGAGTTTTATTACAATGTATCATATTCAATATATGAGAAATTCCTTAAATTAATATTTTTTCGTGTAATATTTTCAAAACATATATTTTTATAGCGGCTATAAAATTTTATTAAAATGTTCAAATACGATAAATTTTCCTTGTTACCATTTTAGAATTAAGAAAAAAATGTTATAACATTTTTATTCGAATATTCAATTTATTTAACTAATCGTATTTTTTGATATTTGCTAGTATTTTTTTCTCGATCTGAATAAATATCAAACTTTTTAGAAATGAAAACATACTTACGAATATATAGCATTATCTTATTTACCACTGCAGTGGTAAATAAGACAGATTGCGGTGCCAGGAACGAACCTCGTCTCTGAAACTTCGGGTCATCTCCATTTCTCATACCTGTTCGTACACCCGAACGATAAAAAAAGTGAAATAAGAAAGTTTACACCAAGTTCACAATATTATCATAATGTTTACGTACCACGCTCGTGTGGCAGGGTGTCGACAATTCGTCGTTTTATGGCCACTCACTTCTTCCACATCTTCGCGTACCGCTCTTTACTTACTTCGGATCCCGTTCTACGAATTTTATATGCGCACGCCAAATCGCGAGATGTGTTCAAATTAGGAACGTCAGACACTCTATAAGTACTCGAATCGATTTTGTTAAACTTCAATTGTAATAGAACATGAATTCGATGAATGGAAATTGCTAGATTGGTAGTTTGTTTTCTAAGTTGGTTATTTCGGTAAATTGCATTCGTTTTCGTTTTCGATTGTTTGTTTATTTAAGAAACGAATTAACTGTTAACTCTAGATCGAATTCTTTGGTTAAAATTCAAAAGTTAATAAAATGTTTCAAACCAAAGAAAAAATATTAAGCTCTATTTGAATTTATTCGTACATGAAATTTTCATTTAATATTTCAGTTATATGTAGTAAATAATTTTACTTAAGAAAATAATTTTCTCAGATTAATATTTTTTGTATTCGTTTTCCACATTTTAAAATTCAATTTTTCTTTTATAAATTTTTTAAATAAATATTAATTGATCTTAACTAAAATACAAAACATAACTAAATTATTCATCTAAACATAAGATTTGATAAAAATGTTTAATAATCACTTATTGTTCATTTTATTTGCTGATTTGAATTTTATTAGCTAGGCAATAATCGTTAGAGGGTTGTATTATAAAATAATTGATATCATCGAAATGCAAATCATTAGATAAAGTAGAAAATAAATTATTATTAACCATTTTTATAATATATTTTTTTATTTGGACAAGTAATTTATTTTTATTAATGTGAGTTTTCTACAGTGGAATAACAAGTATTAAAATAAAAAAATTAAAATTATATAAAAAAGTGTATTTTACATCCAAGAAATGTTTAATATTCAGTTATTTCTTTTAAAATTATACTAAAATAACTCTTAATTTTTTTATACTAAATGTCTACAAAGTAGTTTAATTAATAAAATGCTTTAAAATAATATTTATATTATTGCAATGTTATTTTAATTCAGTGCTGTAGGAATATATTTTTGATATAAAATTATTTGATTCAACAAATTGTTTATTTATTTTATATCGATAGACTTATATAAATTAATAATTTTTATTTACTTTATACACATAAAGATTTCAATTTATATATTGTTCTTAAGTTATTTATTTTCTACTTGAATATTTTAATATCTATTCGAATTTATTTGAATTCAAGAAACAAAACGAGTTGTTCTTTAATACATTTTACAATCTCGCAAAATACACGTCCGAAAGTACACACATGTATATAAACAAACATACAGAATAAGCACTAAGCGTGGAGAACTCGATGTAATTGTAATTCTGCTCATGTGGAAGAACACAACAATAGTAAGATCGATCTACGGAGACCGCAGAGCATCGTCGTTCCTGAATAGATTCTGGCCTGCTCTCATCTTATGGAGTGAAACGCCCACTTCATTTATAATGGTACCTATCTATATTACACACTCCATATTGGATTGACCCAAAGACGGAGAGATTATTTAATACAGATATATAAAGATATGAAGTGATTATTAGTGTTTGATCGAATAAATAGAGTTATGGTTTTTATCAAGTTTGATTAATCGGTTAGGAATATTTCAAGAAATAAAAGCTTTTTTGTATATATATATATAAATATGAAACTATATTTCTATATAAATATTTTTTTAATATAATATAATAAAAAAATATATTTCTCTCGAATATTTGTCTATAAACAACAATAAAATTATTATTTTAAAACAATAACACAAATTTGAAAAAGTTTAAATAAACGTAATTGCTATGTGATAAAATAAGCATAGTCTGTGAAAACAACGTTTCTTAAGTCTTTAAGTTATCAAAAATAATACAAATAATAATGTACTTGTAATTTTAAATTATATTTCAGAAAATAGAAAACGTTGTGAGGTTATTTATAATTTACAGTTTAATTTCCATGAAGAGAGTGTATACTTTAGAAAATATTCAGTGTCTACAAACGTTTGTTAACTGTAGAACGTTTCATGAAAAAACCGTGCTTGAAAACATTGTAATCAGTGTATGCCTCAGTAATGTATAAAACGTAGTTGAATAAATAAATAAATAAAAACAAGTTGACTTTTATAAAAAAAACGATTTAATTACAAGCATATAAAATGTTCTTATAAATTTTAATTAATTTGAATTAAATAATATTTTACTTTATATGTATTTTTTGTATTGTTATAGAAATTACCTATAATGCTTTTAATTAATTAAAAACATAAAACATTAAACTAATTATATATAAAAAAATATTTTAAATAAAGGGTTGGATATTAAATGCATGTTTTTACATAAATTTTAGTTTGACAAAAAAAATATTTATAAATATTTATTCAGTTGATTATTCATGCACATATAAAATATTGAAATATTTTTAAAATATAATATTCAAGAGAGATTAGACGACAATTAGAAAAGTACTTAAAAATATT